>OX453052.1:8134214-8546129 GCA_949699805.1 Tromatobia lineatoria
CTATTTTTCAATGGGTTTTTGGACTTTATCATTATGGGGCATAAGGAAATACCATTATGTTTAGTATACTATGAGCTACCCTAGTACGATACGAGTATTCCCCACTGGCGCAAAAACTTTGTGGAAATTTTACATCTTCTCGACGGCAAAGAAGAGTACGAGAGGTGCAGCGTCTTCTTTGCTACTGTTCTATACACGCTGCTTTTTTCATCTCTTGTTCCACTTCTTTGACTCGATTTCACGGTAACACTGGTGACGTTATCTTGGTCCTTGAAACGCGACATTAGGTTCTTTGATACATATGCAAATGAGAGCATCGTTTGAATGTTTTTTTTTTCTTCTTTTTTCATAATTATGGTGCATGTGAGGAAATAATTACTTTTGAGGGCCTCCAACACTTATGAATAATTTTCGGTTCTTTTTTTAAGTGAATGAGATTATTCTTATTTTATGAGATTGTGTAAGTCCGTTACTTTCATACTTTTATGTTTTGGGAGGAATTGGCTATTTTTCAATGGGTTTTGGACTTTATCATTATGGGGCATAAGGAAATACCATTATGTTTAGTATACTATGAGCTACCCTAGTACGATACGAGTATTCCCCACTGGCGCAAAAACTTTGTGGAAATTTTACATCTTCCCGACGGGAAGAAGAAGAGTACGAGAGGTGCAGCGTCTTCTTTGCTACTGTTCTATACGCGCTGCTTTTTTCATCTCTTGTTCCACTTCTTTGACTCGATTTCACGGAAACACCGGTGACGTTATCTTGGTCCTTGGATACGCGAAATTAGGTTCTTTGATACATATGCAAATGAGAGGGATCGGCATCGTTTGAATGTATTTTTTTTGTTGTTTTTTTTTTTCGTTTTTTATTATTGAGGTGGATGTGAGGAAATAATGACTTTTGAGGACCTCCGACACTTTTCGGTTCTTTTTTTAAGTGAATGAGATTAATATTATTTTATGAGATTGTGAAAGTCCGTTATTTTCATACTTATACGTTTAGGAGGAATTGGCTATTTTTAAATGGTTTTGGCAGTTTATCATTATGGGGCATAAGGAAATACCATTATTTCAACGCTTTTGCGATAATTATGGACTAATATCGAATAACGGGATTTGAGCAATTGATTATTTAATAGGTACAACCAGCTTTCATTTATCTTTATTTAATGGAAAAGGTTTTAGAAATCACTAGAACGAGCAGAAATACCATTCTACGTTTCTCAGATAATTGCGACCAATTTGGAGTAATTGCTATTCAACAATGAATTAAATATTTTTTTTAGTGCAGACATCTATAATTGTAAACCAGTTATTCAAAAATGAAATGAGGACGATAGCTCTGCGATTAACTGTATAATCTATTTTCGCTGTCGCTCAAACTGTGAGCTAAAAATAAAACTACGAATATAGGTATCCATAACGTAGTGAAGAAAATTTTTATTTCACTAGATTAATTAATATTCGTTCCAATAAAGTTGCGGATCGGTGATTTCAACTCTTGTCCACATGTGCAATATGCGATCATCCATCGAGTGCCTTAAATAATAATAAAAAAATTCATCGTGATGGAAGGATAAATCTTTAAACAATTTCAGAATTATTTTCTTAACGTAAGAACAAAAGAAAAATGAAATTAATAATTGCTTGGCTCTCGAGATGTTGTCATCCATCGATCAACTTTATATCTCTATATAAAAAAATATTTCGCATATATAGAAAAACATTCATATGAAATATAATTTGAAGACTTTTTCTCCATACTTAGAATGAAAGAGAAAATTTATTTGCGTTTCCGTTACGAATTCGAAAAATTCTTAGTCTCTTAAATATAAACTCGCTCTTTTCCAATTAAATTATACGAGGCCTTCGCTCAATATTTGCAAGCACTGATAGCACAACTTTTTAGTTACTTTTTTTTAAATAAAATAATAGGCTTACCTTGCATAGTAGTGGCCAGAACGTAAAGGGCTTTTCGCAGGAATGCCGCAAAGAGGCACTTTTGCGCCAACGCGTAACGCTGTTTTCACTCTACGTAATCGCCACACTAACGAAACTACGGTGTTGTATATCTCATATATATATATATATTTATATGTGTGTATATGTGAGCTATGTGAGTGCAGCTCCTGGCAAGCACCGCGCGACGACACATTTTCCATTCGTTACAGGAAAGTGCTTTTGTATTACAGCCGTGCGCTCGCCAGCAATTAAGCCACAAGCGTGTGTATGCACCTGTACACTATGCACACGTGAACGAACGAAATTGCACTCTTTTCTCGGTTACGTTCTCTTTCCGTTAACATGTTCAGACGTTAGTCGTATGCGAATCTCTAGGCAGTCTTTCGTTGTATACGCGAGCTCCGCACGTGTTACACGAGAGAAAGAAAAGGAACCTCATGCAGGGGAAATTTTCTAACGAGAATCTCGAGCTGATTCGCCAACGCAACTTCCGGAAGTTTTACATAGTGTGAATGGCAGATGTGGCCAGCAATCTTGTCGTTTTTTTTTCTGAGAACATTAGATGCCGAATAATGAATTGTCCAAAATCTGATAATGCAAATCGTTCAACAGATTCTTACCTACAAAAATATAAATTATTTTTTTCATAATTTGAATAAATTTGTCTTAACAATTATCGCCTGATATTTTTGCGAGGAGTCGATGTATTATCAATCCAAATTTTTTGTAATTTAACAATATTTTAATATTCTTATGCGGAGGTAAATGTGAAAAATGCAAAAGCTGATAATGCGAATTATTCAATAGACTGATTTTCAATAGTAATATTCCGAGGCACTCCAAATTATTGGAATAATTCCCGATCATTGATATGCAAGGAAACTAGAGAAGAATGTTACAATTAATTTTTGAAGGGTATTTATCGGATCATTTTTCAAGTCCGAATTTCGCCTGAGCACAGAGCAATATCCGAGGTAACAGAACATCTATGAGGACAATATACGCAATTTCCAATGAAATTTTCAACAAATCAACTCAATTACTGAGAATATTGCGCTGCCATCAGTTAAAATCCAGAACCGTCAAATAATCATCTATAAAAACATGAATAATATTTTTATAATTCGAATAAATTCGTCTCAGAAAAAATATGACATTTATTTTATTTTTGTAATCTAACTATTATTATATTGATTATTGCAAAACGGTATTTAAAAAATATTTTTTCTAAAAAACGGTATTTATATAAAATAGTTTCAGAAAAAAAAGAAGTATTTAAAGAATATTGTTACGAGAAACCGGTTTTACGGTATTTTGACATCTTTCCTGAGTCAGTGTAGGCGAATCAGCGAAACAGGTAGAAAACGACGAGTCTCGACGTCAGAACAAACAGCTGCAATGACTCACGTTCAGCCCATCGAGAATTTCTCCTATCGTTATTGGGATTGTGCTACTTTTCCGATAGCGGAGCGTTCATCTCTCGGAAATTAATAAAGTAACAACGCAATCAGAGAGTAGGGTAGCGGTAGTCGTCAGCGTGATCTCAATCAGGCGTGGAGTCATATCACTACGTTTGTTCGAAGTTACGCTTCGAATTGGCTGAGTGGAGCGAGTGTATCGCACCTGGACCGATAAGATAACGGTTGGGAAACTAAAGAGAGAGAGAGAGAGCAAGACGTGTATATATATATATAGCTTTAATTTGGGGTATCGGGTCACCGTTCTATTTCCTTCTGTTGCCGGTCCATGATAGCGTCGGTTGAGTGTACTTCTCGGTGTTAATAATGCAACTAGAAAGACGAAGAGAGGAGTGCAAAGACTCGGAGAAGATGAGAGCGTCTCTAATTGAGCGAATATATGAAAGGCAATGAGTGGAAGAACTTCTGCCGCCTGTGCAACTGCTAGGTGGATTTTAAGTTCGGTTAATGACGCTAATGCGCCACTCTTGGAATGGAAAATCGACGTTACTTCGCCGATGCTTTTTACATCCTTTTTTTTGCAAACGTACCGTCACTAACATTGTACTCAAAGGCTTTGCGATTATATTTAATGGAGCGCTCTGTAGTCCGTACGAGGCATTTAATGTTATCTCAACCATTTATAGTTTCAATGAGCTTTTTGTATCAAAGAGGAAAAAAATTGTATAAAACTAGGAAAAAAATTATCATTTATAATTGGAATGGGTAAGATGACTCATCCTAATTTGGCCTTAACTAACTAATGAAACTGAGAATTTCATTAGAAATGTGCTAAAGTGGAGTTGAATACGTGGATAAGTATACTTATTGATAGAGGAGATGAAAAGGTGTGTTTTTCAGCAAATGGAGTCACACATTAATAACAACTTTATTTGACATTCCATAACTAAGTTTGAGTGATGACAGATGACAGTTAACTATCATCAATTTGAAATAACTCATTTTTAACCAACGTTATTTTACTTAAACTTTAAGTAACTCAACTTTAACTCATTCAACATTGAATGACTCAAATTTAACAAACTCAACATTAATTATGTAACGTTCAATAACTCAATTTTAATTACGCGAACATTAATTGTAACTCAACTGCAACTAATTCATCTTTATTTTATGAAAAGATAACTGAGGTATTATATATTTGATTCTGGACATGGATTTCGAATAAAGTACATTAAGGTAGGCGTGGTTCGAGTTTCAGCGAAGCGGGGCTTTAAACCATTTGCGGTCGCATCTCGTCCGAGTATCTCGGCAGGAATGGAAACGCTGCCCATAGAATATGTATACCATTACTCCGCAAGTATTACATAAGGATTACAAGCAGCTTGCGGAGTTGGTCTTAGAGGAGTGACCCCGGAAAATGCGAGTATGAACCTCGATGTAATTAGTAGCGTATGCGCAAACGAAGCTCGCTCTAGTTTCTAAGAGCTTGCGATTCGCCGACGGAGCATCGAGTCCGGTATAGTAATGCACTTACCTCGTAGCAATAGAGGCGAAATTTCAAGTTTCGTTGGGAAGCACAAAGTTGCTAATGCGATATACCATTCTGCGCTCCTCTCAAGCGTGTTATATATATTGGCTTTTCCCTCTCTCTCTCTCTCTCTCGTTCTCTTTTGATTTCAACTAAGAGCCTCGCGACTCGACTACTTGATATTTCGGTCTGACTTCTCCTCTTCACGTTGATGAACGCTCGAGACGCACAGCTAGAGGTTAATAAAGATAGCTGTGACGAGAAGAACGAACCGAGAGCGGTCCATGGTGAATAGACGTTGCAAAGTTGCACGCCACTGCACAGCCTTTGCAATCTAGCGGTTTACCGATGTTATCCCCATAGGAAGAAGCCGCGCGCAGAGTGATAAAAGAGAAGTGTATGAAAAAGCATCGCATAGTTAACATCGCTCGGCTCGCTCTGAAGGTTCGCTGCAAGAAATGCACGCTGCGCTAGCGGAATCTCGTAGAAAGAGAAAGACACCGGCGACACCGTGAATATTAATACTCTTTACCGGAAAGATCTTATCGGTAAGCGCGAAGGCTCGTCTTTACTTCCGTTCCGAGCTTCGCTAGATACCTATACGCGCCCGCCTTTTAGCCACCGACGCTTCCAGGCGTCGCCGCTCCATGACGCTCACTCTTCGCCCTCTTTTCTTCGGGCTGTGCTCTTCCTGCCTAAAGTACCTAGATATGTGGCTGCTCCGCAACATGTATACTATGTATGGGCAACTGTAGCGCACATGCTGCATTCTAGGTCGAACCGTTTTTTTTTTTTTTATTGGAACGTAGAGAAAAGATTTATAAAAATGTAAGAGATATTTTTATTTCTGGAATTCAGAAGAACAAAAACCACGAGTCAGTAATTAATATTTTTTGTTATCATGATGAAACCAAATTTTCAGAAAAAACCTTGAATTTGTATCAAAGTATGGACATGAACTTAGTTTTTTGGAATTTTGGTTTTTAAATTCCTTTTCAAAAAATCAGTGGGTAAAATATCTCCCATTTTCGATATAAGTATTGTTGTTGGTTTATTCGTTCTGATTGGCTGTTGGGTTGTCTGGGTGCTAACTAACGAGCAGTTTCAGTCGTGTTATTTTTTTTTTGACAGTTCTCGGCAAGTGTCAAAATAATGTTCACTGCTGCTTTTTTGTACGGATAAATCATTCAATAAGATTGTGAGTTTTGATGACTTTAGAAACATATTTTATGAGGTATGGATATTTTGTAACAATGGTTACCTTATTATCATGTCCCGCTATTCAATGAGCAATAATTTATTGATTAAGTAGATTTATTTATTTGTGTTTTTTGTAATTATAGGAATAATTTGTTTGACCAAAATGTTGAGTGCGCGCGCGGTTGCAGCTAGTGAAAATAAAATCTCGAATGATTAATTAACGTTTTCTGTTATTATGATCGAAGATAAAACAAAAATTGTGTTTCACATCCCTGTGTCGATTTGACCTGGAATTTCCCATATAGCCGGTTGGGTAGGATCGAGCAGAGCGAAGGCGGAAGTGCACTTGAGGGTCCTCCTATATACTGCTACTGTACACCGATACTGTGGTACATAGAGCGGCACATTTAATCTCCCGAATGAACTCTCTTTAATCGAGGCTTGGGTGGTCGCTGTACTACAGGCTAAGCACATTGGCGTCTCCATTCAGCTCACAATAGTAACACATTCATACGTCGGAATTGCAGGTTCAATGACATTACTTGGCTTTTTGATGCCTTCGCATGTTCTGCCCAGTATGAACTAATCAGTGTCCTGTACAAAGCGTTCGTGTTGAGTTCGTATTACGAGAGAAGCGTCACAGCGATCACTGTCAACGTAGAGCATGGAATTTTGTAATATAATGGCTGGATGTTCAATCATCGAAGAATCCAATCCATAACGATTTATGCCATATATAGAAATGTATATATATTAGGGTGTCAAAAAAAAAGCGATATTTTTTTTCCTTACTCTTCGCCCAAAAAATCGTAGAATACGTCTTAGTAATGATCCTGTGGAAAGCGGAGCTCATCATTTTAATTCTTAGAGGTCCATCATCGCGTTTGAAGTTTTCCTATTTGAATAACACAGGAAATTGATTTTTTCCTATTCTTTCTCCCTGCAACTCAAGAAGAAAATTTTTTTGACCAAATCAATAACCACATTTTATAAACCATTAAATTAAAAAATTTTTTTTTTTTTTTTTTAAATCGAATTTCTATCTTCAATATTTGATTTATTACAGAGCCTTCAAATTTTTTATCGGCTATGCGTCAAAAACCATCAAAATAAGATTCAATGAGTCTGTAACTTAAAAACGTTAGCGATACATAAAATTTCACCCGGGTTTTTTAAAAAAAATTCAATGTTCCAATAAATTCGACTCAACAAGATATTTTGATCGAAATTTAATGATCAATAATGTGTAGTGATTGATTTTATAAAAAAAAATTTTCTTAGGTTGCAGGAAGAAAGAATGGGAAAAATTCACTTTCCTGTGTTATGTAAATGGGAAAAATTCAAACGCGATAATGGATCTCTACGAATTAGAATTATGAGCTCCGCTTTTAACAGGATCTTTACTAAGACGTATTCTACGATATTTTGGGCCGAGAGCAAAGAAAAAAAATATCGTATTTTTTTGGCACACCCTAATATATATATTTATACCATGTCTATATACGACTACGTATATCATGAAGGTGCAATAAAGCTTTTGCGAGAGGAGGAATCGTTTTGTTGTGAAAGCTCGTCACCTAGTAAAGACACAATTGCCCGGTATTATAGGATTTCATGAAACAAGTTACGCTTCGAGTTATGTCCGCCAAATTTACGAGACTGCGAGCAATTTGCCAATTGCCTCTGTGCGTGATATGATATTTAACGTTCGATCGTTACTTTCGGAAAACGGCACATCGAAGCTCGAAGGTTTGATAACAAATTATATCACATTCCGTTGTACAAAAAACCGGATGTATTATTCTTTATTGATATCCAAGTTTAATCAAGGGAATAACTTTTTTACGCACAGAAATAAAATAGTTAAGCGACCAAATCACCAGAGGTTGTTGAATAAACATTCAGTTACAGCAACAAAATGTTTTGTTTCTTCGACAGTTTCTCGATTCAACAGACCAACAGATGTTTAAGGTGGAACAAATTTTTGTTGGGCTGAATGAATAATCTATTTTACAGACGCTGTTTTCCCGGTGTAAAAGTAAACCTCTAATTGAACCTGAATTTAAAAAATAAATCTGTAATTGAACCTGAATTAAAAATATAAACCTGTAACTGAATCTGAATTTAAAAAATAAACCTGTAATTGAACCTGAATTTAAAAAATAAACCTGAATTTTTGTTTCGATTTACGCTATTTGGAGAACCTGCGACTGATACAATATCGAGAAACCCAGGAAAAGACGGACGACCGAAGAGGCGCCGTTAATTCTATTTTCAGTGCCAATCTACTTACGTATAGCAGCGACGCCCCCGCAAGTTTACTCGCAGACTCCACTTTTCTTGATCGCCGCCCGGAGCAGACAGGTTTATTTTCCAGCACAATTGAGTGCATTGCGGTATGCAATTAAAAGTATCGGGTACCTTTATAGGCACAACTCGGGGCGTGGAAGTGTAAATAGACGTGGTCTACTTTCCGTTACTCGAGTTACGGACGTCTTTTGTATAGTTTCCTCATTGAGCAAGTTTTGCTATCGTAAAAAAATTCTTCTCGATGCTTATGTTAGGGTGCTTAAAATAGTCTGAAACAACAAGAAACATGGTTTAAGATTTCTTCACACCGTGCGTGAAATGTTAATTTATTCCTTGAATGGTTGGTATGAAAATATTGATAAGAAATAAGAACATTTGAATTTAGCGAAAAAAAAGAATTTTACCAGATGAATTTAACTCACAATGTTATTCACAGCAACAAAAAAATGTATAATGAGTAATGGGAAAGAGAATGGCATATCATTATCTCCGTTACTTTGATGCTTATAGCATTATTTAATTAATTGAAAAAACAACCTTTTTAATTGTTACACGAATATCCATGCAAAAACCTCAACATTTCATATAAGAAATTAAGCATTTCACAACATAAATTCATTTGACACCATAAAAGAAATCTATCTCGGTCAAAAAAAAAAAAAAAAAAAAAAAAACTGATGGCCCATTAGATCCATCTTTTTAATATTTGGATCATTTTGCTACAAATTAACAATTAACAATTACCTCTCTTTTATAGACAGAAATGATGAAGTAATAATATAATAACAAGTAATAAACGCCAAAAAAAAAATTATTGCATTGTTTTATCTCATATAACACAGCATTTCCGATATGCACACCTGCATTACAAAAGGGAAGTTATTTTTTCAGTGACGTTAACAAATGAATAATCACAGATAGTGTCGCAGACAATAAATAATAATGGAAAGCCAGCTGAAGGCTGCGCAAAAAATCTGCCGTATTTATCAAACATAATTCTATTCTTTCATCGCACTATTCATACAGAGAATGGGGAGAAAAAAATGGAACAGAAAAAAAAAATGTCGGTGGTAGACTGCGCCGGTAGTTCCCGTGAGGCTCGCGTCACATGGGCGGCTTGATGTGTATCAGATGTCTCCATAACGATCGGTCGCCGCCGTCATCGACCGCTGACTATAGCAGTGACTGTAACGTACCGTACTGCTGGACACGGCGACTCAAAGCTACCCCGCAGACACTCGGTAACGAGATCTCCGTGACGGCAGAAAATGTAATCTCACCTGTAACACACAGCCGCGTTCCCCAAGTATTCGATGTCTGTTCCACTTTTTGTTTCTCATTCTCGCTGTCGCGTCGAGAGCCTGCAAGAAAAATCCTCCACTGTGCAAGCGAACGCGTCTCTTTCAAAGGTTTTATATCCACGCTTCTCGAAATTGCGACGAGTCGCGAGAGCTCGACAAAAATTACGAGTCTGCTGCAAAGGAAATATACATGCATTTACGGTTCGATAAAAAAGATTCGCTATCGCATGTTTGTATACGACTTCGTCAGTTATATATTCAGATTTTTCTATATTTTTCACTATTTTTCAATGTAATCTGAACATCTATTTCATAAATTATTCAAATAATTATCGAGAATTATTGCAATTATCGAGAAAATATTTTTATATATTATTGGGAGAAATAGAATTGTTTTTGATTTGTTTGTAAATGCCATAAAAACGGAAATAATTAACCAATTATCCTTGACGTTCTTTTTTGTGCCGTTATTTGAAGAAATAAATCTTTTATTTCTTTCACATTTTATTTAAAACAGCATGTTTCTGAATAGTTCGCAAAAATTTTGTTGTTTCAACCATTTATTTTTCGCTCAGTGTGCACAAAAACTTGTTCGCTAATGGCTTTTATATTTTTTTTGTTGCAGGTATGTTGTCATCAAGTGACCGTAGAGGAAGGAATATGTTCATTAAACTCAAAGTGCCGTAAGTGATTCAACGACATTCGAGCTTTGGCTGGTGAGTTCCGCTCGCTTCTCTGTACCAGAGAAGCGAGAGGATCTACCGATCGTTGCTGCCGAGTTTTACCTCATCCCTGTTCAGTCACTAGCCAGCTAACAGTTACGAAACGTGTCGGTAGAAAATCGCACAGACACGCGAGAAGCTCGTTGATTCAAGCGTCGAACCTCGATGGCAACCTCGTCTCTCCTCTGCCAATAACTTATAGTCACGTGTAAGTTGTAACCGAGTCTAGCTCGGCGACTATATACGTAGTGTCAGAGTCGTGGAAGCAGCGAGAGGGGCAATATATAAGACGACACTCACCAAAGTCTCAAGACGCGTTCTTTTCCCAAAGTTTAAACGCTTCTCCTTCGAAGTATATACTGACTGGTCGTCGCATTCGTAGCGCCCTTTGTTTTTCCCCATTCTCGTTCCGGAACATGTACAGCTTTCTCTGTCTTTCCTTCACTCTCTCTCTCCATTTTCTAACTCTCGGCCCGAGTCGCGCTCTTGCGCATCTTCGGATAACCGAGCGAGCGGTCCACTGCTTCAAAAGAGTCGTAAATCCTTTATAGCATTATTTCATTGCGGCAATGAATCATGGATGCCTCGACCTCCTACCGGATAACCCGTGTACTATATTTTGTACGATCCCACAGAGTATATTACGAAATTCACAATATTTTCTCCCGCTTTTATTCCTTGAACATTGTCTCGTCAATTTTTCGTATTTTTGGTTCCTCATAGAGGAAGCTTTGTTTTCGTGAAAATTTTTTTTTTTCCGAGGTTTTTATGTTAACATACTCAGAATCACCTAAAATGTCGAGAAAAGTGGTCTAGAAAATATGTCTGTGTGTGTGTGTGTATGTGTTGTGTATGTACGTTCTAGACACCGAAAAATCAAATGTCCATAACGCACAAACGGCACGATGGGTCGAGCTAAAATTAGCTTTGTAAAAATCGAAAAATAATGGGGAAGCAATGTGCAAGGTTCTACTTTGCACCTTTATTTTATTCTGGATTACGAGTTATCACTTTACCAGAGTGAAGGGTGCATATAGTAAACTTGCTCGAGAAAACCGCAAGACTTTCTGATACATAAATGGGATACGGTTTCTAATTACCAATTGGTTATTCGCGTCGAATTGGAATTTGGCTTCGTAACATTAGCTCCATTCAAAAAATATTCGTGGGGAAATATCCTAGGTATATGAAACCGAAAAAAGTATCCGCGTTAAACTATCTCGACCATTTGAATCAGGATGAAATATCAGTGACAAAATATCTCGACCATCTGAACGGAATATCCTGGATGATGCTTACAAAAATTTTAACTCCACTACATGAATTATCTTTTAGATTAATACATATCTACCTTTTAAGTTTCAAGGACATCTTTCATATACAAAACTATTTTCCGAAGAAGGAACCAGTCAAATTTCAACCCCGAAATATAAAGAAAAAACAACTTTGATTGCCACAAACAATATTCCCTGTACGAGTTTATCTCGAAATCTTAAGAATTTGACTTTTCTCGCAGCGATTTATCTAATTGCTGCTGTGCCTGCCATTTCATCAGTCGTCCATTCCATTAGATTATTTTCCACAAAAAACTACTTTTCTTACATTCCGTTTTACATTGAGTCCAAGAGATGAGCGTTCCATTAAGCTTTCCGCTTCAATACTTACTTCATAATCGTTTCCTCATTCTCCTTGCTTCCTTTTCGTGCCTCTTCGCGGATCTAAAATTACACGTGCTAATGTGTTTTAAAAACTAGAGAGCAGCGAACACAACGCTATTCGACTACAGTGTTGCTGTGTTTTTCTATAGTCCCAGTGCTTACTGCGCTGCTCTGCACCAACAAGACAAGTAGTAAAGATACGAACCGTGAATATTCTTCGTGGCAATCCTTTTTGCGACTCGCGAAAATTAGGACAGCGTGAAATTGTCGGCTCTACCGCAGATATACTCGACATAGAGATTGCAGATGCGGTTGTTCAATCTGTTAGAATAAAATAACTGTTCGTGTTTATTGCACCGATATTAAGCTGCACAATGGAACTGAGGTCGTATTTTTGCCAAGAAGAAAAAAGTAATTCAAGAGATTTCCAATGATACGCTGCCCGCAATATTTGCCGTGTTGCAATACGCACGAAATCTCTCAGCACGTCGCAACTTTTGTCTGAAAAGCGACTGAAACAAAACACTTCAGTGGGCAGGACTTTAGGGTTAGTTTTTTAAAATATTTTTATTATCTCGGCTAGCTGTCAGGAGAGTTACGTGCGAGGCCGGACAGCGTGAAGCGTGGAAATCGCGCAATCGGTAGACTCAACCCGGCGGAGGATTAGAGTGCAACTGAAAGCTTAAGCGTTACAAAGGCAAATTAACTGGCGTCCGAGCGCGTTTATGTCGCTACCGGAACGGTGAAAGTGCCGATGACGTCGACGTCTGTGAGTAGAGTCGAGAAATAAACGTTGAGGAAAGTTGGAAAAACCGGGTAAGCTTTGTTGTCATATTGGCTCTTCAAAATAGCAGGCTGCAAAGGCTTGAAAAATTACGTCGGTAATTTCCATTTTGAAGGCTAACCGACGGTTCGCTTTTGATACGAAGCGGTTGGTGCGCAAATTGGCCGACTACATTTTCAACAGAATTTTCAGTTAGGTACGCATCGTAATTCGCAGTTGATTCGATTAGTTGAAAATAGAGGACGCTGCAGGCGTTATAGAGGCGATAGTGGCGAGGCATCCAGGGATGATGATCAAGGGGAGGGAATGGCATCAAGCGAGCCACAACCAACTCGTTCCACGTCGATGTATGCCATCACCCGACTATGATATGAGAATGAGAGATGCGCCCGGTAGTTGCGGTCCGTTCCTGTTGTCCCGTAAATTATATTTACCTTTGCGAGCCCGCCGGGTCACTACTGCGCTACTCACACGAAATGAGAGTTTGCAATGGAAAATTCGCAAGCCCACGAGCGGTGTAATATGGTCTAGCAAATTGCTGTTGGGACTATGTGGCTCTCCATCATTTTACGATGTCTACCATTCGCCAATAATTTCTAAAATTCAGCGGGATCTTATTGAAGCAAGTGTCGTCGACTGACTTACGTGTAAAAAAAACTACAGCAATGATGACTTTCGAAAAAAACAAATTTGCTGTTTGAAATACTCTTTGCTCACTCTGCCAATTTTTTCATTTCATTTTCATTCGTACATCAATATCTATACTTCCGCGAATCGGTCATTTCGTCATAGACTGTACAGTATGTCAAGTTAAGGGCTGAATAGTAAGTGTCTTAATCAGTGAAACGTTATCAAAATAATAGTGGATTCTCTGACTTATGTGCTTATCGTTGGGTCCATTTTGTCTCGGCCAAATCTTGAAAGTGTTAAAAAAAGTAGTACATTCAAAGGCACTTTTCATAGTGTCTACTACGTAAGTCTTCTATGATAGTTTGGGCCGAATGTTCAGAACTTTATTCAAAGCAAATGGCAACGTGAATACAAATCCGCAAAAACGCAAACACAAAAAAAAACCATACAAATGAACAGATAGTTTACAAATTCCATCAGAGATCTCACACTTAAGACTTTACTTGCTTTGGTTTCAAGAAATTAAATTATCTCATATTACAAACCAGCCAAACAAGAATAATAAAAGCTTGATTATTTTTTTCGTTTAATTTCCTACAAACGACGAAATTTTCAGTAATACACAGTCAACAAATATTTGTTTCTGTCGATAATATTTCAGTTGAAAATTTTCGCGCCGAATCGAAGTATCGTCTGCGTCCGCGTGAGAATATTCAACGATATTCCCAACTCGATGGCTAGTTGCAAGGAATACGTCACGGTTATTATTGTGCAGAATATTGCGTTATCTTCGTTATCTTCGCGAGTCGCGTAGTGCACGTAATCGCATAGAGATATACGCGCAGTGTTGCATATGAGCGGACGCATGCTCGTTTAAATTGACGCGCTAGTTCACGTGCGAGCGGCGAGAGAATATAGAGAGAACGCAACGACGTCGACGAGCATTCAGATCGCGATCGTCTCGCTGAACGAAGCATGCATCGTGAACGCCATTGCAATATTACAGTGAGCTGAGATGCACTGGGAGCAGGCAACGTCGAATATGTTTGGTCGGATAGTTGATTAAATCAGGCTTGTCGCGTATCACTTGGCTGTAGTACGCTCCGCGTCCTCATCCTTCCCTCGTCCTTCTCCGCTTCGGCGAATACCGCGAGTCGATTGTGTCGTCGATGCCATTGGCAACTAGCTCACGTATTGACTTAAGTAATTGGAATTTAACTTTATTTTTATTTGGCTTTTGGCAGAGTATGTATATATATTAAACAGATGTTATGATGCTTCGACAATGACCGCCTTTTAATGTTTTGATGGAAGTTTGGCAAATCGTAACTCGGGTCTGAGTCGCACGATGCCGGAGATTCCGTTGTTATCGATCTTCCTGTATAGGAAAATCGAACATTTGGAATCTATTTATTTTTGTCCCTTCAAATTGCTTTATCAATTCGTAAATCGATGTAGCAAACTGAACGGACGATATTTTAACAATTAATTTTTAATCGTGAAAAAATATTGCCACAGCCCGGGATCGAACCGGGATTCGATTTTCCTATACAGGAAGATCGATAACAACGGAATCTCCGGCATCGTGCGACTCAGACCCGAGTTACGATTTGCCAAACTTCCATCAAAACATTAAAAGGCGGTCATTGTCGAAGCATCATAACATCTGTTTAATATATTGGAATTTAACCTTCATCGGTGACTGGAGAAGCACTCGACGTGCGTTTATGCCGGCGCGAACTTTGCACGAACGTCGAATGTAACTATCGAGGGCGTTTACCGGCTGCGGTTGAATCGGGTGTATTTCTCACGATTTATCGTGTTTAGTTTCGGCCTTTCCTCATCCAATTAAGATAAGCACAAGAGGAATTAGGAATCCGATGTGCTACCAATTTCCTATAGGTGAATCTATAAAGAGATTCCATTATTACCATGATAGGCTTAGCGGCTGATGAACCGTAAAATTTCGCCTCTTCCAAGCTGATAAATCATTGGGACTTTGTTGTGCGGCATTAATCAAGGATATTGCGGAGGAATTGTGTCAATACAATGTCTTCATTGCGCACGAGTGAACGCACAATCGACTGCACCGCTGATTTGTCGTCGTAGGCGCATTCGGGATGATTGATGTAATAATAAAAGGAGACATAGGGCTAGAAAAATGAATTGGTTGTTCCGAACGAATCGGTTTTGACATGAACATATGTGCCTGATAGAGACAAACATGATCCCTTCGGTATTTTCTGATGGTTCATGTAGAAGCTTCCCTATAAACTATATCACATCACGGTCCATTTAATTCTCGCCCGCCTCCGTTTCTCCGGGCAATAGCGCCTCCAATGAGCCAGGCGTTGCGTGTTTAACGTTCAGCTAAAGGCCCGGAATACCGGAAAGTCTTCGTGGCGTAAAGTGCAATCTGTTTACCCTCTGCCATGTCTATTTTCACTTACTTTTTCACTTCGATCTTTGCCACTTGACGAATTTTTGGGATTCTATTATGGGGATAAGGGTTATGGGCCATCGAATATTGCATTCTCCATTATGTTCATTTTGGCAAAATTCGAGAGAACCCTTCGGTATTTTTCCTGTTCGTTCTTAATCGACATTGTGCACAAACGGTCGGGGGGAAAAAGCCGTTTCTCATTCCTCACTCGAACGGGTAGTGAAATTATGTGTAAATGTCACCCCACTGTTTTCAATTACTATTTAGGTGCAGGTACTTTTGGGTTCTGCGAAATTTGGAAATTTATCGGTGCCAAACTTTTATTTGTTGCAATGTCTGTTTTCTCATTTTTTGTGGTGGTATTATGGAAACAGGCTTTCAAGAATTTCGAAATAGATCAATGACACAATGTGTCACCGACTTCAATGGCTGGTTTAACTAGTTTTTTAAAATTGTTTTTTGTAATGTTCTCATAGAAACAGTTCTTGAGATATATCGGAATCGGTTGATGACGAGCTTCCACCCGTTGCAATTTCTATTTCCACGCGCTTTGCCACCGGTTTTTGTTATGCTATCACGGGAATAGGGCTTAAGCAATACCGACAATGTTCGATGAAAAGCTTTCACCCATCGCAATTTCTATCTTCACCTGCTTTTCCACACTTTTTGTAATGCTACCGTTGGAATAGGGCTTAAGTAATATCGACAATCTTGGATGACAAGCTTTACAATGTCTACGTTCACCTGCGCTTTCCTAGTTTTTCTGAATTATAGAAAATCAGCGCTTGAAAAATGTCGAATTCGGTCGATGACAAGCTTTTAGCAGTTGCAATTTCCATGTCGAACTCGTTTTTCCCTATTTTTATGACTCTGCAATAGGAATAGGGCTTAGAAAATATCGGTATTGGTTGATGATAAGCTTTTACTCATTGCAATTTTTATCTCTATCTATTTTTTGTACAATTTTCGTTACGCTATCATGCGAATAAAGGTCCCACATTCTCGAGAAACCTTCTCCCGTCCATTGTAATTTTTTTTTGGCACAGCAGTAAGACCCTTCGTTACTCTTACTGCCCGGTAGTATAAACTCGACATTGTACTCGAACGGGCAGACCAAAGAAGCTGGTTCGCATTTCTCACTCGAGCGGTTTGGGAAATGACGTGAAAATTTAACCCTACAGCTATTAAGTACAGCTGAGATATAGATACTTTTAGGGGTTGCGATATTCCGAGTTTGCACGACGGCGACGCAGGACCATCGCCAACTCAGCCAAACCGACAAGCTTATTTATCGACGACACGTACCCACAGTTCCCTGCAACGAAGTGCAGAAATTAATCAACGACGCGCAGTGCAGTCCCAGTCCTATCCAAGCCCATCGACCAACTGCAATTCCCATCTATATATCACACGGGACTGAAGTATAACTACAGACTCGATGTATTTGTGCGTTACATGCATGTTACACGCACCATTTTTTCCACTATCTTTTTTTAAATTTGTTTCAATGCGACTTGATGAAATTTGCAGTACGTCGTTTTTCCCCTTTCTCCGCGAGCTGTCACAGTGGTGCACGAAAAAATAGCTTCCTGTCGCCGGAGTGGAAATAATTGTTTCGCTCTCGTTAAAAATTGGCTCGGGAGTCACGAAGTGACAATTATCATCTCGATGACTATAATTTTGGTTATACGATGCTGAATCATATATTTTCAATCCTGTTTCCGAACGATACGAAGCCTAGGCATCACAAGAACCCGCCACTAAAACGGATAATTCTAGTAAATTCGCCCCGAACGAGCAAATGGAAATTTGATTTTCCGTTCATGATTCAGACTCGCACTTTATCGCCGTGTTCGAGGCTGCACTCTTCAACTGGCCGCATATAGCTGCGTTGGGTTACGATGGTTACTCTCCCGAGCCCGATTTGTTATTGGCTCTTAATCGCGCTTCGGCATTCTGTGCGATACCTCGTATTATCCACATCCGGTGCGCTGTATCGATGAGTATGCCGCTTTGAAACCTATAATGCTACAAAAATTTGTCCGGTGGACTGTAAATGACATAAATTATTATTGGGGTAACAAAAAGTTATTTCACACGTTATGGAAAGCTTTGTTCTTTGGTGGCTGCGGAGACTCGTTACCGATATCAGCATCAAATTTTTTGTCCACGTTTTAAATCCTTGCACAATTATTTTGTCGCTGGGAAAATGTTCGTCTATTGTTCCCGATTCACTACTGGAACAGCTAAAATTATGGAATTCCTGAATATTAAATTAGATATAATTCGTTTTCTGTTTGTGCATTTTCAATTTTTTTCATCCAAAATCCTTACCGATGAGAATATAATGGTGTCGAGGTCGTAACGATACCTACATTCCGACGTCTATGAAGGCACTTAAAAAACTGCCAAAAAAGGGTGAGAGTGTAGATTTCGATTTCTGTTACTCCAACTTTGGTAATCTGAAAAAAATTCAAAGAATAAAGAATTTATATTTGACCTATATCTTTCTAAAACTTGATTAACTACAAACCAAACAGGTGAAAACCAGAGTGAATAGTCTATTGTTTTTGCGGAGTTATCGCCAATGTAGTAAATATCCAAATTTTTTGCCGGAAATTCAATTGTTTTTGTTTTTTCACTGATGACGTTATTTCACCGATGTAATTCATCTTTTTGAACATAAATTTGCTATTTATTGCACAAAGCAAACTTCGATGTTACGAGATGCAAAAAAAAAAAAATATTGACGATGCTTTTTACAAAAATACTCTATTTATAATCAGTTTAAAATTTCCATTAAGATGAGATCGTAACACCATATTGGCATCTAAAAAAAAGTAAAACCAAAGTCATGATCAAGGAACCGCTGTGAAAGTTCGCTATTGGTATATTTGTCAAAAAGTCCTAACCGATTCTTGTGTGATGATCTGTTGAGTAAATTGTCATAATCAAAAGTAAGCTACTCCTTTTATTTATAACACTTATATGCACCACGACGTTCTTCGAGATTCAAGCCCTTACAGCCCTCATCTCTCTGGTGGCCGTTGAATAAATTCCTTTGAGCGTTGAATGTTGGAAAGCGAGCGTGACTGGTTCGCTTAGCCACGGGATCGTTGGTTAAATTTTCCTCCGCGACACTTTTCTCCCAGAGGATCGTTAAATAAATTTCCTTGTCGTTGTCGGTGTGTGCGGCGCTTGGAATATATTCGAAAAGTCTTGTGCCGAAGTTCACGAGCGGCTTTTTCCCAGCCGATCAGTGAGGATAGACGGGTGAGTGGAGGAAAAGGATAGAAGCGTCTATGTCGACAAAGACAAACGGTGATCGCACTTCGGACGAGCGATCGACATTGATCCTGGCTCTCATATCCGAAAGAGCGCATCTCTCGTCGGTGAGTTGGCGATCATCTCGCTTGCTAGCTCCAGTTTGATATCTTTACGACGAAATCGCGCGCAGTCCCTTTACGAGCGAGCGCGCTCGCGCGGGACTATTCATCCGCAGTGGTGGCGTTGGTGGGTCCGGTTTTCCGGCGCCATAAATTATACGAATAATTCGCACGTAGTAAAATTGTACGCGAGGCGAGAGCGGAGAGGGCAAAGAGAACCGGAAAGTAGGTAGTTGCGGTGTGCGGTGTACGAGACGCTCTGCGCACTGAGGTTTAACGTCGCGTCGATAACCGACGACCAACAGCCCAGTCGCATTGTCGTTCCGGGCGTGAAACCTTAATTTCATTAATATTTCCCATGCCACGAGCGGCGAAGATATTACGAGTTCAAGTATGATTGTTTTCTATTTTATTCGCGTTTTGCGTCCTCCTGTTTTCAGGCATTTCGCCTATTCAAGGTCGGCGCGGGTTATCATATGTTATTCAATATTTTTTTTTTACTAATACCTTTACATCGCCCGGTTTAGTTCTCCCAGTTTTGACCTCCTGTTCGTATCACATTTGCCTTTGAGAAGAGCCCAAAGGACGGAGGAAAAACTGCAGAAAACCTTTGTCGATAAAGTTGGCCTCGTAATCGCTTCACGCTGCCGGAGCGAATCGTCTTTTGCAGTGAATGTAAACACCGGACTACAAATATTTGTGGAGTGTTTTTATTTTCTGCAAAGCTACGGCAGCGGGATTCGAACCCTTGACCTGCTGATGCTCTGGCTTAGAGGCAAGCGCAATAGCCAGTTGGTGACAGTACCTGTTGACGACACTCAAAGAAAAGATTAGTTACCATAACCAAAAAATGAGTTGACAGAACCAATCGATTATTCTACTTCCCTTACAACTCAAATGATAATGCCAACGGTTCGAATGGTAATACAGACGATTTGAATGGTAGTCTCAACAATTCGAGTGGTAGTCGCAACGATTGGATTGGTTAACCTCACTAATCGCGCGATGACTAATCGTGAATAGTTGAGGTTACTATTCGATATGGTTGAGACAACTAATTTTTGAGAGATTGTCTTCAGCAATTTGGAAACGTAGTTGACACAACCAAGCATTTCTTTCCGTGGAGACCAAGTAGGGCGAACGTGCCAGTGGATGGACGAGGACCAGTAAATGGACACTGTCAATAAAAGCATGTGCATAAAAACGTCCATCTACTGGGGTTTTTCGTCTGCTTAATTGTCCATTCACTAGTCGGTTGATCCTACCTAAAGAGCGAAGCGTCTCACTGTTGCTATGAAACGAGGCTCGATATTAAGGGTACGTAGTATCAAATAAATCCCGCCCTTAAATCATGGCCCTGAAACCTCGTGAAGAACGGTGACACAGAGGAGCAAAAAGTCTCTTCTAGTTTTCCACGTTGTTTTTTTTTCTTCGGCCACCTCGAAGACGCTAACGCGTGATACAGAAGAGAGGGCGAAAGGGAGAAGGGAGTACAGAGGGGCACTCGAACCGCTCACTACCTACGTTTATACGCGGCGTTACTAAAACTTTTCTAGCGGCGACGCCAGTTTTTCGCGAAAATTGCACTCCCAACCTTGTCCATGCATATTTCATACGAAACGATGTAAGCCGCCGGCCCACGTCGCGTTTCTTCTTTCACCCTCTGTTCCCTATTCCTTATACTTACGCTATAGGTATATATTTCGTATACGGTATATGTACAGCCGGATTGGTCGTATAGGAGCATAACACAGTGGCAGCTCTCACTCGTGAGTCGCTGGGGTCGTCCTCCCCGTTGAACGAGAAGCCCCGCGGCGAAGGTGGCCGAACTTGGCTCAACTTTGTCGAGGAATCGCGTTATACGCTGTGCCCGGTGCAATGAGTAGTAGTTATAGTCTTGTACTCATGCCGTCGCAGCTTCTGGACGCGCTTGACTCTGCAGACTCGACTTGCGTGTGTTCCCATCTCTCTTTCTCTGTCTCTCTTCAAGTCTCTCGATGCGAACTCCCTTCTGCTGGTGTTCATCGCACATTCTCCACTTACACTGCGGCGAGCGGTGCCGGGACCTCGTGCGTTTAAACTTTTGACCTCGCAGCGGGATTCACCGAGATGAACGGCTCCGTAAGAGAGCAAAGCACTCGGGTACGCTGAACCCGAGCGAAATAATCCTTGGATTCATACGCTATACCACACTACAAACTACTATACTGCGAAATACACCATTGCGATTGGACCTCCAGAACTGAATTTCCGTATTTCGGCGGTTTCTGAGAATGCTTCATTATTATTCTTACAGTATCTGTTGCTCGACGACAGTTGAGTGTCATGAGGTATACATAACAATGAGTTCTATTGGCCAGTCGCAGTAGACCCTTACAGACACTTACTGGATTTTCAAGGTCACTCATGGACACTCACGAACACGTGCAGTGACAAGTACTCACAGACAATAACAAACACCTGTGGATACTCATAGATGATACTTGTAGGTACTCATAGACACGCACAGGAACTTACAGAATTGCAGACACTTACAGACACTTAGAGATACTCAAATTATGCTTCGAGATTTTATAAATTCGATGTGCGTTTGTCAATGTTGGTGAGTGTTTGTAAGTTTTCTTGAGTGTTCGGCAGTGTTTGTGAGAATAAGTTAGTGTTCGTAAGTATTCGTTAGTGTTTTGGAAGTTTTTGGTTGTATTTGTAAGTGACTGTGTGAACATTTTTAAATGTCTATACTTCAAATATATCAGTATCTGTGTAAAGATGTAAAACCGATTTCGTGACAGTCTGAGAATGTCGATCTCAAGACAAAATTCTTTGTTTTTCGACTGGTGCTAGAATGTTCTTTTTCATCATTCTCCCAGTGCCTGTAACTATTGTCCCAAGACTGGCGAGCGTTATGTCATCGTATCCGTCGGACAACCGCAGAGATTAGCAAGCGTGTCGCGTCCGAACGATTGCCGCCGTTGGACGTTGGCGAAGAGGTCATTGCCGTTCCGTTACAAGAATCCAACGCTAGAGTTACCGTACGCACTGTCTTCACGCAGCTTGTATTGTACATAAGAAAATACGCACGCTTTGTGGTGGCATCGAAATCGAGGCATGACTGACATATATATATATATATATCCATGATCGTGTCTCCCCCATATCTGCGGTTCCCGCACCGATGCGTTTCATCGACCGTGTAGTGTCGTTTCCAGGAACAGAATATCGGCACGTTCGCTTCCATATCGAATCTTAACGACTCGATCGTATCCAAAGGAATTCCGTGACCTTCCTTCAAGATGCTTAGCTACACTTATTTGTACCACATTTTGTACTCATCCGCATAACGTAGCTGAGAGCGAAACAAAGACCTGGAATTGATGAGGAGACGAGAAACTAGTTCCCGACTTGGTCCCTTCGTGATACGTCTTTGATATCGTCTTACCCACAACGCGACTAGAGACACTTGCTCAACCTTGCTCGTTTACTCTACACTGATATACGACGTCGTACTTGCCTCGTTTGGCTCGCGCTTAGTAACACGCAACACTATATGTGCAAGCTCCACGGTTTTCCCTACAGCTTGGCATAGCCCGATGGCAACGCGATCACGAGCAGTTGTACCACCAACTTCTCTTCAGGATCTCGACATAGCGCTACTAACGAGGACTCCAGGACGCGAAGCTTCACTTCACCTTCCGACGCCCACGAACGGAGCTAGTACGAAACTGCTGTTTATGTATACATATATACATAAACCCGACTGTATATATATGTATATAGTCGCGTTTGGAAGGAACAAGGAACACTTGAGGTTTCAGCAGAGCTTCGAGTATGACACGCGATATCGATTATATTGGCAATCTCCTTGCTAAACCCGACGACTATAGACTTCATTACGTTCAACATCTCAGATGGTATTAGATATTGGCGTTTGAGTTTAAATGACAATTGGAGGTTTATTAACAATGAAAAATCGGTAAAAGGTTTCAGCGATTTTCAGACTTTTTGTTAATGCATGAAACTTTTAGATCTGAGATCATATGGACGCGATGAAGCTCCATATGTATTTATGAGACATACACGAGGATTGTAGTTGTAAGAGTCACATGTAGTTCGTGTTTGCATTCTCGACGAAACGTGACGCAACTCTGGTATTGCGACGGGAACTTGGGACTGGTAATATTGGCATGGGTTTTACGAACTTTTGTTATATCCATAGCACAAATGTTGCTAGCGATTGGGATATAAAGGAAGTCGGATGTGGTCGCATGGGGGTAACTGATCCGGGCCGATCTCATAATAGGGCTGATTGTCTACAGAGGGGGAGAGAATGCCACGAAGAAAAAACTTGGTGAACTGCGGAAAAAAATATCAAGTGGCATGAAATTACAGAAAATGCATGAAGCGGTATAAAATTCAGAAAATGCATGAAGTGATATGAAAGTGCAGAAAATGCACAATGGGATTTGAAAATGCATGAAAAGGTATGAAGAATTCGTAACGTAAGAATCACAACAAAAATGTTCGAGAGCAGTTTGTTCTAGTGACGTGCAGTTAAAAAATCCGGTAATCTGGCTTACGAAGAAACTGTTTGACCTAATTAGCTTCCATATTGGTTGAAAAATCGTTCTTTTTAGTTCTAAAAGAATAGATCCAATCTGAATCAATCAGTCAACGGGTTACAAAGCATAGTCAACTGAAAATCCTTCTTTTCTGTCCACTAGATTTTTAGATAATCTCCATAAATCTCCATAAATAGTACAATTAAAAAGAAATCGTAGTAATCTTCGCAACGGTAAAAGCCGCAGTTAATTGTCGATTCACGCGACGATTTTCACATTAACAATTTATGTAACTATTGTCATTTCAAAACATTTCAGTCACATTAACAATTTATGTAACTATTGTCATTTCCAAACATTTCAGTCACATTAACAATTTATGTAACTATTGTCATTTCAAAACACAGTTAAAATCTTAATCCACATTTTTCCATAATCACATCTTTCCGTTAGCAATTATCCATATTACGAGAAGCGTGATGAGTGGAGATAAAATAAACGGAAGCACAGGGCGGAAAGTGAGCCAGAGCTCGCGCATGCGATGGTTAATCGCTTATTGATGAAGCATTGATCAGCTCGACATGATTACTACTCCAGCCGGAATCACGAGGCGCTATCCTCGTTGGCGTTGCCTCATCAAGCGAGTGAAACCGCGCTTGAATATCATGCATCCCGAGACTCCGACGTTCTATTTATGTTTTGCTCTCATCCCCCGAGGACATTTTTTTCTATTAATGAAAAAAAAAGTGTCTCTGCTCACTATTCTCGGTAAATTGGTAATAAACGTTTTGGCAAACGTGGAGGCGCGTCTCAAAATGTACTACGCATTCCTTCATACATATGGATAGTATCTGACGAGGCTGTATAAGCTCTCCGTGTGTAATACGATACCGAAGCAAACGTCGGTGTGCACCTGCGATTATCCCAGTGTAGCAGCGATGAATTTAATCTGTGGCCGCGGGTCTTCTTGCTGTTGGCGGCATCAGTAGCGGCAGCACCAGCAGAACCCACCGCCCTAGCTGCAAAACCAGTGGCTATAGGTATAGTCGTAAGCCAAAGCGCGGAGCAAGCTCAGCGTGGCAAAGAAAAGCCGTGCAATTACTTCGTACCACGAGAGCTATAGCCTTGAAGGCACACGAGAAGCATTTAATCGGATAAAATCGCAGCAAGACTCGCTGAATCGCATAGCTTTGGAAAGAAAAGCTGAATGCGGCTAACAATTATTTCCGACCTATCGAACCAACTTGGATTTATTGTAATTTTCGAATCTCAGACGTCAATTATACCCGGTATTGAGAAAACTCATTGGTTCCATTAAAACCGACGGACACTAGATTTTGAGAACTTTTCAGTAATCGCATAATTTTCTTAAACATGAAATTTTACTCTTTGCCGTGCTCGAGTCGAAATTTTTCTAGTGTCAGTGAGTATAAGAACACTAAAAGCCCGTCATTTGCCCGTCTCATGCCCGTGCGGGAAATTAGTCGGGGCTCCGACTAGGCTCTTGCTGATTTGCCGTGTTGCTGATTTAAGCGTGTTTTACTTCATTATATATAAAGTCAAACAATGTTTCATATCTCTTGGGATATTGGTTTTTAATTTGATGACTTTGAATCTCAGCCTCATGACTCCATTATAGATCTACCTTCGCGCAAGAAGAATGAGTTTCGAAGGTTTCGAATGAAGTATATGCAGTTCAGGATGATGAATGGGATTTAAACTAGCACATCTAAAAGTATCACTGTGCTTCAATATTGATTTGCATTCATCAGTAATCAGGTCCAAAAATGCAGACGAAATTCTGCTCTCTTAAGCGTACAGCATGTCATTCCATTCAAAGATGTGTGTCGTTAATGTTATTTTTTCTCTCGGAATGTCTGGATGCGTTAGTATTCAATTCGTCGCTAGATTCATTGCGAACTCTAAAATTCAGCGACAGCTGTAAAAGATATGTAACACGTTACAATCCTCGGTGATCCACTAGACAGTTAATACGAAATGCCGACGAAATTCTGCTCTCTTAAGCGAACAGGATGTCATTCCATATATAGATGTATGTCGATAATGTTATTTTTCCTCTCGCAATGTCTGGATACGTTAGTATTCAATTCAACGCTAAATTCATTACGCACTCCAAAATTCAGCGACAGCTGTAAAAGATATGTAACACGTTAAAATCCTCGGGGATCCACTAGACAGTTAATACGAAATGAGAGCAAAGCCCCGAAGGAAGTCTCGAGATCGCGGGAGACCTTCGCCCGCTCGTCCCTTCCTTCGTTTCTTGACGTAACTGCATCTCCGTCGTAGATTCGTGGTTGCACTTTCGCGTTGCCACTGGCAGCATTTCCTTGCTTAATCCTCAACGCCGTCGTGAGCATAGCCTGTGGCTCACGGACCTCAGGGAACAGTCGAGACTCTCTGCTGTCACCTGTCCATTTCAATAATCCTACACAACAAGTTTCGCATTGCTAACATAATGTAACTCAGCGTACGAAAGTCCAGAATCTATAGTTTTATAGAAAACCACGCCCTGTTTCCGATTTTCGTATCACAGAAAACAGAGCTGAGATCGTTAAATGAAATCGTAGTATTTTCCTCCGTAATGCTACGGGATAAAAAAAAAAACGAAGCAAAATTACCGGAAGTTGCGCCAACTCTAAGCAAAACTCCGCGACGATCATTAGCTGGTTATTTCGCTCACTTTCTCCACTAATGTGGAGGAACTGAGGAATCATATAAGGCATAATATCTCTATTCAGCTATTGTCGGTCGGTCCAATCATTTTTATATTCAATTTTAAAAGCATAGTTCAGGTTTCTTTGACCTACTATTTTCACCCATCAATATCAGATTGTTCTGAGAACGTTTCTTCATTAATTCATATCAGGATTCATTCAATTTCTCCTCGTTGTCATGCGGAACAAAATAGATTGGAATCTATATTAGTTTATTGTCTGGGTATTTAATTCTCATTTCGTCCATCTCATTACTTCTTTAATTAACCGGTGTGCGATGAGGTTGCGATAAATACAGAATAAAAAAAGGTCTACAACGGTATTAAACGGTTCAATACGAGAGTGCAAAAGTTTATTTCCCAGGTTTTCATATCGCACGTTGTAGATCACGCTTCGGACAGTATCTAATATTCCATTATCGTATGATAGAGCGACATTCACTCGGTATGAGAGCAATTCGAATGGATGCCTGTAACGAAACATCAGAAACTACCTACGCGTGCTACTTCAAATCGCGACTGACGTTGTTGAAATTACGGATGGTTGGCCAGTGCGCGCAAATAAACGATGCAGAAACATCCTGTAGCCGCGAGCAACTCCTGACCCGACTCTCGTTGGTGCTACTTGTACCTCTGCTATTTCTCCGACGGGAGGCGCGCATATACACACACACATACATAGAGTCGTACGTACAGCTGTCAACGACTCCGGTGGCGGGTATCGGACAAGCCGGGTGAGAGAGTGCGAGCTCTGTAGAGAGATAAACGAGAGAGAAACACGGAGAGGAAGCGAGTACCGGAAGAAGGGACAGCAGCAGCAGCAGCAGTAGCAGCAACAGCAGCAACGGCTTGGCTGTTACTGGCGAGACTCAGTGTATTATAGTACAGATATAATACGAAAGAGAAACTGAGAGTGCCCGAGTCAGAGCATGAGACAAAACGAGTGTAATGGATGCACGTAGCACTGTTGCGTTGCTTGTAATACAAGTTGGCGGTCGGTGCTTGACGTGGATAATGCGATGTCCGATTTTCATCTCTCGTCATAGTTATGACTATCGCAGATTTATCCACTGTTATTAGGTTCAGTTTTGTAATGAGGACGTCCAGTGATAAAGTGCGAAGCCTGAACATTCATTGGACTCACGAACACTCACATTCGCTGGCACTTACAGACATTCATAGGCATTGAGAAACATTTACAGACACTTATAGATATCCGTAGGGAAATGTAGTTACTTATGGACACTCATATGCACTAAGAAACACTTAAAGGCACTCTGTCTGTGAAAATGTCCGTCCGAAGTGGAGGGACAAAAGAATTCGTCTCCAAACATCAACGATGACGGCCATGTGAATATATGACCTTTTTTTATCACATACTCGTGAAGTGGTGTAACGTTGTCAGGCAAACACAGAACAATATAGGAATATTGGGAATAACCTAGAATTTTCGTACGTCCAAGTTTCCTGAAGATACTGAATCACAGATTTTTGTGGACACAGAAAGGGATAAGATGGAAAGACGTGCTGTGACAAACTCTTCCACTGTCGATTGTCTGTTCCGGAACTCATGGATCGGCGTCATTTATCGAGACTCTTATCATCCATAATAGGACTCAATCTGAATAATGCGCAATGGCCAAGTGAACCGGTACGACACCTCTTAAACTTCTCTCCAACTCGTAGTCGCAATGGCTGCTTGACTCTTCGAAGGACGAACAACGAACCGAGGAAATCCATAGTACATAGTTCTTATCCCGGATGATATAATACTGTGAGAGCCCTACAAGAGTCAAGCACGGACGATTTCCTCCAGAAGTTCTTGAATGTCGAAAACTCTGTTAGAATTATTCCATTGGTGTCATGTTCGCAAGTATAATTTTTTTTTTCTTCACATCAACGTATTGATTTGCCAATTCTCCATTGAAGAACGCCACAATGGATTCTAATCGGTCTACCACCGCTTAATATGAAAGTTGACAGTTCACCGGAATTAATCACCCGGAACGTCCTCAAGAAAAAATACTTATGCGGCGTGATAACAGGGCTTATGGTTTTATTGTTTCGTGTAAAAAAAACCTAGCCTATTAACTTTATTATTGATCTGCCGTATCCAGAAAGAATGAGATTAGATCATTCTGGATAGAGCGGAGAGTTTATGATGAAAAATTAGATTTGGCTGGCTCCTACTCTCCGTCCTGAACTGCGTAGTCATCCCCCTGAACGGTCCAATTTTATCCAGAACTATCCGGGATCTATTCTAGACTGCCCAGATTTCATAACTGCCTAAATTCTTAACGAAACCACGATAACAATGATATCAATAAACTATCAGACGAAATACGACGGTTATAATATGACGGATATTGAGAGATCAAAGTGCTATTAGTTGAGATTTTCAACATTATATTATTTTTGTACATCACAATACTAACGCAATTGATTGTTCAGTTCAATGCTATTGGAATCCGTTTGTCATAGCCAAAAACTCCGTACAGATTACAATCCGTTTTTCCGTTTACCAGAAATCGCTCTTGACCTAAACGACGTCATAATAAAAACAAAAGTAACAACTTTTGTTGGTTCTCCGAAACGTATCAATGAACTATCAGAGGAAATAACCGTCATGTTGAGTGATGAAAGTGGCATTGGCTTGGGGTTAACCACTCACCCCAACAAAACACCGGCGTTTCATCGAAAAACCTCAGTCTACATCACCATCCATTACTAGCATCCCACGCGCAGCATGCTACAGTGTGTAGCCTGGAGAGTGCCACACGAGCCATATGAACCGTAACAGGTAGTCGGAAAATCGGGTAAGAGCGTAAAACGATGGCAGGCGGAAGAACAGCGTGCGCCTGGCCACTCAACGTTATTGCCTGAACCGGTAGAGATAGCCGAATACGAAGAAGGAGAGAAAGAGGTGTGCAACCTCGTTGATTGTGGGGATGCGGTAGAGGCGAGAGGTTGGCTATCGTTTTAAACGCTTTGGAGGATGATTGGCCTATGGGATCGAGACCTATGGTTCCGGAAAGCCGCATGAGTGTTGCGGGGTTGCGATCTCCTCTCACGGGCTAACTGCCGCGATTCTCTCCGCACTGGCAAAGAGTTTGATTTCCGTGATACCGACGTGTTTGTTTCCTCTCGATATTGGATACGGGTTTCCCGTAACTCGATGGTACCCAACTATTGAAATCGCAAACCGATTGAACAAACGACATAGTTATTCATGATTTAAGCAGTTGATAGACACAGTGATTGGCATGTTTTTGTGTCTGCTCATATCGAATACGATACGGAACAGGGAACCCACCAAATACTGCCTACTTCGTGTACAGATGGCGCTGTACGGTTTAGGGATTCCATGTGTATATCTGCCAGGCGTATATGACACGTACCTCTGCTTTAACTCGCGATATCAATATGTGCCAGGCAAGCCTCGTGGCTATATTCCCTATCAGCGTATTGCTATTAGAGCCGCTTGAAACTCTATACAGTTAGACTCTGCACAAACCTCGTATCGGGAATTAGAGTCGCGAGCATTGTTCTTTAGCTTGGCGTGCCGTACGGATTATTGCAATGTATCAATGAGAGACTGGAGGCACACCAGACGAATCGAGTAACTGTGCATCAGCTATGTTTAAGTGTGTGTCGTACAGCAGCTATCGCAGGTTGTATGCGGAAGTAGAGTGGAAGTCTACTATTGAAATAAGAGAGGGAGAGTCGTGGTCGTCAATCCGATCTCGGCTCCGTCAACGAATGCTTAGCACAGGTGATTGGGGTTGTTCTTTAAGTTGCCGTCCATCCCATGAAGGGTGAACGGACTTGGCCGATGATCGGCCCAATCTTGGTGCTAATATTGGCATATGCAATGGCTTGATTATCGGCCCGAGTCTTGATGCTTAATGTTGGCGAAGTCGATAATTGGCGGGTCAATAATTGGCCCGCGTATTGTCCATTCAAGATTTATCGGCAAACCCTACATGGGATACTGAACAGGCCATTCTGTGTCATATCTGCATTGTTTTTCTCGATGCTCGTAAATTTGTTAAACAGTCAAGTCGAATTTATACTCATTAACAATAATAAGATGAAAAATCTTTATTTTGGTATAAATTTTCGAATATAATATCCGTTCGATTTTAACTATTTTCTTAAATAGAATAGCTTAAGTTTTGACGTTAAATTCTGAGATCAATAGATTTCTCGACGCGCTCATTTTATATTCTACTTACAATAGAAGTAGACGAGAATAACGATTCTCCTAAAAATTCGTAGGAAAATTTGACCAATTAGGAAACCGGTTCTAGGATTAAAAAAAGGTGATTTACTGACAATGAAAGGGCCATATATAGGTGAGTTGCCACGTTTCCGTGACCATAGACATAACGGACTCGAGCCTGGATAACGTCACACAGAATATACAGTACATATGAATCTCAATTACATTATTCCTTCCGAGAACACAGTAGTTAAATGAAAAGTACAGTTTCACGGTACAAAGGGCCAACTGAGAATTTTCGTATAGTCTGGGCGTAAAATGGATGAAAGAATGGATGCGGAGGGACTGCGAGGAATCACGTAGTCCGGCTCTTTACGTGACGTTCTCCAGTTAGTGGTACGTGCATAGAGGAGAGTCTCGTACTCCGAGGTGCCTCTTATTCTCTACGTAGCTCTCGCGCTACTGTGACGTCGGAACTCCGTTAATGCGGAAAGTTTAGTCGTTCGCACGTTGCAGCATGACACGGTCGAAGCTCGTGCTTTCCATTTGACGGTGTTTACGCACGGCACTGTATTCTGACGTTTGAGTTGTATGATGTTTCCCTCGCGGCTACAATATTTGTGATCACTGCCGTGGGTGTCTTAATACAACTTCCGAAGCTGCACTTTTAATCATGGAAACCATGTCCACCAATGAATGTTATATCTATTTCAATTACCTGGTGACTTTGATTTTGTTTCATATCATCGTGAATTTTGTAGTATTGCTGTAATGGACGAATGTCATTGGTGTAATTTTGATTCATCAAGAGGTGCGGTAGCTACTTGACGTCAAGTATGAAAAAAAAAAAATTAATGTTGAAAAATGCCCGTTTGATTCTGATTGTTCTATAATCCAGAATTTTTGCTGTTATTTTTTTTTGCTTTCAGGTTAGGTTAACAAATTTTTTCAGAAATTTCATATACATTTTACGGGCTCAATCTGACATTGATACACGAAATGACAACAATTTTTTTTGGGCATTTTTGTTGTGAAAACAATTGCGTACATTTTTTTAAATTTATAAATATTCGCGGGTCTCGGAGATATAATTATTTTAATGAAATACTTTTCGTTTGGAAACAAACCGGTCAGAATTTAACGTTTCAACGTATAAAATTATTGTATGGAATTATCCAGTTTTAATCGAAGCGCATGGTAATACATTAATTAAAGCCAAAATGGGCGCAGTTCAAAGTGAAATTATCGATGTCGAGGGAAAAAAAACGTTTGTCGATCAAATCGCGATAATTGTTATTAAACGTGTTTTGATCCATTCTCTTCTACATCTAGGACTGTGTTAGACTAGATCGGTCGTTGCTCGCGCGCAAGTTAACGACGTCGTCTAATCTAGTGTTGCTCCGAATCTACATTCACATTCTCGAAATGAAACTGCCTTGAGTGCTTTCCTTTTACTCCTCGCACTCACCGACTATGTGTACTTTGTTGTTCACACTGAGGTTCTCTAGTCGCACATAGACCCATTGTGTGTACGTAGACCGCATTACAATGACGAACACATTAACATTTCACTGGGTTGCATCTGTGTGAAACAACATGAGTAAATTTCTCCCGAATATCCATTAACGGATTTACGTAACAATACCTCACGTCGAATTTGTACGAGGTACAAAAATATTCAACACTGCAATATGAGCTAAAATTCTTAAATATAAATATAAATATTAGTGTCCAAAAAAATTTTTTTTTCTTAAATCTCTCAGCTGTTGAGTGAAAAGTTGACATGCATGCAGAAATACATTTCTCTGGAAGGGAAGCTCTCTTTTCACCAAAACGTATTTTTGCATATATTTCAACGTTTCCATCAACAGCCTAGAATTATTTGTTTTTGGGACACCCCAATAAATATAAATATAAATAAAATACATTTTTAGCTTATTAATTTTTACAATTTAAGGTGAAAGAACCGAGCGCATTACCTACATTTGTTCTATTCGTTGTCATTTTCAAATAAAACTATAAACGTGTGTACGTGTATTTGTATAAACTGGCCTACTGACGGTTGTGCACACAAACATGCAACAAATCCTGGGTACTATCCATTTAAGCTCTCGGGTATATATACGTAGGTGCGATCATTGAATATAGATTTTGGAGTACTGCGCCATGGCCATAGATAGCAAGATAATTATACACGAGCCCGTGGACTATACTGTGTGCACAACAGTGTCGAATACTCGACAGAGCCAAGTGCGGGCGTTTACGTTATACGTATGGCAGCACAGATAGTCATATGTATACGATGGCCAGTCACATACATTGAGCTGTAGCTCTGCGTTATGAATAACCAGCCAGAAACCAGAGATCTGTAGCTCGCGATAATAGCGAGATACATAAGCTACTCGCATTCGCATTTATGTAAAGTGTGCAGCATCCACTGTTGCAAGGGTACATAATTGCACATGCAACTCGAATGAATCAAAGTGATATACAGATACATAGTCACGGAGTCACAGAGAATGCACCGAGAACTTATCGATTTCTTGCTTTTATTTTCGATCTACTAATTTCAATTAATCAAGCGAATTATCGGACAACAGAAGATACTACCAGGTTATTTTTATAAATTTATCGTCGGATGCGGAAAATCTGAGAGTAACGGTGTCTGTGTTCGTTCATGCGGGGACTCGCAATGATCGGGGTCTGCAGGCCTAAAGCGGCATTTACAATGATTTCTGTGAGTAGATAAGCTTTACCGGTTCTGGGTTATGTCGTTAAGGTATATTTCTCTTTTACCGTGTTAAAGGTTTTACAAACTTTTACGGATCAATCTAAAGACTTCTAAAAGTGGTTTAACCTAGAACTCTTTTCGGTAGGTTAACCTAGACTTTTCTGACAGTTCAATCTGGACTTTTTTTGATAGTTCATCTAGACTTTTTTTGATAGTTCATCTAGACTTTTTTTGATAGTTCATCAAGACTGATTTCGACAATTCAACCTACTCTTTTTCCGACAGTTCTACAGTAAGACTTTAACAGTTTAACCTTAAATTTTTTTTCGTCAGTTCAACCTAAACCTATTTTTCAACCTAGACCTTTTGACAATTCTACCTGAAGACTCTTTTAAACATCTTAAACAAGACCTCTTCGGCTTCTTAACGCAGCCCTTTTTACCCTTCTAACCTTCACCTTTTTCGGCTTCTTAACGTAGACCTTTTCCGACTTCTCAACCTAGACCTTTCGGCTTCTCTACCTGACCTTTTTCGGCTTTCCAACCTAGTCTTTTTTCGTCCCTTCGACCTAAATCTTTTTCGGCTTTTCGACCTAGATCTTTTTCGACTTCCGATCATAGAACTTTATTCAACAGTTCAACCTAAAGTATTCTTGTGGCTCAACTCAAAAAAATAAACAGACCGATTAGGGTCTTGTCTTATAGAGAAAATACATACAGAGACTCAAATATCCAAATAGGAAATGTCAAGAAAATGGAAATCCGGGAACGAAGCACCACTGCTACATGGAGCGTGAATGGACGTTAAAAAATCGGGTGATCGATCGCGTGGTTGGTGAGCACTCGAGAGATCCGCTTCTCGGTGCAATATACTCCGATGTTACTGCGGTTCTTCTTCGCGAAAGGGAGCGAGTCCTAGAATTCACGGGACCGCAGCATTACGGCTGGTGCACCTACTACCCGAAGGAGGCTGGCCTGGTTGTCGTTGAAGCAAAGACGGAGAAAGCCCGCACCAGCGTGTGAGGAGATACCACCATCGACTAAGCTAAAGAGAGAGAGAGAGCGAGAGGAAAAGGGAGAGGAAACAGGAACCAAGAGAAGCGGAGAAGCCCGAACCGTTGGTGGTTGATTTGCTTGGTTTGCTCCGGACAATGCGAAGACGATGGCTTTGTCTCGAGGTAACACCGTTCAAAGGCTGCTGCTGCTGCTGCGTCTCCTTCTCCTCAATGTCTCTTCCCTTCGCTTGTTCTCCCTGTCCGGTCTCTTTCTCTATCTTACACCGTTGTTCTATATCTTCGCCAATGTCTCGTCCCTTCTTACCGTTTCTGTACTCACCTTGGTGGAATCTACTCGCGATGGTACCGAGAGCTGACGTAGTTCCAACATACATGTATTTCCTTCTCTTTCTCTCGCTCTCTCTCTCTCTCTTTCTCTCGTCCATTACTCTCAGCATCTACCCAATGCCAGAGAGTCGGTAGAGAAACAAACGAGCTGATTCGCGGAGACCCTGAAGACCGAGGAGAAAATCTTCGCTTGGTCTTCCTGTTGAGTCTGGCTTTTTCATTGGTTAAAGAGAGACAAACAGTATTGTATATCGATAACAGCAGATGGGATATAGTGGACTCGTGCACGCGCGATTCTCGAGAAGCACCTGCAACCCTCTTTCTGGTATGGATGTACAGCCCTTTGCGCCCTCTCCCGCACCATTCTCCGCTCAAACGACCGTTTACTCGATCACGTGATACGATACGGGCAAGCAAGGTAAAAGAGACGCCGGGACAATCACCGTTGTAACGTACCGTCGCATTTTCTTCCTTTCCTCTCCACTCCTTTTCTCCCCCTCCGGACGCCCCCCAACGAACTCACCTGCCCGCGTGCCTCTGGATACGGTATAAACGACCAGCCGATGGAAAATCTATAAGATATCGATTTACCACGTAGAATTTACCGAGATAAATATTGCTTATTGAATTTAGATGATTTTATCAAAATATTGGCGAATAAGACATTTTGATGGTGACGGTAAGAGAATGGATTTTTGCGGCTCGAGAATTATTATGATTAATTAAAACGAAAATAAAATGATTCGTGACACAAAAAAGTTCTGCAATTTTGTGATATTTCCCAGTGGTTACGAATATCGAAAACGTTTTATCGAAAAATTGAGTCAATGCGAAATTTTGATGTCCTCATGGAAAATGAATTTTGGTCGGACGTTTTGACCGGAAGTTAAGGATGTATGATAGGTACAGTCCCGCCAAAAGTGAGTTTCAGAGACAATTTCGATTACTTACCAATGGGATAAAAATCGGAAAAAAATAATGCATATAAAACGTGCTGATAATGCATATAAAACTTTTAAAAAACATTAGGCAGTTAAAAATTTATTTCATATAATTTCTTGGGGGGGAGTTTAAAATATTGAAATACCATCAAAAGTATTCAGTCAAAAAAACTACAAGACTTTAGAATTTTGTAATTCTTTTACAAAATTGTACTGCATCAAAATCAATAAATAAATGGAACATATTTAAAAAAATATAATACTAACTTTTGATGAGTCAACGTCGTGCAGTTATTTATTTCTTTTACATTAGAAAGATGATTCAGAGCCACGGTACATCGACTTTCACAACAATCATAAGATACATTATTTTTCCGTGATGCGGCATTTAAATATCAATGATTGGCCGTACAAGTCTCGAGAAACTTTCCCTCTGATATTTTATGCAAATAATGTCTGACAAATTTTATCCTCCTGTGAGAACAATGGCTTTGAGAAACAGTAGCATCGATCTGGCGTTTCTGGCTCCTCTTTTACTCGCTGTGAATGTCGCATTATATTTAAACCGTATCGAGTCAGTGAAAATGATGAATATGACACGACGAGAATGCGAAGTAAATCTGTGCTTGTCACTATCTATCCTTTATTTCCCGCTTCGAAAAATTCACTATTTCGTCCCACAATAGTGAATAGATATTCACGGTAAGCGTAAGGTATTATACTACACAACTACTACCGATTTTCCTCTTCTCCTTCCATATTTACGACGGTGAAACAGATAGAAGATGCACGAGTGTGAAAAGTGAAGGGAACTCCTCGTAGCTTGAAGCGTCTCGACGTACCGAGCCCAAGAATGCGTTTACGTATATATATATATATATTCATACATGTATATATACCGAACATATCACCTTACGTACTGAGTAATCTTGAGCCTGAGGTCTCGCGCATTTGCAACCTCTTCTGGCTTCTCGCGTCGTCGAGACGACGAAGCGTCGCGACGCCCTCGGCTGAGAAGAATAGCTACGTCTTCGTAGTGGCTTACGTATATACATAGCAATTTTTTCCTACTACAAAGCAGAGTGTACTTCGATTCTACGACATTGAGTCAAAGTCTGCGTCATCACTTTTCTTCTTTTTTTTCATCACAATTCTACCTTACTGTTCTTTTTTTTTCTTTTTTTTTCTGTTGGTGGACGAAATAAGACGCTTCCGAGTATTATGGCTCGATCGTTACTGTAATCGGCTGGCCAACCGAGCATCACTAATTCGATCTTCGCAGACAACGAGCCTGTGTATGCGCTCGATTGACTGCGCGTATATTCGCGTATATATCTATGCCCAGTTATGTCTAGTAAGGTCGTCGTCGCCACTGATCGACTTATCGCGTTCTTGTAAGGATCAACGGCGACGAGGATTACTCAAGTATCAATATCGGTTTAGCAGCTTCACGAATGGATTGATGTGAAAGGACCACAATTACGCTTTTTTTTTGGACACTCAGAGAAAAATATCGTAATTTAATAATGGATATAGTTAGTCCGACGATAATCTAACTATAATGTAGAGTTGCCAGGAGGAACGACTATATTTTATGGTTATAGCAAACATAGGAAAATAGTTGCATCAACCATTAATATAATTCCCAGGGGGAACGTCTATATTTCATGGTTATAGCAAATATAATTATAGTAGCAATTATCGAAATGATAATAGTTTCAAAATCTATTCTAATAGTTTTAAATACAATCATTTTTTTTCGATAAAAAAATTTACTAATGAATTCTTCAAATTGAAATAGTGAGAAATTGCACTTTTGGAATACGTACCATTTCGATTTCCACACGGAAATGCATTTTTTTACAAAATAAAAATACAGGATGCATTTCTTATGGAATTTCGATATTCGTACATCTTTTAAGATTTTCCGATAAAAATTTAAATAGTGTAATTAAGAAATACGCATTCTTGATAGCGAATATTCCATTGTGATAGTTAAAGGGTTTATTTCTGATTCTAATTTCGACGGGGTATCAGCGAGTGTTTGTTCAACCAAAGTCCAAAGGTCGAAAACGTCGAAACTGTAATGTTGGTTGATGTCGCCCTTCGTTAATTGTTGGTTCGTTAGATTCTACTCTGGTTGTCACCTCAGCCTTAACATGGTTAAGAGTATTAGAAGGGATAGTAGACATTGGAACATCCAACTCGCAGTCGACAATCGTAACGCTCCGAAGCTCGACGTTCGTAGTAACTCTTAGCCCGTGAAACTCGAAAGCAGCATCGACACATTTCGTCCCAAAACTTTCACGAACATTAAAACCATTACTCTTATCGAATAGTGTCCTCCTGTCGACAGACGTAACGACGAGCCCTTCGTAACACCGATTAAATTTAATTTCATGTGAGAGCTTAAAAAAAAGGAAACCCTATAGCGAGGAAAATTGCCTAACTTTTCCTTTCTCCGAAAACCTTTTGAGGATATAAAAAAAAAGTATGATGCGGCATTGGCAGGTATAACAAGGGTCGGAGTTTGATGAAATTGGGCTAAATTAACGAGCAAAGTTTGTCATCCGTTTCCAGTCAGCGCATTGAGCCTCGACTTCGTAGGATCCTTCGTAACAATGGTACATAGTCTTCAGTCTTCGTATAATATACTACAGATTATTTCTGGTGGATTTTATTCTTGGTATATATAAATTTTATATAAATATTTGAATTAATATTCAAATCTTATTATAAGAAGAAAGCCTATAACAAAAACTTTACAAATATAAAAAGGAATTCATTGTAAAAATAAATATGAATGTATTGTAATATTTATCTTATACAATGAAAAATGTCAATAATATAAAACTCTTTCTAATGATAAAAAAACTAGAATAAAAAAAATCATTATCACAGACAGGAAATAAATAGCGAAGAATAGGAATATTGTACTATGTCCTTATAGAATAAACAAACAAATTGCTTCCTCATTATTTTTTTCTTTCAACAAAGCTACCTCTATGAAGAAGTATGTTGATCAATTTTGGCTTCCTTGGACCATTCTGAGTGTACTGACATGGAAATTTCGAAAAAAAATCTTCACGAAAACAAAGCTTCCTCTATGCGGAAGCAAAAAAAAAATGAAATTATCTCTGATCACCCTGCAATTAATTATGTACATATAATAGGAAAAGTATCATCCACCATTAATAAACTGTAGTGCATTACATAAATACTAGTATACACAGGCGTATATCTGTAGCTATTACTTCAATCGAGTAATATACGTACATTATAAACGTGGCATACAGATGGTGAGTCGTCGGGTGCCGTGTCTCGGAGCGGCCAATCACCCCGCCCCCTTTTTGTCTATTATATCGTTTCACGCTCGAGCGTCCACCCTGAATACGTACGCACGTCATTTATTCGCTCTCCCAATATTTTCCCCGCTTCGTTATCGTGCCGAGCACGGCTGACACACTCTATACGCTGTTCTGCGTTGGCCTGTCCATACGTACATCGGTACTATACTCTATACGATCGCTATTACTGTATACACATATTCGCCTATATATGCGTACTGCATAGCGTTTGCCAGGGGCGTCGATTCGAATCGCCAATTTATCTCGCTCACCCGCTTTTCCTGCTGCACGGCGGTGCTGTTTCAAAGTCACCCTCTCTTGCGCGATAGATTCCAATGAGATAATAAATAAATCGATCCACTCCCTGGATATATGCGCTTTCGAATCTACTCGGAGTCGTTCATCGAATCTAACGGATATCTCGGATTTCGTTGATGTTGTGAACTTATCACTCTCACGATTCGTTTCTCGTATTTTATATCACAGATGTAAAATGAAATAATAGTACTTCACGATATTACTTTGCGATAAAACTTTTTCTGACGGGTGTTGTGATCACACGACTTGAGAAAACGTTTATCACATGACTATCGTACGAAGTTTTATCTCGCAGCGTGAAAATGGGATATATGCGCGTGAAGCGTGCGTAAAATTGGGCTTCTCGCACCGAGTGAAAAAAAATCGTAATTGCGTAAAATAATAAGTACTTGGAGAGTGTTTTAGGCATTACGGACAAAAAGTATACATATATTTTCATTTCTGTTCAAATATTGACTCTGTTTTGATAGTTTTTAGTTGTCATTTACTTAATTGCGTTGTTTTTTTATGTTCCAGGTAAATTGATACAGACAATATTAAAGGAGAAGGAAAATTGATGGGTTGCACAAAACTTTCGTCCAATCAACTGGAATCGTGGTAAAATGACTTTGATATAGATAGTTACATCGAGAAAAAAACGGCGATATAATTAAGAATTTTTAAAAATATAGCAACATAGCATATCTTTGCCATAGGAAATTTATATTTTATTAAATGCACGATTTTTTTTTACCATTTCGATTTATAATAATTCTTGGCGTCTTTTGTTTTAATACTACTTCGTAAAGGTATCGATTTAGCGAAGATTTCACATCATTAACTAACCTTATTTTTGCTTTCCACTTGTTATATCTTTTGTGTTGGTGAAATTTGTTCGTTTTTTTATCGATCAAATTCGTTATGGTACTACCGTATTTTTTATCACTGAGGAAAACGTTCAGTTAGAAAAACTTCGCAAAATGTTAACGGACGTGTTCAATAAAAATCTTTTATTATGGATTCAAACAGAATATATTTCCACTAAAATACTATCACTTTGTTATTAATATGTGACGTATATTTAGAAGCATGCACATTGTGCGTCGAGAAAGTCGTTTTGATATCAAACCAATTATCTCTCGGCTTATTTTTGCGATGTACATACCCAGATAAGTCCAATTGCGCTTTAACATACGAGGTTCATGCAATTTTCTGTAAAAACACGAGAACAATAGCCCAACCTTCATCATCAAGTACATCGATTACATCGATGACTGAATTGCCAACAAGATTTTTAAGTCTCATTATAGCGAACGTGAATGATTCATTTTCCATCAGTACAGACACCACTTTTTTCATCTTTTTTAAATCTCTCAGAATGTTTTCACCTACTCTGCAATTTTGTCCATAGATTCAATACATGACATTGTATACTATACAAAATATAAAACCAAAACAAATCATCTGCAAATTCGCAAAAAAATGCCTAAATTGACATAGGACCTCGTATATTTCTCCCACTTTATTATTATCGAAGACAATGTGGTATTTATTCGGTATTAGATAGAAAATTTCATCAGCTCCGATCTTATACAAAGAAAAAAGAAATCGAGCCATATCGGAATTATAACAGCTACACTTTCGATAATGAGCGATCGGGACATTTTACTATTTCCATTTACCAGTTACGTAACGTAAAGGCAGTAAAAGCTTTGCTAATTAATTGCAAAATGTCACTTCATCGTGAAACGACTGTTTGAGTCGTATTTTCCAGGTTTGTCTTCGAGAACACTCTTATCACCAGTAAAATAATCATTAGCTCGAGGATTGAACAATTTTCCCTTATTTCTCCTTAGCGTATTTTTCCACCTTCGGGTCAATTTTATTAATGGCAGATTTCATTCACAGTAGTGTTAATAATTCAACACTGCCAGATGGTGTACCAGAGAGATCTTTGCACTCTACCAAATTATTGTCACCATTATCGGTCATCTACTTTATTAGTGTTTGCCCGGAAACTACAACAAACCATCGAAACATGTCGCGGGAGCGAGAGTTTGTGACCCACGTACCATATATAGAGCTTAAAACTGTTTAATGGCGAGAGATTGTTCCGTTAATTGCTATTACCGCTTCAACGTAAACGATAACCCTGTGCGGTGCCGAGCACTCAGTCTCTCCACCAGATATTTATCAACAAAACTTGTATCGAACAGTGTGTTACCTCACCTCAAAATTGTACGTAATTTTGTGTTGACCTAGAATTCGAATACAAAACCAAATTTTTCACGAATTTCCTTTCTCTTTATTTCAAGAAAAAGTGAACGATTTTTTTTCTTCATAAAATCAATTGAAAATCCGTTTAAATTCAATGTTGTATTTGAATGCCAAACAGAATATTTTATCCCATTCAATATTCCAAATCGTATTCTTCCCCTAAAAAACCACTTGAATCATATTTTAATTGGTTACTACTTTTTTATAATTCGAGACTTATGGAAAAAAATATTAAAGTCAAATATATGCACTTTCGGTAGCCGAAAAAGAAAAAAAAACAACATCAAAATGGTAAAACATCTTTTTAAATAATTATTCGATTGGAGTCGAATAAAATTTTCATGGACCGAAATTCCAATACAATCTCTACGATTTAATCAAATCTTTTCTCTCAGTGCAGTGCACAAAAAGTATGTAATATAATAGGTAGAAGTAGATTTAGACTGCAATACGGAATATTCGCTCGTCCAATCGATCACCTTCAGAGAAGTAATACCCTCGGCAGTTCTGAACCAGCGAAAGGGTCGATATTGGATGCTTGATGGTGTGTTAGTAGGCTTAAGTGAAGTCGAACTGGAAACCGGTTAATGGACAGCCATAACCAGCAAATGGAATATCTATCATAGCCATATCATGGTAATTTTCAGCTCCCTAACTCACTTTATATGCTCGACTCGCTTGAAGCCAAATCGTGCAACACATGTGAAAAAAAGTTGTTACCGGTCAAAAGAAAAAAACTTTTTATTCACATTTTCTTTTTTCCTTCCCATTATGCGCCGTACGACATTATCCCTCCAACGTTATAACCGAGAGAATTATAAATGTATTCCTACGAAATCACGTCTCTCATGCAGCGGTGCAAGCTCTGACATTCAGGAAGAAATTATTCAATCTTATGGCTGGTCATTGGCGGTAGTAACATTTTAAACTCCATAAATAATACGAGCATTCAGACCACGCGCCCAAACGCCGGAAACGATTCACTGAGAGCTTAATTGTTCCTGGAATTAGATAACCGGAGCATCGTTTAATTGAGCCATCGTCGACAGACGGGACCACGAATATTGTTACCCCTTCTTTTCGTTGATAGTCAGATTCGGGTCCACTTAATGTAGCACGTGGATAGCATTGACTCTTAACCTCTTAACAACCAATGTAGCATATTTGCTGCTATGGGGGAATGGCTTAAAAAAAAAATTCTAAAATTGTAATCATAAGATTCTGGAAGAATTTCGTTAACAGATTAATTCTATTATGAATTAATCTATTAACAACTTACAAATGGATTATAACATATGACAATAGTAAGAACGATAAACTCATTTCGACGTAAGAGAAAAAATCCAAAGAACTGTTTTTTTTTTACTATTTTAAATGTCAACAGTGTCTATTGATTTTTTTTAGAAATTGTTAGAACGCATTTCACCGGTGAAGGGTTATGATAAGTGCGATTTTCTACTTTCCTATTAACCACATTTCTCGGCTGTCTAATCACTGGTAAATATGTAGGCATGGCCCCTTAGAAGGTCGCCCACCAGTCCTCGACCCTCGTTGGCATTAATATAAATTTCAATAACGGTCACCCGCGGTCCTATGTTCAGCATGGTTGTTCGCTCGAACGTGGGTGGAGCCTCTTATGCTCGAGCGTGCATAACAAATGTCTACAGGCTTGTGCTCTCCTTCTATCCCATTTTAGTATTGCTAAAAATCATATGTGCCTGCCGTCGTAACGTCCCTCGGGTAGAACTCTTAAGAAAAATTCTTACGACCAGACGATGACGCGCCCACGCAAACGTACGTCTCTCTTAATAACGTTCATCGAGTTATCTCGATCGCATATCTCTACAAAATGCATCATCGTGAATTCTAACGTTACAGTGACTCATTTTCCAGCTTGCTATTCAAGCGTATGAGGAAATAAATAAAAGGTCCAATCAATTTTTACGTGCAATCTCACTCTATCGGTTTGATTATTGCATAAATAATTGAACATTTATAATAATGAAAATATTTGAATATCTAAACAAATAACACTTTTGAAATCTTTTTGTAAAATATTCTGATTTCGCGATAAGAAAAACAGCGAATTTCTGTTCAACAGCTGAGAAAAAGTAAGAAACTGCCAAGTTCAATAATTAAGGAAAATCAAGAAGCTGTCAATTTTTTATCTAAAACTTTACACAATTTCTGTTGAATTCAGATTTTACAAATGCCACACGAAAAATAGAAGTCAATAACACAAATGATGGCTCATCACTTCTATTTTCGCTATACGTTGTAATTTTTCGTAAGCTTTTTTTATCTTTTTCTCTTTAAAAAAATGATCACACATTTTATTACTGATCATTTGAGACGTTCGAAACAGATTATGAATATCAAGTCAGTTATCGAACGGAAAAAAATAGAATGTATTTCCAAGTAAAATGTGGCTGCAACTCTGAGATGCATGCATTTTTCTCCATATTTTCTCTTGACTTGTGGGGCTATTAAAAATCTGGTTGTGAGCGGATCTGCTCGCAAGGAATAAACTACAAAGCATGTTGTAGAGGTGAGGCCGTGCACTGTGAAAAAAAGGGACAGCGTCACGCAAACTGTCGATACCACGCGTACAAAGCATATATACATCACAGTTGTGTACTACGTAAGACGTCAGCTGAAACGATTCAGGACGTACGCGCAATAAAACCGAGCGTACGATGCTCCCTCGTGCAGAAAATTAAATATTGCCGGACTGCCTGAGGCTGCATTGCCGAGACTTTTGCCGGTGCTTCTGCTGCTGTCGTCGGCGTCGCGTGCACCTCCATCCGCTCTACTCCTTGTGCCTGCCTCAACGTGGAAAGTCGGTGTCCCGACCCTCAAGAAGAATCGTAAAGGGTCTTACATTTTTACATCTGGCTCGGAGCATAATTTTTTACAACAAAGCGAAACGCAGTTCTTTTCACTATCATATGCCAGAAAATTAAAAAAAAATATATGTCTTGGATGATAGTCCTGCGCGATATTGGTATCGAACAATACTTAGCCGAGCATTGGCCTTATGTTGCAAAGTCGATAATCGTCACCCCAACATTGGCCCGCGTATTGGCCGTTTCAGCTTTATCGGCAAACCCTACATGGGTGCCTGCAAAATGTAAGTAAGGAGCATTGTGAATCCAGCAGCGAATTAGCAAGCATCATCTAAACGTAAACATACATGCTTAAGTATATTCTGTTGCGAGGATGAGGTAGTTTGTTCGAGCTTAAGGTCTGTATACTAAGTAAACTATAAAAGTGGGAGTTAGCTGCAGTGCAGCTCGACGTCCCTCTAAACCGAAACAAACGAGAACTGTTTGGGAAAAGGTGAAGCGGTAATGCATTCATGAACGGTCTCCGGTATCCTGTAAGAAACAGTATTACCCTTAAACCCACCGATTTTCCGCACCAGTTTTCTTCAACACTTACATGCCGTGTATCAGTAGTGAACCTCAACGTTGTAGAAAAAGGCATCGTTGGTATTCTCATGCGCCACCAAGACTCCTTCGAGTTTTGCATCACAACACATCGTAACCTCGTTTTCATTTCCCTCTTGTTGTCCTCTTCTGTGCATAAGCCGGAGAAAAGTATGTATGGTATGCTTGGAGTTTTTAGGGTTTGCTGTAACCCAAAATTACGGCATGACCGAAAATACGGTTCGGCATCGCAAATGGCCGATCAAGTCTCTACCGAGAACTGGAATCTACCGACTTGCGATCAAGTCGGTAGAGACTTTGGACGTTAAACAATCATCGAATTTAACGCTAATGGCTTTTATTTTTTGCGACCCTTGTTGAATTGAATTTCAAGATTTTCTTTCGGAAGTATTTATACTTAACTTCTGTTGTTCGGATACCTCGTGAATGGATTTTTAATGCTACGCTCTTTTGATGTCATTATCATGTTTCTTTATGCACCTTCAATCGACGTGTGTTACAAAATACGTTTTCATATCCATCCCGATTCCTTTTTTTTTATTTCGATTCCGTCTTTACTTCTCCGTAGGGCCAATTCGATAAAATGACTAAGTCTGCTTAACCTCCATCAAAGATCCATCTCCATTCCTAAGATCTCCAAAGAAGCATAAGTTTCCAGAAATGGCTTAGATCGATAAACCGCCGGAAAATTAAGAAATCAGGGGTCTTCTTCTAAAGCCTATGGTACAGTGGAGGTCATCCCCATAACCAAGCGATTATGGGGGGGATTAATCCCTTGCTCTCTTGGGGTCTTGTCCCGACCCTTCCATTCCCGTATTTCCAGCACCCAAGAATTCCCGACTGAAAGCATCGTATTTGGAAGGGAGGGCTGGTCTCATTTATAAAATCCGTGGTAGCCGGAGGTTCCATGCCACGCGTCGCATTGCTGCAGGGTGTTCTAGCAATCCCGCTCTTATATACACTCACACCAAATTATCCAGAGAGTTTCTGGTGTTGCTGTAGGTGGTTTCGGTAGTCTCAGTAGTTGCACGCTCGGGCACACGATGGCCTCCGTGTTCGAATAATTGGCAGCGCTGGCCGTGTGTGCCAAATACAAACGGCCGCCGCGTGTTTGGCTGAATTAACACTGGCCCGTATAGAGGTTTCGCGAAGCCGCCCGTACTGTAGTGTTTGAACCTGTGAGTACGAGACTTTGGAGATGGAGGCCGTCGTCGACGACGACGACGACGACAGCGACAACGAGGACGAACACAGAGGACGAGAAACGGCTAGACGTACGTTCCCAGAGAGATGACTGGATTGAGGATGTAGCTGTACTGTCATTGTATCCTGAAATGCAGCTCCCCTTGCAGAGCACGTACCGGTGGCGTTCAGGTTCTTGTACAGCGTTGCTTCTGGTTAATACCGAAGTCGGCTACAACGGGAGTCAGTGCAGCAGCGATCGTAGCAATAGCAGCAGGGATAGAAGCAATAGGAGCAGGAGTTCGAAGCATTACAGCCTGTTTCGCGTCGGGGTTTCAAATACTGCCTACACATCCACAGACAATTGTCAAACTACGGTGGCTGTGGAAGATACGTGAGCGGATTCGGGAATCACTGACAATTTGACAATGGAGGAAACGATTCCGGAATCCGGAGGTACAATTTGTGCAACTCTTAGTCTTCGATATCAGTGAGAATACATTCTCAGGCTTTCGAAGAGGGTCGAAACTATATTTCAGGGAACACAGGCTCAACGTGGCATGTGTGTTTCTATTTCGCCTCTGTCCTTGCTCTCCACGCTCGGTGTATCCAACAGCAACGCCACCGTCGACAAGTTCATTGTTCTAGACGCGCGCGTACGTAGATAGCCTGCTACCCCAACGTGTACGTACGACCGAGGCTTGAAATTGCCTAGGAGGTGCCCCTTCCATGCTATGCGGTGATCTATCTGATCGATGGTTACGCTATACGCAGTATTCAGTGTGCTTTAGTGATATCTGTCCATGAAGCTATTTGTGTTGGACCATGTTGACATTGATTTTTTTTTCGAAAAATAAGAAGGATCCGCATTGCAGGACATTTTTTATCTATATAAATGGCTCGATTTTTCTGGGAACCCTAGCCCATAATATGCTAGTGTATATTAATGTATGCGAGTGCATTTTTTAGTTAGAGTAACTAATCTTTTCTTTCCGTGAATTACATACTTTTGTATGCTATTCTATGCTATCGTATACTATTGTATGATATTGTATGCTGTTGTTACAGTTATATCGTACGTCATGTCACATATTATAATTCGGCAAATTTTGACTTTCGCTTTTATTTAGCGCACTCACTAACTGGACATTGTTCTCTTGAACCCTGCCAAAATCCATCGCGGCACTTTTGATCCAAAATCCTAACCATGATGATAGCAATGATTGTGGCCGATGAATAAACAATTTTTTTTGTAGATCGCAAACAAAAATCGGAATATGCATTGCATTGATTAGTCCCGCATAATTACCGAGGAAGTCAAGTAGCCATTGCTTTGAATGTGATCAATGAGTACCATGAAGCTTCCAGCTCCAAAGGACCAAATGTCACGCGTCAGTTGACGGGACTTGATTTGGCTATGATTTTCTGCTTTTTTCTATCCCATCATACGTATCATACGCTTGTCCAGTAGCCCGGAAATTAGTTGCTCTCTCTTCCTATCTCTCTCTCTACCTTGGTTGAGAATACTTCCGGCGCGGTTTACAGGAGCTAGACTCAGCTGCATCCCGACCACTTAATTAGCCGACGAATTAGAGAGCTCAGCCCGGCGTGGCGTACGCGAGCGCCTGGTGGTGAGACCTTTGATCTCGAATTCTATCTCTTGGTGTGCGCGTTGCCCAGCTCTGGCTACAGCCTTGATGACGAGGACGAATAGACGACGACGGCGACGATGATGAAGTGCTTCTATCTGTTTCTCTGTACTGCGAACCTCGAAGCCTCCCTTTCTGCGTCGAACATTCTATCCCGTATACATAGAGCTCACTAGAAACGCAGGATTCTCCAGTCGACTCGGCCTCGACCTCATCTAGTTGGCAATCAGGAAAAAATGACACCCTCCACTTTGCCAACGAAGAGGGCGAGTCCCGCTGATAGACCAACGGTATTGCCGTGTATACCTCGCACTAAGCTCATCACCACGCTCTTGTCCGACTCTCCAGATACCGCCGCAAATTACCTTTATCGTTTGAGTACTACCCACCCTGCGTTACGCTTCTCTTATTCATTATCTTCATTTCCGACGATTAATTAAACTCGGAAATTTCCCTTTGGACTTATCGTTTGCCTTTCGATATTCGAGAAGCTTGCACAGCTTTCGCAGCTTATGACTTTAGGCATACATATCAAAATTCGCAGAATCATCAAAAGTCATCTTGTTGGTCGTTGGTAGAATTTAATTATTTATTTATCTATCCGAATTTCGAATTTACTGATTTATTGCAGTTCATCGGTGAATCAAAGACTTAACAAATGATGAATATAAAAAATTGCGTTATTGGACTATGAATAAAATACAAATATATTTTTTTTATTTCCAAAAAGACGTTTTAAGATATTAATGATATTTTTATGGTTTTTGCGTTACTTGAAACCCTTAATACAATAAATAACCGCAGGCGACAAATATTTCCATAGAATAACGACATCACTTCGTTATTCGTGAGTTTGTATGTATTTTTATGGTTCCCTCGTTGGCGACACTTCGATATGTATATAGTATGGGTATCACGAAAAATATAATTCTCGTTGCTTTCTCGAAATCGGTGAATATCTCATCGATTTCACGAGCGGACTTCTCCCGGACTCGATTCAACGTTATACGATGTGAATACGACTTTAGCGTATCACGAGCTCTACTGAGAGAGAGAGAGGGAGAGTGCGAGAGCTCCGGAAATATTGGAGAAATATTCATGGCTATGGCGCGCCTCCTCCTTCTGTCGATGCTGGACCGAGCCGAGCTTCGAGCTTTCCTCTACTATCCTGGGCATAGCCTGATCGCCATCCAATTTGAAATGGAACGTTCGTATCGTTACAATCGTATCCTGATCCCCGGAGAATTGACGAGAGTTCGCAATCGTCTGCTCTAACGGTCTGCAACGACTAAAACCTGCAGTTGAACTTCGATTTATCTACACTTTTTTTCTTTTGTACAGAATTTTAAACAAAATTATTGTTTTCTGCAATTCTTTCCTACTAAATTGACTAGTTGATCTTTATTTATCGAAGACTAGCTATTTTCAACTCTATTTAACATCGTAATATGGATGTTTTTCATATTTCGGGTAACTGTTGCACTGATTTTTAAGTAGTTTTTCAATCAATGTTCAGTGATCCTTCATAGAAAAAGATTTGTCTTCGTGAAAAAGAATTACTTGTAAAATTTTTATGTCAGGATATTCGAAATGATCTACAATGTTGAGAAAAGTATGAATGTCTAGACGGATGTCTGTGTGCATATTTCCTCGTTTGCGTCTCAGCATTCGCAGTTTTTCAGATATCAAACTCAAATTTTATGAGCATGAAGAGCATCATATAATGATCTTCAGGATCAAAGTTGGCTTCAATCCGAGATGCAAATCATATACCACGAAAACACCAATTGATGAAAATATACATAAATAGAAATCAATCCGTCATTCACAAAAATGGATAATTCCCACGGATATGTTAAGAATGTAAAATTCAAACAGTTTCTCCCAGGTTACATGGACATTTTTCCCAGGGGCTTTTCCAGTATCTCTCCGCTTATCACAAAATTCTACAATCCTTCCAGATGTGTGAGTTCGAAGCTTATATAGGAGGTAAAGGAAAGGTTCAACCGATTTTGGCATCAGCGTTAGCAAGGAAGACTGCCCAAAAGGAGTTCGCTGGATGAGTGGTCCCGTGGTTTCACATTGGCCGCAAGAGGGCGAAAGTCTCCTTGACCAAGAAGGTGAAAATTGGGCTTTTCCCTTTCCACTTATCTGCTGCGGTTAAACCGTCCGAAGGGTTCGAAGCTACAGGACAGCTTACGTTGCAGACGTGCATTTTTATTGCACTCGCTCGATTGACGTTGTGAGGAACGTTGTAGGTATATACAAGAAGACGAGTGCGACTCAACGGAATGAAATTACGGGAGGCGGGGTTGTGAGGTTGCTTTCCGCTTTGATGTGGAGCAACTTCGACAACACGGCTTGAAGAGTAATGCTCTCGGCACCGTCGGCGGTAGGGATCGTTGGTTAATATAGCAGGCCTTAGGATATAACGTATATATATATATATACACGAAGCCTCCCCCGAAGCAACGAGCGAAGATGGTACGAACATCTCGCAACAACTCGTCGACTATAACAGCCCTAAGGTATATTCTGAGATACTCATCAGTGGTGTGGCTTTCTCTCTGGGTCCACGACTTTCCATTTCATCTCAATAAAATCGCCCTCTCGCAATGCGAATATTCTTCAACTCTGACGTGTCACGCAAACAAACCATCTCGTAAGACCCTCTTTTGCTTTGGCGGTGCGAAGCAGTAACAGAAATAGGGAGCACCTCGTGAGTTGAAACTTTTCCCATTGACAAGCTTGACAAAGTGTAGACTGACTCACGAAGGCTCCCCTTCGCGCTTTCTTCGAGTGACATAAACGAGCCCAAATCAATAGAGGGAACAAAACGCACTCAAGACCAGAGGGCGGTTCTTTTATTTTTCTGTAACGTAATTTTTTTTAATGACATTCTACCGACGTGTCGTAATACGAGGGTTGTTAACGCGAGAACTTCTCGTAGGAGTGACACAATATTTTTATTATCTGGAGAAAATTTGATGGCAGGCTTCGCTGACAAATGTGACGAGAGCTCAACGACCCGGGGTGTCTTGAGGATTTTTTTGAGAGTGTTTTAAATGGAAGGGAATGAAGCTGATGCTGCTGATATACGCAAATTGACAAGAGCTCAGGGAGGAAAAACAGTGGAGCGTTTCTTGATAATGGAAAAACGATAGAGGGTGATTGGCGAGATGCCTTAGGGTAGGGAGAGAATTTATACTTGTGTCTCGAATTCACTGGGGATTTCGCCGATTTTGTCTCGAATGCATTATGGAAGCTGTATATTTTAACAGGCTCGTGAATCGAGCGGGTGACGCACTTCGTTGCTTGGAAAAAGTCACCCAATGGGCCACGATCGGCGTTGAAGCTAGTTCAACCAAAGCGAACCCACTTTGATTTACACCGACGCGGCACGCATGCTTTTTCTTATCATATTCACGCACCACACGTCGCCCCTCACGACCCACTTCTCTACTGAGTCTACGAGCTTATCGCTGTCGTACAATCGGTCACGTGCATTTTCCGCAACGTCGTCGACCGCTGCTACTACGGCAATAGCCGCCATAGCGAGGAAATCGAAACATTCGTTCGGGACAAATTGCTTTTTGATGGAGTCTGAGTAACATAAAGATTAGAAATGTTGGAGAAGCTTCGATGTAACTTAGGTAGCGCAATATACGAGATAGAAAGTATGTTAGTGTGTAACGTGTGTTTTTTTTTGCACATTCGGGCACTTTTTTTTCGCTCTCAATCCTGTAGAATATTACTTTCAAAATGTACGTAAAAATTTGCAAGGTCCCTAACAAAAAAATTTAGTGTCGTCAATATAGTTTTCAAATGAACACTCGAGATTCCATTCATCTCTAAATCATGATTTCTACGTGTAATATTAAAACATTTGACTGAATTACAACAGATAAGAGTATTCATTGTTTGTCGAACAATTGTTTTTTTCACCAATTTGTTAAACATTTTGGGATTATTATTATGCGAAATCAATCTTTTCAGCACGTTTAATATGCATTATTTTTTTCCGATTTTTGTCCCATCGGAAAGTGATCGAAATTGTCTCTGAAACTCACTTTCGGCGAAACTGTACGTATCATACATCATCAAAAAAAGTTCATTTTCGTTGCACCAGACCGCGAGTGCGTCGAGGTCGGTTTTGAATATTTGCAAAAGTCACATTTGCGAAAAGTTACGTACACATATAATTTTCCCTGTACCTCTCCAATCTACGAGTTTTCCTTTAACTGAACCGTAATTTCACGTTCGGCACGTCGATGATATTGGACTCGATATCCTTTAATGGAGCAAGGAAAATCTGTGTACCCTCTGTAAATTGTGGGGAACTGTGGCAGGTGGATTGAGAGTTGAAGCGAATATCCTTGCACCTCTCGGTTTGACATACCATATATATATGGGTATATGGTGGAGAACACAACGTTGTGGGGGCAAGGCCCTTAGGGACCCTCGTAAATACACAAATTAGATTTGTTTGCGATATTACCACGGGCGCTTCCGAGACCTCGACGTCGTTTCTCGTACCTCGAGCAAGTCGAGGAGGTTGAAGGGCCGAGTGTATATATACGCTGTGGAAGGAAGGAAGCAGGACGGAAGGAAGCAAGGAAATATCGCATCTCTGCAGTCCCGAGTGAGCGAGATGGCTTTGGTGATTCGCTGGTAGAATATCTCAGGGAGGTGAAGGGCTCAGGCAAGACTGCGGTGCGCAGAACTCGAGGGATATGACGGGCGCAAGCGGCTAAGAAAGGAAGTAAGAGCAGGAGAATCGTCCGCCCTTGTCTTACTCATTGCCACGGATTTACACACGTTTGGTCTCGCTATCCGTTTCGCGGCAGTGAGAAGGGAGAAGGGATACCAGGAGGGCAAACGACGCCGACACCAACGCCAACAGCCGCCGCTCGGTTATTGTCTCCGCGAGAAGTTATGAAAATTACGTGCCCCGATGCTCGGCGTTGGCGTGAACTGTGGAAACACAAAGCTTTTGCCGGTCCCGTTCTCGGCTCCGCGCCACCAGCTTGCATTCAAAACGGATTGCCGAGGGCTCTTCTTTTCTTCTTACCTCAATGCTTTCAAGACACTCTTCGTCTGGCTTTGCCAATGTGCTTCTTCCTCTTCTCTCGCCGCTTACCACGTAATTCCCGAAATGCATCCTCCCCCAAGGTGTCGCAATAACGCGCTTTCATTGACACTGGATGCCTCCAAATATTTGGATGTTTTGGGTCACAAGCATATTTTAGTGAAAATATGAATCTAGGTCGTGGCAATAAAGGATGGTCGGAAAAAGCTGGTGGACAAAAAAGGCTGATAACGAAAAGACGAGAAAAAAGGTTGATGAAAAAGAGTTCAATGCAAAAAGGCACCTAAGAAATATAGAAAAAGCCTGAAGAACGTAATCAACCGATCTAAAGAACCAAAACTTTGTGCCATCGCTATTCATTTGCCATTTGGTAAATTAAAGCCGGCAGTTTTTCTTTTGAGTTGAAATGTCGGGTGACGTTCGAAAAAAGCAATGTTACATCGAATGTGACAGTGACATTTTGCGAAACGAAAAAAGGTCCACGGAAATAGGATGTGCATTCAGGTTAATGAAGAAAATCTGATCCCGGGAATGGTAGTTGGGTATATGTAGCAGTTATACGACAGACCGTATAAAGGCATCTGTGATGGCGTTATACGCGTCAAAGCTATTGCTTTGAGTGCAAAATTGGAGCGTGCAATATTGAACGGGAACGATTAACGCGCCACACAGAAACATCAGTACGCCTCGCATTCAAATATAGCCTCCGTCTGTTGCGTTTGTACGGCTGAACCCCATTAGACCACCGTGTCATATACCTGATACTGTTGAAGCCAAAAATGGTCGACGCATTGCGTTTCCGTACAGTTCGATTTACGCAGATGCTATGTTACGAACGTTGATTACCTTAAGGCCAAATGCAATTAAAGGGTGTGATGCAATCCTTATCACGTGCCTCAAAGGTATGATGTAATACTATCACGTGCCTTAAGGGCGTGATGAAATGCCATCAAGTGCCTTAACTCTAGGATTTAGCGCTATCATGTATCTTAAGGGTGTGAAACATTGTGATTGATCGCACAAGTTTTTTTTTTTTTTTTTTAAATTAGCTGAATAAATTATAGCAGCTTTGAGGAAAAATTCGGATTGTACAGTTAACGTTGGAAGCTCCAGGCGTGAAAATTCTGTGGGTTCGGTTGATGGACTTTGAAATTGAATTCATCAACCGGAAAGTATACAGGTTGATGAGGCAACAATTGAGAAATGTAGTGCAGAGCCATCAGGGACGTCGGGCTAATGGAGTTTTTCCATTTGCCGATGAACGGGATCGCGTTATGCAATATGGATAGAGTGTGGCTGATGATGTGTATATGTGTAAATGTATATGTGGTATTTGTGTGGGTATACAAATAGGTGTAACCCGAGAGCCGCGACGCGTAACGTTGAGTGCCCGCGGGAGATGAGAGGCCCATCCTCGGGTGGCGCGTCGCGATCACCTAGCGCCCGTCGGGTACACCGACAATATTTGCGAATAAATATTTGACAGAGACAATTTTGTAATGCTTCATGCGGTTCTCCGATGTGTTCTCTCATTCGTTGAACCCTCGTTCATGGCAACACCCAGTGCGCCACTATACATACAATATCCGCCAATGTACAGCTCATGCCCGCACCAGTCGTAAGGCATTTTATAGTCCACAAGGTCGCAATCGTAAACAGCGAGTATTAATGTACGAGAGCCAAGCCACCAATGTCTCACATCGTGGTTGAAATGTACGCGCTAGAAAAATGGCCCACGGCACGTTTATGCGGCACTTGTATTTGCATTTGTCGTTTTGCCTGCAGTATGCCATTCAAATTTACAGAAAGACATCAGTGGGAACTAGAATTTTAAATGCCTGATATTTATGGAAATAAAGATGATGATTAGGGTCTGTCAAAAAAACATCATAATTTTCGTTTTTGGTTTCTTTTTACGGCAAAGTATGTATTCTGACCTCAATACACACCTCCCATGCAGAAAACGCGCCTAAATATATATATATTTCATGTCATAAAAAGACCTCGATTGAGGCACATCTAAACATTATTTGTCAGCAAATTCCTTTGGCACACTCGATTGGTAGGTCATAACCTCTCGAGTTTAAGCCATGAAGACCAAAGAAAAGTACGAAAATCTCCGGATTTTTTAACTTTTCTTCGATAACCAGAGAAATGCCAATTTTTTCTTTTGCTGATTCTTACTACTATTATCGCACTTTTCATCGGTCTTCATGACTTAAATATATATATTTAGGCGCGTTTTCTGCATGGGAGGTGTGTATTGAAGTGGAAATACATAGCTTCGCTTTCAAAAAAGAGAAAAAAAAAAAATATATATATATATTTGACACACCCTAATGATGATACAATGAGCTCTATAATTATGATTCTAGAATTAAAAAAAAAATTTATGTGCCAAATATGGTTTTTTTAGGCAAATTAGAAAAAAAATTATATGGAAAAATGCCAGAGGTATAAACGGAAAAACTCCATTAATCGAAGGTTGTCTATGTATAAAATTTTGTGTTGATTCTGAAATTCAACACAAAATCTCTAGTTCCGACAATTAATATAAAATACGGTAAAAGGGGAATGTAAAAAGTTTATTCTTGAGTCATACTTAAAGAGGACTTCATTTTGGCTTAATTAAATTTGAATTGGGCGTTTAACGGTTAAATGCGTCGGCATAATTGAATCCCTAGAAAATGCAGCCAACTTAAGCAAGCTTTACATTTATGCCGAGTTACCTTTCCATAAAATGCATGTACATTGCAGTCTTCACCGCGAATATTCCACAGGCGAATTCGCTTCTCTGTGCTCTGCGCTAGAGAGATGGAATTCTGGCATCCCGAGCCGTGGAAAAATATACGAATCTCGCTGGACGCTCAATCTTGAATGACGTTCCGCTCCATTTATTGGCTCTGTAGCAACGTGGACGGGTGCCAAGATCGAGTTAGCTTTTTGCGCCACCGGACGAAGGATAGTACACACTATGAGTAAGAACGGCCAACCCAGGAACACACCGGAAATTGACCGGTCGAAGAGGGTTCGCTGGATATCCCGCCCCCACTTACCCTTTTTTTTTGCATTTCTTCGACCCCGTTTTCCTCTCACCGGAACCCGTAAAAAAAATTTGCTATAAAAATATTGCATCAAACTGCGATTGAAAAATATTTCACGAGCCCTTTTCCCACCAGATATTTGAAAAGTCGTGGTTGTTTACGGAAAACAAATCCCAGGCTACGTAATCAAGTAAATAACTAACTGTTTTAATTTAAATAGTGTATATTAACAATAGATTTATATTTTAAACCATTTTTCCACCAGTAAATTTTAAAATCGTTATTTAACGAATAAATGATAAATCTAGCGTTAATAAATTATGAAATAAATGTGAATACTTGATAAAAATCTGTTGAATGTAGAAAATCAATCATTGGTTGGGAATCCTCGACGGATTCAGACGCTCGAGTTTCGTTTAACCGAGTATCTCAGTGTCATTCGATCCTGATTCGTTTTTCTTCTGTCCCACAGCTTTACCTCTTTCTTATCTCTTCCGAAAGATCAGAGCTACATCTCGTAGCGCTTTCGAAATTGTCTCGTCGAGTGGCAGTCGATTCGCCAACTTGTTTACCGGTTACTTTATATCCCTATTTTACGAACCTCTTCGCTTTATCTACGTTGCTCTCGAACTTGCGTTCTCTTTACGAGTAGACAAACTCGCTGATAGATTTTACGGCCATTCGCGATGGACGAGCAGATTGCGATCCAGTCTGATTAACTGCAAGAATATCGAGAGACTTTCTGTGACGATATTATGTCTACGTATGCATCGCCATAGAGAGACAATTCTTTGAGCCACAAACAAACGTCGTTAAATTCTCCGAGGTTCATGCGCAACAGAATTATTATATTTTTCCTCGGAGCGAAACAGTTGAATTTGATAAATGCGATTCGAAGCTCCTTAAATTCTTCTCCATTGATTATTTTCATTCACAGCGCAGGATCGATCGTTATTTCTCGCTGAGTAAGCTTATCACTAGGACTGAAATAGTGCAATTCGATTAATGATATCGATACCCATCTCAATATAACGAAAGGGGAACGAAAAATAAAAGTGTCGTTCTCCATTTACTATTGGCAGAATATATCATCGATTTTGCCTTAACTCAATTCACTTTGTCGTTCTTCATCTGCCGATAGCCATTTTAGCCCTATGCCCCGAAGGGAACCATTCTCTGGCGCCCCTTTTTTTCTGACTACTGCGGTAGAAAGGGAGAGTCTCTGTTACAACCCGAAGTGCCTCCAGCTAAACTACGCAACAAATCCATCTTGAACCACCCCTCAAGCATGTAAATGAAAAAAAAAAAAATGTAATAGAATTTTCATGTAGAAATGAGTATTGCTTTTTTACGACATCAAGGAGGAAAAATGGATGAATCTATAGATGGTGTGTCGTGAAAAAAATTGCCTTCCGATCCATAGTCGTGTTTTCATTAATATAATAATTGCATAATAATGACTTTAATATCCGACAGCTATTCCCTGGCGGCTTTTTACTGAAAAGTGCCGTAGGAAGGGAGAGTCTCCGTTACAACTTGAAATGCCTCCGGCTAAACTGCGCAGCCATTAAGCATGCAAATAAAAAAAAAAGAGTAATAAAATTTTCAAGCAGATCTGCGTATTGGTTTTTTTACGACATAAAGAAGGTACGATAGGTATTCGAAATTAGAGTAGCCCTGCAGTAAATGAAAATACGATTATAGATAGCAAGACTATAATTGAGCTGATATTCAATATTGAACAGCGATCGGTTAGGCGCTAAAAAAAGGTCTATCAAAAATTTATATGGCATATCGACACGAAAATAATTGGTTCAGTGTTAGCCTTAAATTGACTATTGGTTTTTTAACAACGTCAAGGAGGAAAAAATAGATCCCTAAGATTAGAGCGCTGCTGCAGTTAATGGGAATAATACGATTGATTGCAAGATTATAATTGCATTGATGATCGGAAAACGGCAGAGTTATATTCGTATGTGTTGAATATATTTCTGATCAATTATCGGTTAATCCACTTTGTCACAAAATCGACTTTTGTTAGAGCTTCCATTGTTTTGTCTGATTCATGTCTTTTAGCAGAAATTATGTTTCCAATGACAGAGAATTCATTGGGGGGGAGACTGGAGGGAGAATGAGAGAATTTCGAGAAGGAATGCGGTAGAGATCGTCTACGAAAAATACCGAAGGGAAATATATGGAGAAGTGAGGGAGGAGATCGTTGTGGTGGTCATTACGCACCGTGGGTGATCTCGCCCATTACCAGAAATAAAGCATCTCCTGCTACACGTGAAATCCAGTGACTCAGACTATTTGTCAACGTACGACGTGCTTAAGTGATACGCAGTTGGCTAAAAGGGCGTCGCCAACTGTCTCATGGTTCTATTCTTTATAAGGCATTGCATTCGATCTGATGGTCAAATGGCTAAGATAGATAGCCTTGGTAGTGTCTGATATGACATCAAATTACTCTTCATGGTAGGACAAAATTAGAGGCTTGTTCAATAACGGAAATATAACGACAAAGATAAAGCGCAACATTGTTCAGGTCAAGATTGTTTTTTTATACATAACAATTTTGTATCTAATGAGCCAAAATATTTCGGTCAGTGCCTAAGAATATAAATAAAAATGTTTTTAAAATCTTAGAAAAAAATATGCAGGGAAAAGGCTATACTTTTACAAAACATGTTGTAGCGACTCCAGATTGTACTTGTTTTCGTTGGATCTCGAATTTTAATATCGGAATGATATTGTAGATATTGAAAAAAATTTCAAGTCAAAATACAAAAAAACTTTTCGAAAAGATTTTTACGATTCCCCTCTGGAACTTTTTAGTTTTCGCCAGAAAATTTTTCGGTTTCATCACAAATTTAATGAATGTCCGATTTCTTATGCTTTTGAAATATATTCAAACTAGACATCGTTCTAGGTTGTAACCACTTCTGACCTCTAACTAACTTCTAACCTCTAACTAACTTCTAACCTCTACCTAACTCCTGACCTCTACCTAACTTCTGACCTCGAACTAACTTCCGACCTCTAACTAACTTCTGGCCTCTCAAAATGGCCAAATGATCGAAATTCGGAATTCCCATAACATAACTTTACAGTGATTTCAATCTTAGCAACATTTCAACCAACCATCTTTTTAGAAAAAGGCACTCCATTCGATTTAATGACTACTCGGTCAAGAGCGTCAAATTCCTCTTCGTGGTAGCGCTAAATTTCCGCCCCTTCCAGTTTTCGAACACGTTTTAACCGATGAAAAAGTATTTTATGACGTTGGTTTTGATCGAAGCGTACACGGTATGCAGTTCTCCATCGATTCATTATCGAGCAGTCGTTGGTATTTCGGAGACCACAGCATCAATCAAGCTCGGCAAATATCCGCGTGCTATAACTCTGGGCACTAACGGTGGGCTAGCGTAGTGTATCCCTCGGGGCCGGACACGACGTGGTCGATTTATATTATCGAGGGTCCTAGGGGTTGGCTACAGTCAACTCCCTCATCTCTCTCTCTCTCTCTAGCAAAAACTTTTAGATTGCGCTCAACCAACCCAATCGAGCAATACTCTCCGGTGTACATCAGGGGTAGAACGTAGTACGTTTTCGAGATTCTGCTCATGCGACACGTCCTACATTGCTAAATGCAAACTATGTACAGTACATACACAGGAATACCCTTAGGGATCCGAGAGAAAGCGAGAGAGATAGAGAGAGAAGGGCGAGTAAATTGGTGCTCCCCAAATTCAAGCGACGCCCTCCTGACCCTCTCTCGTATTTCGTTGTACAGCAATTATTTCCCGCCTAATTAGCATACCAAATATGAATTGAAACTGCTCTGGTATATATATATACGATATACGTATACATATATATATATATTATGTGTATACGTATATCGGTTGGCATGCTTGCGCACGTCAAATTCATTCTCTCGCTCTCCCTTTTTGGGGTCGCTTATTAGCTCGGTTAAGGGGATGTAACTCCAGGGGTTCGGGAACCTCGGTGACATCTGACGCCTTTGTATTGAACACTGTCTCTTTCCCCTTTATCTCTCTTTCTCTTTCTCTACTCTCCGTCCTGTTGCACACTTTGTATCCAACCATAACGCGTTTTAGTTCTTTAACCCTGCAATGCATTTCTATTGCGCATGCTAGTCCACCACTTCTCTCTCGGTACTGTAGAAAAGAACCGTAAATAAGGGGTCTTTTCGTAGAGCTGAGTCTGAGTGGAGTTGGATGGAAGCCTGGGATTTGATTGCAGATTGGAGATTGGGAGCCCCGTTGGGGACGTCGGCAAGCGGATTGCGACGCGGTGATTGTGCAACTCGTCCTACAGTGCCTAATGCACGACGCCCCTTATTTGCGTCTCTATCCCGTGTCGTAATGTATGTGCATTCATGGTGTACGTTACGCGTTAGTGGAAAAATCAACAGGAATACTTCTACTTACCCTTCCGAGGGTTTCTAACTTTCCTTCCTGTATGCGATGGTGAATCATTCCCTCTTGAATGTTTTTTTTCTTCGTTTTCCCTTTTACATTCTCGTCCACTTCGAATTATGGTAACGCACATTTTTTTCTCCTCACGCGACTGGAGAGGAAAGTTGTAAACGTGGGTATACTGCATATCCTTGACTTGGAAGTTGCCCCACTGGGACCCAGAAGGGGAAAAATTATGTTGTCGTACTGTCGAGGGTACTTTTCTACGTGTTTCCATGGGGCAATGCGTCTTCCGGTAGCTTCGGAAGTTTCGATATCCGCAATTCTGTGCGTACGTGAAGCATTACCATAAAAATCCACTAATCCGACTACTATTACGTCTTTTGCTTCCTCCTCGCTATCTTTGTCATCGGATACTTCGGCGGAACTTCCCACGAGGTTTCGATAATTTATCGCTTGCCGTGACGTCATTGCCCGAGGAATAAAGCGACCGGCAAAGGAGTGGATCACTTGGTTATGATGGTGAACGATGCTTCCAAGTCGACAAAGTCAATTGCAATGACAAGAGTACAGAGAAGAATAAGAGAAAGAAGGGAATCAAAGCGAAAGTTGAGGAAGAATATCTATGGGGGATGAATGAGAGACAATTCCAACGATACTTTGGTAGATCATAAATAGCCCATTCGAATTCGTATAGATAGCGGACAACAGGCGAAGGGGCGGGGGATGTCGGATCAGCGAATAGGGTATGAAAGTCGAGGACTCACCCTTAACAATATATATATATATATATAGGCACTACTACCACGTAAGCGTGAATGGCCGCAGTAAAGAGCATTGGGGTGTTTTTGCACCAACCAAGTGCGTGGCAAATGCCTCGTGCGTACGAGAATTTTATTACCCGCTGGGCTTGCTGTACTACATTACAGTGTATGTACTGTATATCCATGGTTACTTCATTGCGAAAATCCGTGTACACACAACGCAATCCTATGTATCAGTGCATATAGATACCGATAAGAAATCTCTTTCGTATACCGCTTCGGTATGAGAGTTGAACGCGTGCCCGTCATTCTATCGCAATATTTTCCGTTATCTCGCGAAATCCGACAGCTAGTTTCTGGATTCGTTGCGGCGCTGGGAACATTGCAAGGGAATATACGGTCGGGGGTGCGCATGCAGAGGGAAAAGCGTGTTATTTTCTCTCTGGGGGGTAGCGAATAACTTTTCGCGAAACGAGAGTATTACCCGTAGCAGCTTTGTCATCTCTCTCTCATATGCTCCACAATTTTTAACGGATACTCTATGCTTAAGGGTTTTATTTGGATTTTTTTTTAACCATTGGGTCGCTCTGATTTTCCATTCAGGCTCTAATGGAACTGGATGACAGAAAGTACGCATTATGCGTTTGCCGTAAAATCAACCAAAAGCCGCTTCGTATATGACAAAGTTGATGCGTCAATTTCTATGGAATGGGTCTCTTATACTAGTTGCACTGGGCCGCTGAGTTACGTGCTGTATAATCAGGGATTACGGCAGTCATTAAGCTTTGAAATGGCCAAAGCTGACGAGGATAACGCAAGCTACGTTTCTCTTTTTTGGCATTTTTTTCTCTCTTCTATAAAAATGAACACAATATTGACATGGACTAATCGTAGACCCTTTACCCTAAAAACAGAGGGTGTTGCATGCACCGTGGTTCTTGTTCATTGTTCTGTCCTGATCGATTGCTATCACCTTCTGCTCAAAGGTTTTTCATTTATCATACTCATGTAACGTAAGATGTTCTTAAGTCAGTGAACCGTGACAACAATATAATTAATACAATTCTCATTTCTTTGTACATAGTTGAAAAATCCGAATTCTCTTTCATCATGAACAAGTTGACCCACCCAAGTTTTCCATTGCTAGAAAAATCCGTGGCTGTAATTCTCTAAAGAGGTCAAAATTAATCAGTCCATAGGAAAAAAAATACGATTGACTGTGAATTATTATTTTTCGTGGATTCTCGGTTCGTAAACCCGAGTTTTAGAGAACAAAAAGTAATTACAATGTGGTCGACCCTATGAAGGACTTCAATCAGTTTGACAATAAGGGAAAGTCCCGTTCTAAAATGGCCAAAGAATTAGAGAAGCATGACGGTTTCATTAGAATGAATAAATAAAGTCGTCTGTTGATCCGATACAGCGAGAGATATATTCCGTTGGGATGCGCCAATTCGAAGGGATCATCCAAAAGGGAACGAGCGGAAGAGACAGCAGCGGGGGAAAAAAAAGAGGAGGTGAGCGAGTCTATACGTTTGCGACCCGGTAACTGGATTGAAATCACGTACAGCAGATCAAAAGACTTGCTCGGTGGGATATCGCCACTGGGCTATGTGCGTTACTCGGACCAGAACTTCGTACTGGCGGTACAGAGACCAGTGTGGAAAGGTTCGGGCGAAATACACGAGGGAAGGGTCCAAGCTGTGATAAACAGATAGAGTGAGAATCGAGCGCGGGAGAAACAGAAGGGCCAATCAGGGAACGATGAGATAACCGGATTCGCACAGCGGTACATGCTAACTATCTTTAAGCCTCATCGCTGATACCAAAAGCCGGGGCAATGGAAATACATGAATATTACAACGCACCGAGCGAGCTCCGATTTATCCGGGCTACTCTCAAATAGTCGCTTGTATGTGAATCCATGATATCTGTGAGATGATTTTACGTCAAAAAACAAAAGTTTTGAAGATTAAATGAGTTTGAATTTGACAAAACCAATATGTCATATTGGATTGTGGAGATCTTATGCCAATTCTAACGGATTCGCGGTTAGGAATTGGAACCGAAGAGCGAAAAAGGAGGTTTATACTCTCCCAAGTTTGGGTTAAATTCCAGACCGTGAAAGAATAGTCAGATTCGTTAAAAACAATTCTTACGTAGATTAAATGACTTTGAATTTAATAAATCCAATTGCTATATTGATGTAAAGACATTCAATCCCGAATGAAATGAATTGTCGATTAGGAATTAGAACTGGAGACGAAAGAAAGAGTAACATTTCCTCCCAAGTTCAGCCTAAGCCCCAGAGATGTTGGATACTACGTCTCCTATCGCATATTTCGGACCTTCAAAGCATAGCCAGCAAACTTGGCTTTGGCACAGTTAAAACATTTCTGGAATTCCGAGTCAACGTGAGAGAAACAAGAATTTCCGTTCTACGTGATTTTGATTTTTCAATCAGCCATAACTTCTGGTGACCTGGTTCCGATGCAATCTGCTTTGCGATATCGGCTTCTTTCTGTTGCGGTTAAGTGGCGAAGCGAGTAGCTTTCGATCCTGGCTCAGATCCACGAAAAATTCGGTATTTTTCCACGGATCAACCTATAGACCTGCTAACTGCGTGTATAGGCTTTGGACAACATAGGTAGAACATGTGGTGGTGTTAGGAGAAAGTTGTGCTGGACACCCTACTAGCATCGGAAAAGGTGGCAGTCGACCCCAATCGCGATAAGAGTCAAAGCGAGAATGAGATAGAGAATATAAAAGATGGACAGCGGAAGAGAGGGATGGAAAGAACCTTGCAAAGGGCCAGCACGAAGATTCGCAAGGGGGATAAGGATAACCGGGCCCTCGTTGCTCCGTTGCTGGATCTCCAGCGACCTCATCGCTCCTATCCAACGTGACAAGCTTTCGTTGCCTCTCTATTCCCTTTCTGCCCAAACCGCTTTATCTCCTCTGCACAAGCCCTTCTCTCGGCATATGCAAAGGGCGTGATGAAACTGTCTGTCGAATTGTCGTGCGACAATTCGATTCCCTAACGAAACAATTCTCCTTAGGGCTAAGCTGGAGGCTCTCGAAATCCGCAGTCCCATTTGTGGATCCGGTACCACCCAAAATAGCATAACTACTAACAAGATTCTATGGCATTGTTGCATTCTCTCGAAACAAAATGATCCGCCTGTTTTTTGGAGGCGTGGCGAATCGCCTCGGGGATGAACACGAATCGATTCAACGAGCCGAGATAAAAAAGGCCGATAGGTCTGCTTCATGTCCCTTTCTTTCGGTTCGTTGAATCAACACCTGGTCTGCCAACATATGGGATAAAACTCAAGCTGGCGCTTGATAGGACCGTAATCGGCCCATTCCTCGCTACGAGTTATTACAAGAGTTTTTAATCATCCGCTGGTATCCAGGTAATTTTTCGGATGGTGTTGCCGCTTGGACACTCAGCAAAACTTGGTATGTGTCACTTCAAATGATTGTGGATGGGAAAACACACTAAACAAGATGAATTCGCCAGAGAGCCATCGGCAAAAAGAGGAATAAACATCAAGGGCTTAAGCGTATGTTCGTACCAGACAAAGTGTCGTATTGGACATATTTTTGCGCAAGATTTAGATACGGATATTATAGTGAGTTATAGATCTTTGTAGACCGCGATGTGTGGCAGGCGGACGAGCACATATAGCAATGCGTATATTTACATGCGCGCTGTCAGCCAGCTGCGTTCTCTCTGCCTCGAACCCGATGGTTGTATGTGCACAGCGAGGCTGTCGCGCGATTACGCAACGCAATTAATTTCCTAGTGGTAGACTCCCTCATCTCTCTCTCCCTGAGCACGTTATGCCATACGCGTTCAATTTCCTTGCCTCGTGACTCGGTAATGCTGAAGAGTCCCATGGAAACCCTCGATATTCCTCAGCTCCTTTGCATTGGAAAAAAAATTAGCGGAATAAATGAAAGGCAAGTGGAAGAGGATGCAAGGAGGCAAGTGTCAGTATAGAAAGAAAATAAAAAGAGGGATGAGAATAATGAGAGTAATGGAAAAGTCAGATAGGAGAGTTTTTTTAGATACAGAGAAAGCGGATCAAGGTTAAGAACGGATGAAGTTGAATCTTAGAATATATTCTGGGCATTTGCGACTTAATGATTTTGATTCTTAAAAACTTGATATCGACATTCAAGCATATTGATATGTTATCAATTGGGTATATTATAGCAAATTCATTCAGACTAAATTTTGGCATATTTTCCTGGTCCTTAAGATGTCATCGGACTCGAGATGTGACATAAGGATTTTCAATCGTAATAAATCGTAAAGAATCAAGGGATGATGAGGTTGATCCTTCGTATATATTCCGAAAATTCCCGACTCGGTCTCTCAGCACGTTGCGTCACCTGCGATTTCCTTGCCTCGTGACTCGATAATGCTGAAAAGAGCGCCGGGAACTCTCGATTTTCCTCACCTTCTTTGCATTGGAAAAAATCAAGGGAATAAATGAAGAAAAAGTAGAGAAAGATAGAAGGATGCAAGTGACAGAAGGGAAAGAAAAAAGGAAAGTGCTTTGCACAGCGAAAATGATGGAAATAATGGAAAAGTCGGGTCGAAGGGGGCTAAGAGAGAGAGAGAGAGAGATGGCGAAAGGTCGGAGATCCATAGGACCTATGGCGGAAAGCACCATCGTGGTCGGGGAATTAAATTCTAATTCCATGTCGGACGCCTTCAGGGCCTTTAACCGGTGAGGTTTGTGTGTGAAATCTAGCCAGCGCTGACAGACGTGAAAAGGGACGAGTATCTCCTTTCTCGCTCTTCCTTGCTCCACCATTAATCTCTCTTAGCCAGAACGTGGTTGGCAGTGCGGGAACTGGACTCCAGGCGAGCTACTAGCAAAAACGCCAACGTTGCTGAGCCCAGTTCTATAGCCAACAAAATTGACAAAGAACTTTCAGGATCTCGCACAGTCTTAAAGCGAACGTCGTCGGGCCTTTTCCTTTTCACTGCATTTCTTACATACATTCGCCTGTCTGATGTAAAATATGGGATCAATGAGAATTGAACCAGTGTAGAATCGCTTCTCAATGGAATCAAATGTCTGTACATCGTTACCGTGAACTATAAACTCAATCAATTTGTCCACTGTGCCCTTATACCGCTCAAACAGTAACATACTTATATCAGGTTGCGGTCGGGCGGATGTTCGTCATGACTCCGCGGAACAAGATGCACATTCCTTATGAATCAGAGCTCATTAACGGTGATTCATTGCTTATTTCACTCACGTGTATATATATTCACATGTTAGTCTATGCTATTGTCGCTATGTGCTAGTCTATGACTGTTACACAGATAAAAACTCGATTCTCCTATTCGTCATTATTCTTCCGTTTCTTTCGATATCCAACAGTGACATTGAGTTACGTGTCATAGGAAAGAAAACTCATGCAATTTTGCATCACGGTCTAGCCACAATATCTTTCGATATATTCTCAGTGCTGAGTCATTTTTCCGGTCGATGAGTCTAGCGACAATTTGTATGATTAGCAGTAGTTTTTTTTATTGCGTCATATTTTACATATGTTTGATTGCGAAACTTGTGATATTTGGTTAGCCATGTTCATAGTCTCTGAGTCGTCAGCAATCGAGTCCTTCAGCCCTTTGTTTCCTTGTTTTTTTGGTGTTCCGTTTTTTTGTGTTGTCTAAGTGGTGGGCATGTTTAAAAACAAAATAAAATACAATACAATACCATGTTCAATGGATATCTCAAAGCAGGATTGTAACGACTTACAAATGGTTTGTTGTTTCTCCATTCAATTATATGCAGTTGTTTTTATTTTTGTTTGTGTTGTTTAACATATGGGGCTTTTATAATATTTTCTCTCGTGCGTGTTTATGGGTTGTTCTTATTCGGGTTCTTTTATTTATATTCCGTTATTACATTGTGTGTCATATTATCCTTTATCTAATGACTTTTATTTTTTTTTGTTCCAGGTGAGATTCCAGTGAATAAATGTCGATGTAATATTCCAATGTTCCCGCGGACGCTTCCGTCGCATTCAACTGGGTGTGGCGCTTGAGGTAAAGGGAGCCCGTTGGATCCATGGTAGAGGGCATGCAGGACAAACGTAGACGCGCAAAAGTGAATTTGCGAGAGAGTGGACCACCGCGTCATGGTAGTTCAGTGGGTGATGCTGTGTGTGCCTCTGCTGCAGTGTTGGCTAACTATACTGTACAAACGGACGAACCCAAACAGGGGGTGTACCAAGCGTAAATCGTGCCACGATAAAACGGCCACGGCGAAGCTCGTTTCGTGGCCTAGTATCGTCGGGGACTATTGTGTTCCCTGGGCAAAATGATCTTCGCTTATGATTTACGGTTATATCCCTCGATGCTGCTGGCGCCCATATAGTTAGAGCCACAGCCCTTGCTTACCAAAAGGTGGCGCTGCAGGGTAGATTCTCCAATTGTGACCATTTTCACTATAATTTAACCCAGAACGTTGTTAATATGTTATTTTATCTTAATACTTCGGAAATATCCAGTTACAAAGTGTCAGTGATGGTTACGATTAAAAGCCAAAAAAAACTAACGAGCCGCGTTGAGGCTCCTCGCTAACGTGAAGTCACGTGTCTAGAACATGAGGCTGGTGATTGGACAAGATGGATTGCCAAGAGAAGTGGAAGAGCTATAGTCACCTGATGGTTGTAATATAGCTACGGTAATCGAGCGGTTCCACAACCTCGAGATAGGTGCTGAATTATTTCTAGGTACCCTCATCAAGCCCACATCCCGGGACTGTCAAGTTGCCAGAACCACTGAATGGAGGATGGAAGTCTGGGGCGGATCTGCAAACGTAGACTTTGACTCCACACTCTATATATCCCAAGTGCAGAAGCTGCAGTATATCTGCAGTCTGATGGTTCGTTGGGTTTTCAATCCTACCGAATAACTTGATATAGACACTCGGAAATATGATCAACTATTTATGTATTATCTTTTATCGATCCAGACCATTAAATTAAATGATCTGATTAAATAACGTTGATTTCGGGCTTCGGGGATGTCGACGGATATCACAGGTGTGAAAGCGCGAATTTATTCTCACGCACAACTTGACAATGATATCCAAAAATATCAATGACATGTCAGCTGACATTATGTTGAATCGATCTAGCTCAGAAAGTAATTTGTATCAAGGGAGAATAGGTTCAATTGTCAGTATATATTCTGAGCATTTACGACAGCGTCGAACATCTGCTTGACAAACTGTTGTAGACAGCCGAAAATATTAATAAAACATTATGGCTGACATGGTCTTCTACCGATCTAGCCCATCGACCAATTCAAATTAAGGGAGGATGAAGTTCATTCTTGGTTCATTTTCTGGGTGTTCGGAATATCTGTAGTTATCACAAATATGAGATTAGGATTTTTATTCTAATGGTCAATCTGATATTGAGACAACAGCTCCATGATCTTTTATCGGTCCAGCCCACCAAGTTATTTAAATGAAGGTAGAATGAGATTGATTCTTGATATATATTTCGGACATTTGGCTCGTTGTTGGACATCATAAGCTCTTCGCTTAAATGGTCACAGAGACGAAGATAACGCACTTAGCTTCTGGCTACCAAATTCAATATCTTCCATAACTGTCCTAAAGACAGATTCATTTGAAAAGCCGTAAACTCGGGCCTATCCTACGGAGCCGAGCTCATGTCCATTTTCGCAAGGTTCAGCAATGTATAGATCCGTAGATCGTCTGAAATAGCACGGGAGGTGAACCCCGGAGTCATGCTGAAGAGAAGAAGCCTAGCATGGCAAGACTACGTAGGATACGTCGTCGTCTTGAATCCCTTTAATAGAGAGCTCTCAAAACGTCGTAAAATTTCAAGACCAAAATCCACCCTTGCCTTTCGATGGCGTCTCCTTCACCTGCCAACCTTACTATCCATTCACTACGTTCACGAGGTGGTTTTCCTTGAAATTTCCTCGGCCACGTTATCGCGATAGAAACCCTGTATCTTCCCCTTTAGGATAGATATGAAGCGCTCTCATTTTCGCTAAGAAAATTCATTCCTAAAATAAGCAACCAAACATTTACGTTCTCAGAATGATTCTCACTTACCGCAAGAATGCCGAACTTATCTTCACGAAATTATGAAAAATTTTATGGCACGTTATAAAAAAGCTATCGAGGAGAATGGATTCTGCGTCTCGAATTCTCCGTGCCCTTGAATACGTAAAATGTTACATACAATTCGACACCTTCACCTTGAAGATATATATAAAACGCTTTCAACTTTATTTCCAAAGTTCATTAATAAAATAGGCATCGAAACATTGAAGCTCTAAGAATGACACTTAATTGCACTCAACAGATGGCCTCAAATTGCATAGCACAGTTATCCATAGACGTTGAAGACGGATGAATGGATCTCTATAAAGCAGCGTCGCATATTCTACGTGTCCGTGAACCCGATGAATGTCGATTCGGATTTTCCGCGCAAAGCTAAAAGTTGGAACGGTGCGAAAAACAATTCGCCTTTACTGATTCAAATAACAGAGAATAGTAAAAAAAATTCTGTGAGTTACTGGCGATGGTATATACACGCGGACCTTATGCCCTATGCGGAGCAAATATGCGAAATGAAAAAGCTTCAATTTGTAGAACTCAATATCTATCAATTCCACACATTCCAACCTTTTCACTCAGTGACGTACCCTTTTTTTTCTTTCTCACTCCCGGTGATGTTGTTTCTTTTGTACTCTCTCTCTTTTTCTCTCACTATCTCTTTTCCTCACACTCCAGCTTTAGAGCTGCCACCCGAAAAGTCATGAATCGAGAGAACCGAACTCGGCTTCCAATCAATGCGGCTCGTTCGCCCTCGCGATGTATTTTACTTGAATCGAGAGCGCTGCATTCAGCCGCACGCCATAGTGCGACCAATAAGGGCGCCGCATCGAGAGAAAGTGCTGCCAGCGCTGCGACGTCAGTCTGAAGCGTCTTGCGGATTATAATACGCGATTCCTTTATGTAATCGTCAGAGCGATCACTCGTGGCCATTCTTCCGCGTCACTTCTCCTCTTCTTCAAATAAGTCGTCGGCGAGCTTTCGCAGAGTCCTGACGTTATATCCGACGTTTCATTGGAAGTTGCGGCGTAAATTACAATTCTTCTTGCTCGGCAGTCTCATTTTTTATTACTTCATTTTCTCAGACAAATTTCGGAAGCCTGTGAGTTAAATTTCCCGCTAATTACGAACCAAATTTTCTGTGGGCCGTCAAAAAAAGGAACGTCAAAACATTTTTTAAAACTGAAAATATGTCGGGTTTTAATTCGAAAATTTTCACTTCCCAACGAAAATTAGAGACGTTTTTTTAGAAACCTGGCCGACATTTGTTTTTCTTCATAAACTCCCCTGAAAAGTCGGATTACCGAAATTCCGAATTTTTCACTAGCGACAACTCGTTTTCCCGTAAATTAAATTTGTAAATTCAAAACCCATGGGATCTATTAATGCTTGCGTCATCACAGAGCAAACAAGCTCAAGAACAGGTATCTGTTCCATTATTATAAAAAGTTATAGCCTTTTCAGTAAAGCTTTGAATGTTTGGCCAACATGTTGAAAAAAACGTTAAAGCCGCTTTGCGAATTATAATACGCAGATCATTCGTGCTTATTTTTCCACGCTACTCATCTAATTCTAATCAGTCGCTGGTTTTAGTTGAGTCCTGATGTAATATCTGATAATAGTTCAATGAGAATCGTGGCGTATAATTTTTTTTCCGCACACGGAAAAATGGCTTCGTTGGGCCAACTAACTACTTATTAGTTGAATAAAACTTAGTTGCCACATTTATCACTACGACTTAGTTGACTTAAATGGGTCACAAAACGAATTTTATTTGTGGTCCAACGAAGTAAAATAGTTGAGGCCGAAATAGTAGTCGGCCTAACTAACTATTTAGTTCAAGCAACGATCAGAGCCAAACACCTGAAAATACTCGATGTAACCAAATAATTATTTGTCTCTCAGAGCATTAAGTCACTTGGTTGGATCCAACTATTTTTTTCGTTACCGTAACCAAGTCGTTTTTTCCGTGCAGTGGTATTATTTTTTGTCGCTTTTGTTCCTTTCATTTACGGTCTCCTCGATATGTGACTTCGATACTAAATACCTTGGAGAAATTACCACTGGTTCGCAGAAAGAGACTTGTACTTGCGGAAAATGCGTGTCCGAGTCGGTTGCCTTTGGCTCACTATTTTTTTTTCTTCATTTTAACGTTCGAAACGTTTGAATACATTTGCGAATACTCGGGGTCGGCACGCAGCCCGCACGTAAAACGTAGATATAGTATTGTACGGTTGTATCCTGCACGTTTAGCGTGGCTCAAGGCACTTGCGGCACTTATTCTCTCGGCTCTTTCACTTCTGTCGCTCCTGTTGCTCAGAACACAAGAGCCAAGTGAGATTAAGACCGATAAGTAAACTCGCGAAGAGTCACGAGTACCGTATAGCGAGCACGGACGTCCAAACCACTACTACTGTATATCCTCGTATTCAATTAACTCTTTCTGGGCTATAAAATTAGGCATGCTACGTTGGAAAAATATTTCACGCATATATAACTTTTTCTTCGCTCTTTTTCACCTAATTCTCTGCTTAAGCATTGTGGCTACTTTTTTCGGCTCTTCGTGTCGTTAAGAAAAATTAAATAATTTTACCTTAGCAGAAAGATAAGATTTATGTAAAGAGCCACAAAATGAATAAGATTATATGCGATCATGTTTTACGAACTAAAAGTAGGTATGATTGAAAAATGTTTTTCAAATGCACAAATTATTACCCGCTCTTTTCTGCGTGACTTGTCGGAGCTTTTCTTTTCAATTCACTGTCACAGAAAGATTTAATAATTTTACCTTAACAGAAGAATGGAAAAGTGAATAGAAAAAGGGAGGATAAGCTTTTTTGTACGTAACTTTTAGTTAGTCGCGTCACAGCCGCATTACCCTTAAATGCACGACTCGTTGCACCTGAACGTGCAGGGAATGAAGTGCTGTCGTAGCCTCGAGTTGTTATCACAAAGCAATGCCTCGAAATTAAACGTGCCAACGAGAGTGGTGTATATATACAAAGTATGATGATACGTTGTGAGGATGTTGGCCTGAAAAGCTGCACAAAGCGCACATCAACGAGTGCGCCTTTTATGTAATGCACGAGAAGCGACGCAACAGTTTGTTATAGAAGTATAGCATGAGTAAAAATTTGCGAAAAAAAATAACCGCGTGTACAATGCGTGAATAGTAAACACAGCAAAAAACCCTCTTAATACATTAATTACTGTCAATTAAATACTTACAAACGATCACAAATATTGCAATTAAGATACAAGACTATATATGAGGCATTGACAAAATTTAAATTTTTTTTCGAGAATGGACAACTTTTCGACCGTTCAAAACCGTATGGAATGCCTCATATGTTCTCGTTTTCTCAAACATCCATCGTCTAGGATTTTGCTTGATCCCACTTAAGTGCCAGTCTTCAATGTCATACTATAAGTATTCATACAATACATTGCCTACATCCAATTATGTAGCTTTAACGCTATTATTATTTATTATAGTAGTCTGAAAAAGAGTTTCTCGAGTGGCATACCACAGCAATGACGTAACCTATACACACGAGAATTCATTCAAGTTCTTGCATCACGTTAGCTATATATTCATTCTGATTAGAATCGTATATAAGTGTCTCATCCATTGTCTCGGAGGGATTTGGAGGTAATCATTGAAAATGTTTGGAGAGCTTATAATATTTCTCCCGTGAATAGAAAAATTCCCTTCTATGTTATGGTCAACGTCCGTTGTCCGCAAATGTATTCTATGCGTCAGACAGGATTATGAGCTACGCTGTATATTCACGACGTTCATGCGGTTGTACAGTATTACGATATATGCAGACGAATAGGTTTACATACGCATAAAAATGTTACTTCTCGAGTGCATTGTACGTATAACGTAATATAACCTGTGGCTGTAGCGTTTCCCTGATGCGCATATGACAAACGTATTACGCCATTCGGGCAACTGCAGGTGTTTAGATGTACGTGCGAGCTTAGTACGTGCGTCTAAAAGCATTTTCGGTTGACCTATATGACCTCATACGTAAATCTGTGTAGGTATGTGTGGGTCGTTTATATACGATAATCTGAAGCCGGAGATACGCACATTTCTAACCTTTTCAAACAGGAAATAATATATTCGGTTCAAAAGTTTGGAAGGGAAAAATAAAAACGCGATTTTATAGGTTAGGTTTTTTGAAAACAAAGAAACAGAGTTCTTTGTTTGAACGAAAAAATTCCTTAATTCAATGTCACTACATTTTATTGAATTTCTCATCATTCAAAGAAAAGATAATCATTAGATCAAGTATATTATCTCCTTGTTTTAAAACAAATGTTTCTTAGATTGGGATTTCAAAGAAATTTCTTTGAATCAAGGAAACTTTTTCTCTCGGTGTGCCAGGCCTTTTTTCTTTTTTTAAGAGTTAGCAATCCGTGCATAACGTATAAAATAACTATGTTCTACTATGAGTCCATAACCCCAAGTGACCTCCATGTGAATAGCAATAGTATTTGAAACATTACACGAAGTTACAGGAGGTCATAAAAAGTTATGGCTAGCCTAATTCCTACGTTTACTCTCGTAGGAGAATGCGCAAGCTGAGTATGCTCGAGGGGTCATATACTAGGAACTCATTGCATCTACGCGCAATTGTCTCTCCCTTGTGACTCGTATTAGTTGTTTGTAATTTGGCATATTCCTGCGAACGGGATACTATATTCTAGCTCGGCACATCGGACTTTAATGGACGACCGTGCTATGATACTACAGTCGCTACTGTTGTGCCTTGGGCGACTAACAGTGGCAAACCCGGAAACAGCAAAACAATAATTTTTGCACTGTTAATGGGTCCGTCGGACAAAGTCACGATTTATAGATCCGGCTGCGCCGAAAGTGGAGGAGAACCAACGGTGTCCTAGTTCCGGGATGACACTATGCGATACTGCGAAAGCGAATTCCGCATTTTCGTGTTTTTTTTTGTCCCTTACATTCGTTATTTTGCCTGTATTACAGAGTCGCGATGACCGCGTGCCGAATAAATCGTGACTCACTTTCCAATTGATTATTTAGCACTACAGGGTCTGAACAATTTTTTTATTCGGTGTCAGGACTCTTTTTCCCGTTGTAGAGATGAAATATTTAAGATGGTTTTTGCGTTCATGTTGGATCTAGATAGATTAGTGAAAATATGATAAAGGGAAAGATTAAGGTACCTCCAGTCTGCCAGGAAAGTTTACGAAGCTTTAAAGGCCCGGTTCCACAGATATATACTCGCAAGCTTGGCTTATTTAGGATAGCAAGTATAGGCTGACGAGGCTTAACGCGCGGTGCCAAATCTCAATACTCAATTTATAAACGAAGGAAAAGTTAAATGGTCGATGCAATAAAAATGCGGAAACACACCAATGAAATTCCGAATTTATTAATGTTATTAAAACTCAACTTTCAATAGCTGAGGTTATGTATGATGTAACTTTTAACTATCTAGTTTATGTATGCAGGATAGCTAGGGCTCGCAACCCCTACTTGAAAAGTAAACTTTTGCCTCGGTATATTAATTATGTTGGGGCTCGTGGTCATATAAAATTTAAAACAATCTTCATAAATAATTCATCCAGTTCATGCTGATTTTTATGGACGGAAGTAAGGCATTTATCAGTAAACAGCAGATTATTGTAGTTCAACAACAACGAGGAGCTCATAGGATTCTTTGAGATATTCGAGCTGTACCAACTCACGAGAATAATCGTTGTCTGGTGAATTTTGTTACAGAAGATCTAGTGTTCATATTCTCGACGTCAGCGCTCCTCGACTCCTCGAGCGCTAAAATTTATAATTATTATTGTCTATCCTATTCTATGTATATTTGTCAATAACCACCGCTCGTTAGCAATCGTCGAACTTTTTCACAATTAAGGATATATGATAGGTACAGTCCTACTAATCGTGAGTTTCACAGAAAATTTCGCCTACTTCCCTATGGGATAAAAATCGGAAAAAAATAATCGATATTAAACGTGCTGAAAAGATAAATTTTGATTTTCTAATGAAAATGATATGTTAATTTATTTGAATGTGTATGAATTTTTTCAGATTTTTTTCTTCATTTTGATTCTGATTTTTTTTTAATTTTCAAAAACGAATCTCTTTACAAGTGTCGATTGTAGCTGCTCAATGAAACTATTTAATAAATTAAACAAATTCTTCAATCAGCCACAATCTACGAATTTTAATCTCGAACAAACTGTGAAAAAAATTCCGCCACGACCCGGGATTGAAGAATTTGTTCAATTTATTAAATTCATAACGCAACTTAGACTAATCAATTTTTTTGAAGGAGCGGAGAGAGGGTGGCTTCATGATTTAGAAACAAACAAATGTCTGCAATAAATCTACGTATACATGTAGACATTTTTTCCGTTTTCATATGACGTTGAAGTCCTGCAACCTTAATCCTATAATTTGTCAAGGCCCTCTTGTCCAAAATCTCGCACGAGAGCGATTCGCCTCGGCCAACTATGTGCATTTGCAACGCTTCGCGATTCGTTTCTGGCAATTTGCAGCTTCCAGTACAGCGGAGCAGTATACTCGGCACCTCTTGCAGCCTCTGCACAGTGGGCGACTCTACGGGATAGCACGGCTACGGGGATCGCGCTGTTAACTGTGGAGGGTAGTGGAGCTGTGCTGCTCGAGTGGGGCAAAGGTGGGGGGGCAGGCGGAAGTCGCTCGAGGGCTTTACGAGAGCCGCGTACTATGGTATACACTGTTGTACACGCGCGTTGTCACGCGTCCTCAAACTTAATGCCCTCGACAAAACATAAACTATGCGCCAGCGCGCACCCTACCGCGTGTGTGGTGACTCCCATTTCACCCCATTCCCCCCTAAACAACGTTCTACCTTCTCTCGCTCTCTCTCTCTCATCCTGGATTTGGTTAATCGACGCACACATAGCGAGCAAGGACAAGCATCAAAAGCGACTAGATGCGAAATTGTAATGTGCATGCGTATGTACATGTTCCTGTTTGTTACCGCGAGTCGGTTCTAACGTTACTGACGAAAACGCGCTACCGACGAATCATGGAAACACACTCGCGACAATTATTCGACTCACTATACACCAAAATTCGCAACCGACTGCACGCAACACAAGCATCTACATACTGTGCATGTCTTACGCTCTGATTTTTAGGCTCATGTATAGTTTCATCCACAAATCGAGATTTTTTTTAGGTAGAGAGTCGAAATCAATGTGAAATTGGTGCATCATATTTGATTTTGAAAATAATAAAGATGTTTTGAAACTACAGGGAATTTACACAAAATTGTGAAATTAGAAATGATTTTAGAACATTTTTGTTTGCTTTGCCAAAGTCACTAAAGATATATTTGTAAACTCAAAGTACAACGTTTTGAATATATTATTTTTGTTAATTTTCTCAAAACTTGTCATTGTCGATAATTTGTGTTTGCAATATTTTCAAAAAAAATGTATGTGGGCGTGTATAGATTGTTTTTGTTTAGCTCAAAATACAAAAATCGTGATTTTTTTTCCTGGGTAAACGAAAAACGAAAAATAAACCTTTTTTCGGACTACTCATCCACATAACTTCTGACAAAATGACAAAACTTGTCTTGGGTTTACCATTCTATTCCATTCACAGGCCATTTCCTAAAGAAGACCAATAACGGTACGCAGGGATTATGAGAATTCAGCTCGTTTCATTCGCGAGCACTTTGTCGCAGTCAGAAAATATGAGGGGTGCGAGCTGTTGATAGTCTCTGGGGTCACATAAATACATGCACGTATACATCCTTATACATATATGTACGCCATAAAAAGCATGCAAAATAGAAGGGTAAGCTTGTAAATTTTATGCAAACTATAATGCCTGTACGTAATCACAGTGGCAGCCAATAATCATAGCATGTTGTTAATTTCACGTACACATTGACAGTGACAAAAGCGTGTACTCTCATTCCCGTTATGTAGTGTTAGGGTAGTAGATAGATGCTGGAAAAATTATGGAAATTTTTTATAACGGTCTATGCGAACGTTTCCGGATGATAAAATATTATCCAGCGTCGTACAATTGATTACGGTACGTGACGTCGGTTAACCGCGAATATCTTTCGCCTCGAGTTTATTTATTCGTGGCACATCGTAAGAAATATTATTTGATCGACGAGCCTTGCAGAAAATAATTCGCAACAACAGTTATGTATGTGTGTCTTTTAAATCTATAAATCTTCACCCTTAAATTCGAGACGCTTTCTCATTCGGCCCTCCGAACGAAGTTGCCGTGTATATATTCATAATAATGTATGTAGGAGATGAAAGATTTTCGCCCGTGCGGATATCATGCAAATTCTACCTTTTCCACCTAATAAAATTTGACTACGGGCTTCGCTGCTGCTGTTGGGCGGAAAAGACGCGCTTATATAAACCCATACTGCGCACGGCAGGTTTTTTTGTTGTTGCTCTGGCCTTTAGTGTTAAGCCCAAAGCACGGAATAGGCAGCAGCTGCGTAAACAGATTTTACTTAGGATATAATGTGGCGCACAAGTGAGAACGCTCATTGTGGCGCCCACGTTGAATAAAAATTCTGTGAACTCACGAAATGCTTATTCCTCGTTCTGAGCAAATAACGGAGCACAATAAAAAAAAGCGTGGGATCTCACACTTCTATAGGAAACATACCTTTGATTTTTCTTTTTTTCGACTTTAAATATTCAGCTTTGTCACTGCCTTTTTGTTATTCTTTTCTGGCGAATTCTGACAAACGTCATTAACCCCTCAACTGTTTAAGCTATTTCGATTAAAAACAACTTGTTTTATTTAAATGAAAAAAATGTTTATAGAATTCGATAAAGAAAAAATATTTCACACATAACAATTAACAACGTGAGTTTTTCAAGGTTTTCATTTTTCACTTTTTTTCAATTAACCAAAGTATCACCCACATTTGACATTTTTTTATTATAAAAAGTAAAATCTATTATCTCCTAAAAGGCGTATATTTAGTTGTTTAGTCAAGAAATCCAAGTTATTCATCAAATATGGATCAGTTGATAAATTAGTTACATCAAACCAGGTCATTGATTTCGAAACCAAATTCTGGTGAGTGTCCTAACCGATTAATCGAATCGCACGTATTTAACCAACAATTCGATTGACCTAAATGACCTGTTTTATTCCCTGTGAATTTTCCAATCTGATAATTAAGAATAAGGGTCTTGAATTACATACCATAGGAAATTGTAGCACGTGTTTGCACCTCAATTCCCCAGGCAAGGGATCGAAATAAGAAGCCTATTCTAAGCGTATGAATGGGTACAAGTAAGAGCTTCTTTGAAACCATAACGATTTGCTAGAGTGATTTTCCCATTGCGAAAAGGGCGTTCTTTCAAATTGGCTTCGATTGGATGGATGTACAATTTGTATGAGAACCCCGTGGGCAAGCTAGCTCGGGATAATTTCCCTGGAGAGCTTGCATGGTGCGGAGGACGCATGCAGCCGAAGCAGGTACGTAATGTACCTGTATATAGTACAGATACTAAAATATATCTCGTAAAAGTATAACCGAGCTAAGACATCCGCGATTCTATTTCAAACCCAATGTCTCATTATCTTGATATCTAGACTGCCTCTTCCTTCATCTATTCTAATAATAAAATTTCCTTGGGAAAATTTATCTACAAGTCAATCCCGATTATTGGAAGATATTGGATAGCAATTAAAAATTACCACATCGAATTACTCATCATTAATTTCCGATAGACATTTCGTAATTGCATTTATAAGCCACAGATACTATAGCAAATTACATATAAATCAATTAGCGGGCTGCGGACGTAACTAATTCATAGAGATAAAATTCAGAGAGAATCGTCCAAATCCAGCAAAATAGTAATTGCAAAGCTATGTTCAAATCCGTACAATGGAGTGGATTCAATTATCCAAATTTTATCCCAAGGAGTGAGCAAATGAATCCATCTAAAATAGCGGATTATACCGAACTTGATATCTCATTATCTTAATGGCCAGTTTACCTTGTTTCCAGCACAACATATTATCGATTGATATTCCCATCTGACAGTTTGGTACATTTTGTACGAGTCAGTTCTGATTATTGGAAGTTGTTGAGAGACAAATTAAAATTACCATTTCGGATAATTGATGTGATTAATTTCCAACAGACATTCTGTTATTGCGTGCAACAGCCACACATACTGTACCAAATAGATATTACTAAATTAACTGTACGATCATAGCTAATTCAAATAGGGAAAATGTAGCGAGGATCTAGTGTCACAGCTGGGAAACATGCAATGCTCTCTCGTTGCTTTTGCTGGTGGCGACCACAGCCGGTGTATTCAACGTACAATTCGAGGCCGATAATATCGAAATATTCGTATCGTTAATCGGTGGGCAAGCCGCGATCACCCGAACGTTCGTTTGGTTCGCAACCCGCGAACTACAGAGCTTCGATATACACGATGCAGGTTAATCCTTCTCTCGCCCATGATATCGCTATATTATACACACGAGCTTGTAGATATATACGCAAAACCACTGTTATAAACGCTATTAAAATTTGTTTCGTCGCGCTCGTGACTCGAAAATTACGCCCCACTCGAGTGTTGGGCCGCTTTCATTCTCTCGGTACACGGGTTTTTGCTTCCGGTTAGTCGTGCTTCGGGCTATATTACGCTTTACTACACTTCTACACGAAACCTATAAATTTCTAGCCAATCATATAATTGCACGCTTGAATTAAAAACGCCCCGAAGCCACGCGTGCTCAACCTCCATGAATCATTTGGCACCCTCACCTTGGCACTCTCTCGCATACCTTAATATATGTGGCCCTTCATCCTTAATTAACTGGTAAAAGTCTTAGGTCTTTCTCCATAAGGCATAAGTATTCTATTCGTAATTTAAAAGTTTCACGTTGAAAATTATTCTTTGTATATAACAAATTCAAACAAAAGCTTCATAAATACAATCATTCAAGACAAATTTCAGTTTCCATTCCAACTTTTTTTCCATCTACTCATTACACATTAAATTTTATTTGACTCAGAAATACGGCTGCGGAATTTATAAAGATAAAGCTAAAAAAGTCAATGATGTTTTACGGAAAACTTAAGTTACTTTTTTTATCCCTTTACCATGTATTCAATTACACATTATATGAAATTTGAGGTTAGCAGCGCAACTGCATAATTTGCGAAACGAGTAAATGTTCATACAATGTATTGAGGCAAATTTAACTTACCATTTCGCCTTTTTTTTCATCCACGCCATTGAATTGAATTTGAGGTTAGCAGTACTGCTACATAATTAGCGAAAAAATTCAGTAGTCACATATACGCATTTGAATAGAATTGTGATGTTTAACTTTCGAGAAACTCTAGTTGTAGAATAATATGACGGAGGTAGTAGTAGTATGAGTAAGTAATAGGGCAGCCAGTATTAGTATTAGTACTAGCAGGTAGTCTGCGCGGTTCACAGCGTTGCCTTCCCGATTACTGGAAAACACGTGCTCCGCGCAATTATCGAGTTCGTTAAACTCGGTGCCGTCGGAGGATTTGTAGATAAAGGTACCCAACGGCCTTAACTGGGCTGCATGTATATTGTACATCTACATCCAGCAGAGCTCACCGATAAAGCTAAATGAAGAAGTCAAGCAGATAATGAGAAATAGTGAAACAAGTGAAAAAAAAATGTTAGTAGTCTACTTAGAGACGTGGGACTTCGTTAGGTCACTACTACGTCGTCACTGCGCATTATAGCGTCGGAAATTCTCAATGTTTGAAGCAGATCTTACTTCTGGCACTTTCATCGTGTCTATACATGAGACCATCAATACAGATAACAATGTATATCTACAGCTAACAAAGGAGAATAATTTCACCGTAAAAGTACCTGAGTTCGAACTTCCGTTCATATTTGGCTAATTGGAACAAGTGCTTAGCTGTCACAGAGCTCAGAACGGGTGTGAATGCGTGAATTATGAATTGAGCTGAACACTTCGATATTTGAATATTCGAAATCGATGATTCGTACTCTTCCATGTCAAGGTAAACCGCATAAAATGTGAGGCCAGGATATGAAGTCTGCGAATTCCAGGATGGAGAATTTAAATCGATCATTCTCTTGATTCTGGACAGTTGACGTTTCAACCGGGATAGTCCAGGTTTCCATCTGAACAATGAATTCGTATCCTGGCCTCACGAAATGTGAGGCCAGGATATGAAGTCTGCGCATTCCAGGATGGAGATCTTGAACCAAACCCTCTCTTGATTCTGGACAGTTGACGTTTTAACCCGGAAAGTCCATGTTTCCATCTGAACAATTCAGACAATCCAGATTCTACCTCAGACCCACTCCAGGACATCCTAAAATTTATCCTCGACTTGCTCCTGAAATCCATCCATGATGCTCAGTGTCTACGTATAGAAGAAATAAATGGGCTCCTGTTGGAGGACTTGTAAATAAAGGCATCCAACGTCCTCAACTAAGTCTTATGTACATTGTATCCGGAAAATCAGACAGATAAAGCTGAATGACAAAGACATGAAGATAATGGGAAATAGTAAAACAAGTGGAACTACTGTTAGCAATGTACTTGGAATCGTGGAACTTCGTTAGGTTGTACCAATATCGTTTTACGAGTTATAACGCGGAAAATTCTCAATGTTGGAATAGAATCTAGCTCGCGGTACTTTCACCAAGTCTACATATGAGATAGTTGCTATAGTCATCAAGGCAGATAAGAATATATGCTCGGTGCTTACATGGGAAACTAAACTACGGCAGAAGAACGTTTATTTGGGTTCTCGTTCGAATAACTACTTGAGTTCGTATTTCAAGAACTCAGCAAGCGCATGAATGCGGAAATTATAAATTCCAGATCTTCCCCGAAGAGTAAAGCCAAAAGCTTCGATGTTGGTAGTGCGAAACCGAAGATGTCTGCTGTTACACGTCGTGGCAAACCAAACGGCTGCGGATAGAAGGGACAAGTCTAGGTCTGCCGTACACCAATGGCACCAATCGGGTTTCCAGCAACTTTCCAAGAGTCTGCGGAGTTTACTTGTTCCCGATGAACAAACGGTCTCCAGGAATAGGAATAGGAAGCGAGCTTGCAGATGAGCGGCGAAGGGCATAAGGAGCGAGTTTCGCTAACGGAAGAACGGGGAGTCTCCTTGCGCCAGTGGCTTCCGGATAAACGTACCGCCTTTTACCGGTGCCGGAGGCAAACGACTATAGGGAACCGAGTGCGACTGCTGCAGCTTCAACGGTATACGAGGCACGTATAGAGGTACATCTGCCACAACGGTAGATAAATGCGCGAGGTAGCGGCACAGCCAAAGTTGGCTCCACTAAATCCAAAGACGTGGCCGCGAGCTTTCCTCTCTCCCACTTCATCTATCTCTCTCTCTCTCTCTCTCTCTTGGTATTCATCGGCGCGAGAATCAGCGTGAAAATTGGGCGGGGCCTGGTCGAATGAACTGGCGATAACGACAGAAACGCCGCTCCATTCTAATTGTCAGGAAACGGCTGCGGACGCATCGAGGTCACGCGAGTAACTCGCGCTTCGGCGGAAAGAGAACACTGCGAGATCTTCCATCTGTTAGACTAGAGTTAAATGCGATTCATGGGATCAACTTTGTGACCTCTTGCGTTTCCTTCGAAGATTCCAGACTTTGAAACTCCGGATACTGCGGCTTTAACAATTGGTAGTATTTCACGGAATAGTTGTCCAGACGCTGTTGTCCGTACTTGAATTGAAAGGAGATTTGGATTCGGAAAAGTCTGCCCAAAACATGGGTTGGAGGACAAAATAGCGAATGGGTAAAATGGCGAATTTCAAAATAATAAACGTCTGAATCTACAATGGCGATCATTATAGAATTTACTATTTTAGGTACTCGCTATTTATCATTCACCGTTTTCATTGTATTTTAATAGGATGGAGGGTCCAATCGGCAAATGATCGAAATAGCGAACGGCTCAAACATCGTATTTGAATGTAATGAACGTTTGAATCTAGAATGGTCATTATTATAGAATGATCTATTTTAGCCATGATCTATTTTGATCATTCGCTATCTTGAACGTCACCCGAAACATTTACAATTATATCTTGAAGATTCTTTTATGCATTGGTACATAGTTCAAGCTGACATCGACATAGCAACTTTCTGACGCTTCGGTTTTTCAAGATTTTAGGCTCTTAAGCTCCGACCATTGAAACTTGAATGAACGGTCACTTTATTGAATTCTGATGGATAATGTCTTTGATATTAGCTCATTGGAAGCAGCTGCGAATTTTTTTTAGAAATTTTTAATACATCGATACGTAGTCCAAGTTTCCTTTTTCAAATTGGATTCGATAGTCCAGATAATTCCGTGTTCTTCAATTGACATAAATTTCTCATCTGAACCATACACACGAAGTGCAGTTCAAAGGTCTCAAGCCCAGATAAACTTGGTAGATCTGACCGAGCATTATCGAGTCTGCCACGTCCTGCAAGCGACGTTAATGGTATGCTAATGTGGTGCTAATTCCAAAGGGAAACAGCTAATAACTCAACAGGGATAAGGCGAAGCCACCACGGAGAGAACCTCAATCATCATTTTGCATTTCCCCCGTTGACCGGATTTACACTACGCCAGTTCGTCCCGGCCGCGCTGCCCACTCCTTCTCACTCGGTATCCATCCATTTGGGCCCTTTGCTATTTATTCGCCGCTTCTCGAATCCCGTCGAATGAATGCTGGGTCAATTGAAAGCGGAATCAAACTAAAATACCTTCCTGCAATTAATCAATCGAATTCGCATGTTGAGGAGTCAATGAACCGCACCAAGTCTTTTCAAACCAGAGATAAAAAATATAATCTGATTATCAGATCATGTCAAAAATTAACGTTATCATTTAATATGCAGCCGCAATGTAACAGTAATATGTAGTGCCATATGTTAATGACGTTTTAAGAGAGGGAACTTAGAATGTGAAATTTTTGCTTTTTTTGCATGAAGCTTTAATTTCCTAGTGACTTTGATTGCCGGAAGTCAATGGCGTCATAAAAGCGAGAACTTAATAGACAATGGCCAGTAAATTAATCCGTTGGTCGTGTCATGAGAATAATTACATTTTTAGCATACGAGTGCAATTTGCTAGAAATTGTTTCTATCGGATGTCAATGGTGTCTTAAGAGGGAAAACTTAGGTCATGAGAAGAGGGCGTAAAGTTCAACACGATGAGCGTACGATAGGAACAATTGCATTGTTGATATACGATTACAATTTTTTAGCGAGTTTTAATATCGGATGTCAATAAGGTCTTAAGGGGGTGGAATTAGAAGCTGAGAAGAAGGTGTAGAAATCAATTCAATGATCGTATGATCGGAACAATTACTCTTTTAGAATACGACTGCAGTTTGGTAGGGATTTTTACTGTTGGATTTCAATGACACCTTAAGGGGGTGCAGGCACCAAGGAGACGCGAAGGCGGCGTGCGAGTTAGCGAAGCGGAGAGGATGAGTGAAACTCGCTGAAACGGAATGGCAATAGTTGGCGAATGGCCAGTAACGGGGTTCACATGTTTCTGCACCTCGCGCGCTACGGCATTTGCATACTCAGTGCCGTAAAGTGTCGAACTATTGGTGCTGCAAGGACCGACCGATCGTAGGTCAGGGATTACGCGTTACGAGAGCTCGGAGAAGCGATCGTAAATTGAACTTGCAAGCATTTACCTATCTGCACTTGTGCGCGTCATCAACATAGTTACGACAATGTGTCGTAATGCTTTTTCCACTGTGAAAAAGTCCTTACAGTGTTAATTAAACGAGATGCATTAATTTGCCTAATCTCTTCGTACTTGGATGCACAATGATGGTGGCCGAAGTAAAAATCACTAAATTCAATGGAAATAACCCGGAAAACTAAAAACCTTAAGCTTACCTCCATGGAAAAAAAGTATGCTAGCAAAGTATATTTTTCGACATATCGAAAAATATGTAAATACTGAACGTGGTATTTTTCTTATATACTTGGCAATATCCAATTTTTCGTCCAAAGTATAGTTGGCATATAAAATATATACTTTTCGATATTTTTTCGAGTACACTTTTTTTCCATGGGGATATATTGAGCAATTTTATCTTAATCTACAATAATCTCGCATGATTTATGACGAACGGATATTTCAAATTATAGAGAAATCCTGAGTCTTTTGATGCTAACTACCATGCATTGCACGAAAACTTATTACCATTCGGACATATTTTTCTTAATCTACGCGGTGTTACTCGCAACCCCCTTAACTGGGTAATGAGAAAGCAAAATTTATTTACCCATTATAGTATATACTTTGCCATTTAACTCGTGACTTACACGTCGCTTAGTCAGATAATGACCGGTACGTAATACCCTCGACGTGTGCTCGACTCTCACCCGCTCATAGTCGTGCATAACTGTAGCGCTGCGTGTAGCCGTGGCATGCACTCGTAAACATTGATCGTCGCGTTACAACGAGTATTACGTCAACGTCATGCGTGTGCGGGCGACCTAAATTTCCGCGCGGTCCGGGAGGATGAGGAGTGTGTGAGTGAAGGGGATCGCACTGTGCGTCCGAGAGTACCACGTATGTGTAACACCCTTTAATTAATACGACCGGCTCGGGATTCCACACGAGGCTGTGCGATACGAATCGCGAGGAAATACCCTGCACCAGGTGCGCATGGCTTACCTCCTCCGTTGATACTTGAAGAGGTCACAGTCTCGACAATCCTCCACAGTCAAGTATAAGCGTCGTGGTGCTTAAGCCTGGTCTTATCTTGCCTCGTGTTACAGTGCCTTCCACGCTTCTTTTATACATTTGTTGCTGTTCTTAAGGGTTGTCTCTGCATTGTATTCTTGAGGGAGGGTTTAGGGTTTCAGCGTAAGATAAAACCTTTTTTTTGCGATATTTTTTCTCAATTATGGATTGGGCAACTTTATTCGAACCTTTTGTACGTTATTGAGCATACTTTTGAGAATGTTGTGTAATTTTTTCATGCAGAAATATTGAAGCATAAGCCGGTAACAGAGCTTCCTCCAGAACGTCTTAGGAAATAAACTTAGCCGGAAATTATCTAAATGATAAACCATGAAAATTTAGTCGAATTATAATAAAATCTTCCCCCCCCCCCCCAACGTTTTCTGATAATTTTTTTGTTCATTTAAACATTTTTGGCGGCCATCTAAAGTGTGAATTGTTATTTTTCACGAAAGATTCCGCCATTTTGTGGGTGGGAAACACCTTTAATGTAAAAAAAATAGATCTTGTTGGATTTTGATTGTTCCTAATTTGAGATATTACAGATCTGACTTCTGGTCGAAAAATGCGGCTCCATGTTTTTTTCTTCAACACGTCGAATTTTCAGTATAACCCGAAAGTTGTGTATTCCACAATACCCCTTTTTGAACTTTTTTATTGTGAGTTCAGAGGTAAAGTGGATTTTTATTATGTCTGATTTCAGAATTCACAGATCTGACTTGCGGTTCGAAGAACGAACGTAAATTTTTTTATATTTAAGACATCGAATTTTAGCCTTCGCTGACGCCCAAAAAAAACCAGTTTTAAATCTCATTCCCGTGATTTAAAAAGTGAATTTAAGGTCGGTTCTTATTTTATGGTGACTTTTATGGTGTCCCAAACTTGAGACTATAAAGAGTTTTCGAAGTATCCTACGCAGCTTTTTCTCTCGTAATCGGAGAGGGGTCAAGAATTTCACCGATCGATGATACGCCGTCAGGGAAGCCAACAGTCGTATTTTTTCCTTATCTTTATAGAGATATTCACGTGTTTTCGCGAAGTATTCAACTGATAACGCTCAGCCGATCAGCAAACTGTACTTCAAAGTATATTACAAAGTCCCTCAGTTCTCCACTATTTCTATTTTCCCTGATGTTTAAAGTGTGTTACTTCCAGATAACGATACTACATGAAAATAACACAAAAATAAATATGTAAAAAAGATTTTAATCGAAGAACTGACCACTTCGCAGCCCCCTTCAACCTAGAACATGAACGTTGGACTGAAGTTCAACCTCTTTTCCAAGAAAACAGCAAGATTGAAAACCCGATAAGCAAAAAGTCAGTGACCTGTACAATATCAAATTGATCTCGATAGTAGCTCATTCACCCAAACCAGAGGATTAAAAAGAAATGTTACGATTCCTGGCTCCTAATCAAATGTCTGGCTCATAACTCAATGACTAGTGCTTTAAAAAAAAGACCCTCTTAATTAATAAATTAACAAAGGTGGAGAAACGACTTCAATGAAACGTTAAGACGTTAAGAGCTCATCTCGCAGCATCCTTAAATTTATAATACCAGCATCAAAATGTCAGTTGAGCTTTCGCTGAAACGGAGAGTGAGTTCTGTCCTTATTTTTGCAATAAATTCGGTTTCAAAATTATTATACTCCGCGACCACATCATTACCTTTCAAAGTTGATCTATCCGATTTATTATATTTTTTCATACAGATAAAATTACATTTATTCCTTTTCTACAATATATTTCTCTAGTGAGTTGAAGATTCGCGATATTTTTTAATTTTGAGTGGATTTTAGCGAAACAATTGTTTTTAGACCATCGTAAAAAAAAATCCTCCTTGTCATACAATAAATCCTCAAAACAGAGCATAAGGCGTTAATGAAATGGAACAATAAATATGAGGGATATAAAACATAATGAGTAAAGAGGAAACAGGGTTGACGACGCAGGACGATGTAGCGTATTACAACCCCATAGAAGTGGTAGTTGAGTTGTTGTCGACGGTGGTGGAGGGAGAAGAGGAGGGGGGGGGGGGTGCTGTAGGGTGGAACGGTGCTGGTTGCACGCACAAGCAGTTCCCAAGGGAAGGAAGCTCCGTTATGCCGCACCGCACATCGCACACACGCATACTATCACGATTTCCTCTTTGTAGTATTATGTCGGTGCAATAGCACGCGATTCTAATTATAAAATGTGTAGCAATTATTTAATGCAAGCCATTTGGGAGAGCCGCGAGGCACCCCGCCTCACTATATTTGCTTATATATCTATATATATATATATGTATATGTACGTACACCACATGTGAATATGCTGCGCATCAACTTTTACTATCACCCACTTAAAACTCGTTGGTACGATGAGTATTCACGTGTAGAGAATCGTTGTATACATTCGTATGTGGTGCACAGCGAGGCTCCGCATTTTCCTAATGGCCGGTGCGGGATAGGAATTAGAGTACTTCAGGCAGCTATCCCATTCGCTCACTAGCGATAATGAACCACAAGATACAGTGAGCTACGTACCTACCACTTGTGAATATTCCTTACATTTCAGTAGCCCAAATATTTGATGTGAAATTTCGCTACACATCGAGAACTTTCATGGTTGCTCTATGCTAGCAAATAATCATGGGACTGCAGTGGCAATTTAAAGAAGTGAGGAATTGTGTTGTCCACTTAAGTTAATTATTCCTTTATCCGTGGAAATATGTATGCTTTACTTAAATTATTGTGGCACAGAGAGAATCTAAAAAAAGCATAATTAGGTTTTCCATTAAAATTTATTAATTATTTTATCCGTGGGTGTGAAATATCACGCATTTTTTTTACGCTTTACGAGAGCAGTCATGGAATTCAAGCGGGTTTGAAAAAAAAGGGATAAGCATGCTATCCACTAAAATGTATTAATCATTTCATTCGCGTAAGACTGGGTTTATAGTTGTATTCCTTGAATTTTAGTAGCGCAAATATTGTATGTGGATTTTCTCCATGTACCAAGAATTTCCACGCTTGCTCCGCGAGAGCAAATACTAATGCGGTTGCAGAGATAATTCGGCGAGAAGGAAAATTGTGTTTTCCACCGGAAGTTGTTAACTACCTTGCTCGTGAATGTGCATTGAGTTATGCATACTTCACATGGACAGATTATTACGAAATCTGATTGAGGAGATTTGAGTTATTCATTAAACTTGATCAATTATTTCAATTGTGAATGTCTTCATATCAAGAGTTTTCATTTATCCTTAATAAGAGCGAACAACTATAGGGTTTTCTGTCCAATTGGAGAAAAAGGAATCTCGTGCTCCTCGTAATTAATCGAATATTCGAGGGTGAAAAATTGTAGAAATCGAGCTAATTGGAAGAAAAAGAAAATGAAGCTCTCCATTAAAATGTATTAATTATTTTATTCGTGGGTGTGTCCTAAAGAGTGAAAGAAATAGTACCGTCTATGCGTTGACGACCACGACACGCGAACCAAGTCACGATATCTATGTCTGTACAAATGCTGTCTTTTTTACCTGGGACAGAAATAGACTCAGCGTATATGTTCAAGAGCTCAGCGCATTTCCTATGGTTTTCGAAGTGCCTGACAACGTCGAAGAGAACGTCGCCGTCCAACTTAAGCCGACCAACAATATGCTTGATCAATCGAAGCTCCTGGTATCAGCCACTCCATAGCTATAGACGTTCAAGGCGTTCGATCGCTTTTCGCGACTTGTCGGCGACGCCGACGGTTGCCCTCAAATGATGAACTGCTTCAAACGCTTCAATACCGGAAATAGCTTCTAGATTATTCATAAGAAAAAAATGTCTCTCTTCACGAACACATGTTTCATGTCCCACGCCTCTTCGATTATTAGTTTACCTGCTACTAACAATCAAAATCCTATTTGTTATTCCATTTAACGGATCTATATTTACCACCTATTTTTACGGAGGATATCGTGCCAAAAAGATATTAAGACAACCTTCAATTAACTCTTTTTGCTAAAATACTATGGCATCTTGTTCAAGCGGGTAAACCTACGGACGATAACGAGAAAGGTGCGTGATAGCCATGCGGGTATCGTTAACAGGACACCGAACTCTTTATTCGTTACTCTAAGCCCGACAGGGAAACGCGATTTCAAATAAGATTTAGCAAGCGGAAGTGTGTCGAGGGAAGCCTTACGGCGCCATTCACCAGCAACAGTTGCACACTAAAGGAGACGACAGCGGAGACCAGTGACCCCGATGTCATCGTGTCGACTTAGAACTGCCGATCTATACAGATTAGGAGCGATTACACGTTGTCGTTAAGCCGCACTAACCCGGAAAACGCTGACACATATATTTAAGCCGCAAAGTGCATTATTACAATTCGATGGAACGACCCCTCAAGGGTAGGAATCACTAGATCCTGCCTCAATAAGTCGCTTGATTGAAATTGGCGTTAGGATGGAACAAAGCTTGGCATTCAGTTAATCCTGATTGAAATTGTACCAAGATACTATATTACAATAAGAAGTTCCATCGCAATTAAGGAGATCGCTTTGAAACTCACAAATAAATCTGTCTATGATAATCCGGACAAAATAGCGTTATCCATTTACCATGCATTTTGACTGTCACAGTCTTTCTTCGTGTGTCACAAATATTCACCTGCGAAAACGCTGACATGCTGATATTTGAGCTTCGAACTGCATTATTAGAAATCCTTACCCTCTTAAGACTAAGATACACGTAAATCCTGCGCCAATAAGCCTGCGCTTGATTGAGGTTTGAGATTGGCGGTGTAGTAGCATTGAAACAAAGGTGGGCATGCGGTATGTCATGGTTCAAATTATACTACGTATTTGGTTCACTATCCGCTTGGCTTGATGCATCTCAAGTGTAGATTCCAACAACTAGGTTCATGACAAAGGTAATCCTTGGACTGTATATATACTGGAATAGTTGTGGAGTTGTTTGTAGTTAGCCAGGTCTTGTAAGTAGTCATGACGAGCTTCTGCTAACAAGACATTGTAGCATCTCACTAACGATCCGTATATTATTATCCGCTTCATTGTGTACAGAACTTGGCTCACTCTCTCCGTTTCCTATATTACATTGTCTGAACGAAAGGGAGATATCCGGTATATTGTTATTAACAATGACGGACACGGTTGAGAACGCACTACGAAATTCCCATCAACTCCGCCAAACGTTCTCTCAGCTTCATTCACGTGAGGATTTTATCAAGATTTTCTTACACTCAAAATTATTAAATTTATTGTGAGACACTTGGAGGATGCCTTGACACTTTAAAAGAAAATTCTTCAAGTGTACGGCTCTATTCGTTGAATATAATTATTCCGCAAATCGTATAATCATCCTTAAGAAGTTTCAACTGAGCGTTTTAAATATAATGCCCAAACTTTAACTTACTAAGATTTGATTTAGGCTGTCAATACTATGAATGTCGAAGTGCAATGTCTTTAGTGATGTCCTCAAGAAAGACAATACAATTCGAGAGATTGTGTCGTCAATAAATTGTCTCGTGAACAAATGAATTTCGATTTCTTTCTACTTACTCTTACTTACGTACTCCACAATAGAAAAACCTTATTTTCACCATTTTCAAAATCCCAGACTTACCGCATTCATCCAGCAGAAGCGATGAATCACGAGTTGACATATTTTTTTAAGTGCGTCATTGACTGCCTCATCTGAGAGAAATGCATCGGATTACCTTCCGGACGCACGCAGCTCGGTGCAGCGTTAACTATACTGCACCACGCATGACGTATTTGCATGTCAGAGGAGAGCAATGTCTATTGTTCGATGTGGAGTGATTGCGATCGTACGACTCTGCAATCGGAGGAACGCGAGAGCCCCGATGTGGAACTGGGCAGTGATATCCTATTCAGCGGTTTCCAGCGGAGCGACAGCATCAGGCCCTATCTAGGGCTGAAGAGTCAGAGAGAGAAAGAGAGATCATAGTCCATAGCCCATAGCTACTTCACGGGTCGTCGCCACCTGGATAGGCAACGTCCAAACTCGACCGCGAAAAGTACATAATGTCGTCGCGTTGCCGATCCGCGTATACAGACTCATAGTGTGTTTACGAGTAGGCGTTGATTGCGAAACGCGTAAAGCTCGGATTAACTATGTCGTAAAGTAACGAGTGAAGGCCACGCAGAGGAGAGGCACGCGGTCCAATTCACCCTGTTCTCGCCCTGCGCTCACTCTACGCTCACCCTGTGCTTACCCTGTTCTCACCCTGTGCCTCCGGGACAATCGTCTGTGTATATATAACCTCCTCTGGCACGAGGGCTTCAGTTCCAGCTTACGCCGTTGCTTCTGTTCCTGGCTGCCTCTCTCTCGACGGCATTCAATGCGTAAACTCGTGCGTAACGTACGTATTATGTGGACTGGCATTGTGCGCGCCGGAATAATTATTCATTGTAACGACAGGATGAGGTACACCGAGGCAATACTTCATTTAATATTCCCCGAAGAGGCTTCTAGTCGTTGGGCTTTGACATTCATTTTACCGAGATGATTTCGTCACGAGAGGGAACCACCGTATATGGCTTATTTCCGACGGAGAGATTATCTGCAAAGCTCTTCACGTTTATCGAGTAGACGTGTCTTGCATCGCCCACATTACACTCTATGCGCGTTTCGTTCTCACAGGCAACTTTACCAAAGTGGCGCTGCAGCTGAAATTGCCATAAATCACTCGGGTGAACATGCGCGCCCTCTCTCTTCGTGTGCCGGAGAAGGACGACATCTGCTACTACCGGTGCTGCTCTCTTTTCGGAATGAAGGATGGGCAAAGAGATGCACGGTTAAAAATGCAACGTAAAATAAAATATATTCGGAGCTGGTACACCTCTTGACTTTCTTATTTTTCCTTGTTTCTTACCCCTCAAATTGGAGGGGGTTTACTCGATCACTCAGTTTTCGTATTTTCCTGAAGGCGGCTGGAAGATGCTCGTCGTTCCTACGTCTCATACTCTCGCCGCTTTTGCTCACCGCTTCAGGGCACTATTGAATTTAAAGAAGTTTACATAATCTGTATTCGATAATGCCGGCGGATAAGATGCGCATAGGAGAGTTGGTTGCTGCTGCCACTTCTCCGAAGAAAGGAGCATAAACGCAACGCCTCGTGGGCCGTATAACTTTAAAGGGCCGTAACATTGTCGCCGTTAAGGCGTTATACTGCCGAAAGCAACACGAAAAAACGAGAGGATAAAGAAAACGGAAGAAATAAGAATATAATCTCGTGAGTGGTTAATGATTGGGGCATTGTACTATCTACTATACCCATCGATTCTATAACACCTTTCACGACGGTAAATCTTGTCAGCAGCATATCGTCGCCATTACAAGCTTCCGTAAAGTTCCGGACTATGTCAATTGGTTGAGATTCCACCTTGAACATAAAAATTAGGAATCCAATTTCACATAGAATCATATCTTTGAAGGGGGTATAAAAACATTATTTTATCTCGATTTTATTTATCAAAACTGTCATTTAATTATGTAATAGGTTATGCACTCTTTCTTCCGCTGAAACGAAGAGTGAGTTCTGTCCTTATTTTTGCAATAAATTAGGTTTAAAAATTATTATACTTCGCGACTACATGATTATCTTTTAAAGTTGATCTATCGGATTTATTATATTTTTTCATGCAGATAAAATTCCATTTATTCCTTTTTCTAGAGTATATTCCTCTTGTGAGTCGAAGATTCATCAACTATTGATACATTAAACTTATACATTAAACTTCAAATAGCGAGCGTACTCGATATTGGAAATAAAATCGCTTTAACTCGTGGAGAAAGCTAAAGAGGAAGAAAGTAAAAGGACTGTTTCTCCGCAACAGTCCCGTCTTTTGTTCGAGTTTTCTTTTCATGGAAAAGGCAGTGGCCGGCGGGTATCTTTCCTCGCAAAACTCTCGCGTGTAGTTCGCTATTGCGCTCACGCTCTGACCCTTTTTCGCTGTTCACACCCAGCACCCTCCGTCAGTTTCTTTCCGCTTTCTGGCACGCAAAAGCTTCCTGCATTTTCGTAGAGCCCCAGGAGAGACAGAGAGAAACGATGAACAAGAGACGAGAGTGGCAAGGAGCAAACACCGTGAGCTAGTCAAGCACCGAAGAGGCGTGAAACTCATTTTCTTGGCGTGAAATCGAGCGAAGAGCTTGACCCAAAAACTCAATAGGTTTTTCGTAGCAGAAGCCGCATGGCTCGCTTACACCTTGGTTCGCTGTCAGGGGTTCATTATTCAAACTAAGCGCGAGCGATAGATGCATGGGTAAAAACGTATATTAAGTATGACATACGTTTTTGTCACGAGGGTTTCCTCAAACTTCCACATACTTGAAGAGAAGAGGATAAAAATAATGTTTATATTCGATGACTCAACAGTCAACTTGAAGTCATTCGTGTCCGAGACATTTCAAGGTTTTTGCTTATTTAATTTCATCCATCTCCGTAACGATTATGCGAATAATTAGTTTGTTTTTTGGTATAATCGTCTTCAAGTAAAAATGTTATATTTTCTTGAAAAATATGGGTTGGCGTCAAAATAGCGAATAGTTAAAATAGCGAGTAATTAGGAACATCGGAATCTAGAAAGGTCATCATTATGGAATTCGCTATTTCAGCTGTTCGTTACATTGACCAGCCGCTATTCTGATCTTTATCTTATTAAAATGCAATCAAAATAACGAATGATAAAAATGAAGAATGACTGAAAAAGCGAATTTCATAATGATGACCATTGTAGATTCAGACGCTCCTAATTTCGAAATTCGCTATTTTAACCATTTACCAAAAATATCCTATTTTTTAGAGAACGATTCCAGTTTTCGTAAAAAAAATATACGATTTTCTTGAAATAAATTATCCGTCATTCGATGTCGAGGACCCTACAGACTTTCCTTCAGGCTTTTCCCCCGGATTTCGAGACACGTATATTTGAAATACACGTGCGGAAGATTCAAGCTCTGTTAAATCTCGCATTGTGGTTTGACGGGACGAAGCAGAATTTTGATCGAGAGAGGTACAATACATCCGCTTACCGCGCTATTGATCGCACCTTCGATTTTCCACATCTCGTGGGTATCCCCTTAACATTTGTATGACGTTGATATCAATTTGTCTCTTGTGATACACGTGTTTTCTCAACGTTGATGCGATGGCGAATAGTATTTTCTGCATCCTTTACCATAGAGATCTTTCGAAGCTCAGGACAACCCTATCGAGTTGTCATAAAATGGGAATTGTCAGGGGGATGAGTATCTCTCGATGGTGCTTTTTCTGTAAAATAACGTTGTCCTAGAAGTGTAGCTCGGTTGAATTCCTCTCCTTCTCTGATCCTGTGCAATCCGTAATCCTCAAGGGTTACCAATGCTAGAACATATCCCCAATCCCCATAGCTGGAAAACTCGATTTTCAACTGAACCAGTTTTCTTCCAGTTCTTCTCCGCTCTTTCTCCATCCTACCGTGGAGCAAGCAGAGGTGCCCAGGGATCTAGACGTACAGATCTATTACTTCTACGCCTTGGCCTCTCCTCTTCCGCCTCGTCCTTGTCATATTAGGCATGTAAGCAAATATATAAAGAGCGTTGATCTTGGAAATGACATCAAGACTCTATCAAAGTTGAAATTCTGACAGGAAATATGTGCAGTCGTGTTCCTGGTGAAATCAAATCGATCTGGATGAGACGGATTCTCATCTGATGTTTTCGTCGGTCAGTTTCATTGTAGGTGCATTATGTCCTCCTCCGTGATGATCAGAATCCGCGGAATCTCTTCATGAATCGATTCGAATCGAGTTCTCCCGAAGCTGATCGAAACCTTGGAGAAAATTCCGAACGGAGAAGTCGGAACGAGCCACACTGGATCTCCGTTTCTCATTTCCCGCTGTCGCGGACGAATGCCCGCGTAATATCAGGATTTTTCTACCTATCCTCCAGTTGCCTCGTCGACACGAGGCTTTATCCCTGAAAAGGGGCGCTAGAGTGAGCAGGCACAGTCCGGAATCGTCGAGTAACCCAGAATCGAAACGGTCTTTCGATTCCGATCACGAGCTCGTCCTGCTCACTCTCTTACAGCCGTAGCGCCTCTAGGGCATCTCTTTGCTTTACTCTGCTTCCACTTCAGAGAAGAAATGTGAAATTTCAAACCACGAATCCAAACGTTCACCGGTGAGACGGCGTTTATGTGGGAAGATGGTCTGCTTACACATTGATTACACCGTCACGTATTCCCATTCTACATGCGTACCTTCAAGTTAAATTCTTGGGTGTGCATAGATCTTGGGTGTGATAGGAAATATGTCCTATGACGCGAGTGGAATACAGTCAAGAGTAAGTTTTAATACAAATACTTCTGTTTCAAAACTAATACCTAACTGTTCTGTCACTTGAAGGTAATTGATAAGTAACATAAAAACCATGAAAACTAAAGCATCACTTCTCTTTGCTTTGATCTGCTTCCAATTCAGAGGAGAGCCATGAAAATTTAAGCTATGAATCCAAATGTTCTCCTGTGAGATAACGTTAATGTGGATAGATGGTCTGCCTAAAAATATAGATTCAGCGTCACGTATTCCAATTTTACATGAGTATGTGTCCAGATTAGAGTTGTGGATGAGCATAAATCGTGATAAGAAATATCTCCTAGGATTCGAACGCATTTAATCAAGTTAGAGGATCAGGCTATTATTTCTACAACTACTGTCAATTATTCGGAAAACCAATTCAATATAATGCCTGTTCCACAGTCTTACATACCGATCTGAATTCGAGTAGTTGGAATAGGTCGCTTCGTAAGGGAGCTGGAAGTTCCGCGAGTGACCTTCACGGCGCTGCTGATGCGTTTCCCGGTGGGCGCAGAATCCGAAATAAGGGTACTTCCATGTTTCAGTTCAGCTCACGGTCTGCAATGTAGAAACTTAATGACAGCCATACACATAGACGAAGCTAGGAAATAAATCGTTCCTCAAAAAGCGACCTACCTCCACCATTAAAATTGGGCTTTGTTACGAGAACTGGAAATAAGACCGTGGCCTATTCGAAGTAGCTGAATAACCTACAAATAATGAAAATATAATGATTCAAGTCCCATTGTAATTTCATGATTTCCCGATGACTTGGTCCCCCTTTTAGGCTGTCGAAAGATGACTAAGTAACGCACTGATTGCCGGTAGTTCGATGCTGCAAGTCCTTCATCGAACATTTGGATTACCGCTCGTAGCTTGGAGCTTCGATGAGTATTGTCGTTGGCCCTGGTATTGGCTTATCGATCGTAGAGAAGGAGATGAAACTGGTGAGATAGGGGCGAGTACAGGATCGCGGTTACGTCTGTTGTTTCGGGTAATAACGAATACCCCCGTCTGTTGTGCAGGTACTCTGGTTACTGCGACAGCCGAAGAGATATAGAGGTATACCTAGTACCTTGTGTAGTATTGTTCTGTAGGATGTATAGAGCAACCCTTGGCTCGAGGGGCGTAACGGGCCTCGTTACCCACCACGACCAAGGGCTGCTGCTGTTGCTGCACGAATATCTTCTGCACACGCGATCTGCCAGTACTGCGATCTCGAGTAAGCAACGAGCGGAGCCGGCTGGCGTCGGACAAAACGATACTCTTCTCTGCAGATTCGCAACATATTCCATATTTGTACGTTGTTTACCAGCGCCAGATATTCGAGCTCGAATTATAGCTTTCCTCAAAGATGGAATCAGGTTTGCAATAGCATTCACGGACCTCTTACGATGAATGAATTTATTAAATGCATCAGTAATTTGCTTCCTCATAGTACTCCAACAATGTTTGTATAAAAAATATGGAAAGTTCAATATGGAATACGAGATAGCGTCAGTGTAATCCAGGACAGATTTTGGACAAACATGGATAGAATCTGTACCGTCCAGGATAAATTCGGCCAGTAATGACTGGGATCGGATCGGGAAATCCTACAACCCGTCTAGGACCGTGTAAAGTCCATCTCTGGCTGTCAAGTCTCCTTCCAAGTCTCAAAGCTTTCCCGCGGGAATTGTCACTCCCTTCATGGTGATTCGGTCGATCGATCAATTGCAAGTTCGGAAGAAGCTATTAATAGTTCGGTCAACACGTTACGGTAACTGTTACATCATGGTGACGATACCGAGGAGTATGAACAGAGTAATCGACAAGTTTTGAACTTGAGAGAGAGCCAACGAAGGGAATTCAAAGTTGCTCGTTTCAATCTATAGTAGCCGACTTCTCGGCCACTCGTGGAGGTAACGAGACTAGTGGGCTCTTCGGTAGCCCGATCTGGCCAATAAGCCTGGTGTAGATATATCGTAGCGCAAGTATCCGAGCCAGAAGGTAATGGAGACTGCTGGAAGACTGCGGCGAACAAGGTTTGGATACATATACCATGAAGGAAAATACATTGCACGACGGAAGTATATCCAAGTGCGATGGGATACTTTGAACGACCGTCTGATGTAAGCGAACAAGGGATGCTATGATACCAGATGCAAACCTCGATGTCTGCGGCTATATCTAGGCCAAGAATCATACTGCGTCCTGACGAGAAGAGTAAACAATGATTGTTGACCGAAGGAACGGAGAAGGAACGAAGCGATTCGAAGCAGTATCAGCTATAGAATATTCTCGTCAGGCTATAGTAGTCGTGCACTTGTCTCTCACTCGCAAGAGGGCGCGATATTCAAGGGGAGCGAGTGAGTGGAGGAGCAGCCGAGCTCGTTCCATCATTCTTTGAATTCCGATTGACTGTACTCGGTTCGCGTTGAACATGGAGAGGAGAGACTTCTCCGGTTTCTCGGAATACAATTTACCCCGGCTCAGTACCAATGCCACGATGGAATTCCGAATAGATACAGCCTTACTGCTTCTCACACACTTCAGTCACTGTTCCATTCCCGTATCTTCGAGTACTGCTATCATGTAGATTTCTCCTAGGCATAAGCTTCACTCGCTCATCAATATTTCCTTGCGTTTATATTTGTTGGCGCGTGTCAGTGAAGAATCTTCTTGAAAACAATGTGGGAATACTTGACTTATATGGTCATTGAGCGTACAAATGGGAAACGGAGAAAGAGAGATGAAATATCCACAGGATATCCGCGTGCTCGTGAATGAATGAAAGCAATTGGTCGAGGTATGCAGCAATGAGAAGCCAGTTAACAAATGGACCGTCTTAGTGTGGCCCCTCGTGCTCAAGAAGGAAGACCAATTAGCGAGTGCGACGACGCTATGGCGACGGCGTCGTCGTTGTCGTTAGGACGTAATATACTCGATGTATATTGCGGTTAAGTGCGTAATGGTAGCCGCACGTCGCGGGGTCATGGTCAATCTTGTTACGATATTTATTGTTCTCGATATGTAGGTCGAAATGTTGCATGGTCCAAAACTAAGAAAGTCTGCTCTCTGAAGAGGTTTTTATTCCCTTCGCTTATTTAATGTACGATAGATTTTCGATGCTAGTGCTTATCACTCCACGTCGTCTAGGTATAAATTTTGACTATTCGAGCAACATATTGATGTTAATAACAGAAGATGGAAGATCATTTTGAACCAATGGTATTATGGTACTTGGGTCTCGCACGTTTTTCCCACTGGCAACGGTTCTAAAAATATAGTTGCGCCCAGGAAGTCTTAGAATAATCGAGGCCTAGTAGTAAAACTCGTAGTCGGTTTTAAAATAATCGGGGCCTAGTTGCAGGGCTCATAGGACGCTTTAGAATGATGAGCGCCGAGTGACGCAGCTACTAAGGCAAATTGGAATAATCACGCCCATGGAAATAAAGTATACTTGAAATATATTCGAAAATATATTTTTTATGTAATACATATATTTTTTCTCATACTCGTAGAAGAGCACAGAATAATAAAAAAAAGCCTAAAAGTGAGGGACTTAGAATAATTCGACCCTCGGAGGGCGCGAGGGCGTGCAACTGTGTAAATAATTTATCAAATTATAGGGGAGCGCACTTTGGTTTACAGTGTTATAATAAAAGGATTATCATGTTACATCTTATACGATAAATTAGAACAGACAAGTATCGGCATATCTCTCAGTAAGATATTCCAGAATTTTTTAAATCTTTTTTTTCTTTTATGCGCCGAGGAAATGCAGACAGAAGTGTTGCTTAAATATTTAGAAGAGACCTCTCACGTCGAGTGAATGTCCCATCTCATTGCCGAGCCTTCCGCGTTGCAAAGAAGAACGAGAAATGGATCGGAGAGCTTTCCGAGCTTCGCAGCTCGGAGAGCAGCACTTTAAACCTTCGAGCGATGTTTCACCTACTCTCAGCAATACATTGAATAAAACTACGCGAAATTTTTTCTTCATATTCATTTCCCTCGTTGAATTACAGATACTGCTAAGGATCTGAGTCATAAGTTCTGAGTTTGAATGTAGGTTAGACGTTGGCAAGACGCTTATGACCGTGTACGCATTTTGTCGAGGTACTACTATTATTTTATTCAGCTTGGTGCATCTAGAAGAGAATCATGATGTGGCTTTGTTGCGTCTTATAACTTTTCAGGACGCGGAGTCGACCCTTATTCTTCTACCATGAAATAAATGTGAAAAACGGTCTCGCGTAACTTTTCAAAATTAATAATACTGTCTTGTGGCAGAAAAAGCGCAGTAAATCCTGAAAACAACGCAGTCGTAATCCTTTAAGTTTTTCTTAGAGAAGCTATTTTGCAAAAATACTTAAGGATATAATGATGAAAATTCAATGTTCCATTACCCAACATATACAGTAGTTGAACTTTAAAATTCGTGAATGCGCTCAACTGTACAAAATAACTGAATTCCAGGGACGATCTCGACTCTTGATAAAATGACATCGCGAATTATAGTTCAAGTGTCAAAGCTAGTGAATAAATTGATAGATTTGATGAAGAGGGAGAAGAAATGACAGTATGTATTTCGTACCATACACGAGCAAAAAAATCATGTCAGATGACGTCAAAAAAAGAGCATCGAGCTGCCATCAGTAATAAGCTGTTTGTAACGTCCGTGCCGTTTTATTAGAAATAAGTATTTCTTTTAAAACTAAATGTTTAGTTTTATTTTAAGTGTTCTCCATTCTATCTGGGAAAGGACCGAAGGTTTAACATTCTTTAGATAAGAACGTGCAGGCTGCATGCGTTTTTACCAGTTGAAGGGCGCTGGCCCAAGTTTATTACTCTTGTGTTTACTGTCAATACTTGGAGCCTTGTCCTCGCACACGTGTGGCCACTTGAAAAGGTCCCTTTCTCTTTTATGAATATACAATATACTATTTCCCTTCAGTTAGTTACTATTAAATCTTAGTTTTATGTATTTACTTTTTTGGAAGTGAAACATTTAGTTTCACTCTCACTCTCTTGTTTACTGCTTCTTAGATTCCAGATGTTTTACAATAGTCCTCATTGTATACATTTTCCTTTCCACTCCTACCAGATTTTCCAAATATCAAGCTACTCCAAACCTTCCAATGAGCAGACTTCAAATCCCACCAAACTTCTGAACTGCAAATGATGCAGCAGGATATTCCCTCCCTTGCATTTTCCAAAATAAGTTCGACGAATAGAATTAAGAATAACCCTACCACCGAAGGGTTCCAAATTTTAGCATAAGTAGCTGCGTTTTCCTGAGCACTACGTTCAGTTTTTCGGTTATTCTCCTCACTTCCACATTCTATTCCGCATAGTTCAAACGGTATTCATCGCTATCTTCGGTATTCAGTTTTCAACAAACATTAAGTTTAGTTATATCCGTGATTAACCAAAGTAGTTACTAAGTGAATTGTGAATCGTCACTGCTCCGCTGTCAACGCTTCATCACGACTCCTACTGGAATCAACAACAATCAACAACAATCCTGGTCCAAAAAACACCAGGATTGCGAATCATCACTGCTCCGCTGCCAACGTTTCATCACCACTCCCACTGGAACGGATCATCACTCAACAACAATCCTGCTCCAAGTAAGCTGACGGTTACAATAAAGAAAAACATTGTCGAATCCGCTTCAGAATAGAAGACCAGAAATTACCGATAATCATTACCGATCAGAATACCGACTATTATTATAATCCCACTACAGGCGAACTTTTGTACAAAATTAAATCCCAAGCGGATATTGAAATACCAATTATCACTTTAGAATAAATTGTTAATTCATTATTATAAAACAAGTCGCTTTATTTCTTTAAACCCATCAATTTCTCTCTCTCCCCATCCCGTGCTATTGCGCTTGGCGTAGGCGAAAAAAGGGGAATAAATAATAATTATGCGAAGTCCTTCCGGACGTCACATAAGAATTTTTGGGGGCTCAACCGGGATTTATTAGAGAGAGTATTCTTATTCAATCATTTTATTTATATTCCATTTTCATATTTAAAAAAAAAAAATGTTATAATAGTAATAACTTAAATCTGTAATCCCTGGTCTTCAATGTCAGAGAACAAAGATTTTGAAACTGAATTGTTATCCGAAGCAAGCATTTCAGATCAAGATACTAGCCGACAAAGTATTGATAGCTCATACGCACTAAGAGGATCAAATTCAGCACTATATCCACCACTCGAATTCACGCGGAAAACGTCCGTCAAAACCTTAAAAATAAAATCAAAATACGAAGATTCCATATCAGTTGAGACAATGACGACGTTAGGTACTAATCAGTTAGTCTCGCTTAAAGACGCGATACAATGCGTTCCAGAATTCGACGGAAAATCTGTGCCCTTATCCGACTTTATTATAGGTTGCGAAGACGCTTTGGATATGCTTCCCCCAGAAGCTGAAAAATATTTAGTTAAATTAATCAGGAATAAATTAAAAGGCGAAGCCAGAGATTCAGTTCATGGAACTAAATTCGAAAAACTAGCAGATTTAGCCAAGTTTTTGAAAAATATTTATTCATCCAGTAAATCCGAAATGCAATTGATGGGCGAGCTTGGTTCTCTATTTCAAGGAGAAAAGGAAAATGTTGTTGCTTTCACTGCCAGAATTAAAAAGAAGGCTAAAGAAATTCTTGAAATTCGAAAATTGATGGAAGGTGATGCCGATAACGAGGCATTTCAAGCAACACTTAAAGACTGTTGTCTAGCTTCATTTAAAAACGGGTTGAAAATTAAAATCGAACAACGACTTCTGGAATGTGCCACCATCGAAAGCGCAGTAGAGAATGCCATTAAAGTCGAGAGAAAAATAAAGGCCCAAAGGGAGCTACGTTCAGTACAGGCCGATGGGCCTTCAAAAAAATCAGTACCGGTTAAAATCGTAAGTACATGTACGGTGTGCAACAAAAATAACCACACTACCGAAACATGCCGGTTTAGAAATGTAGTCTGTCAACTTTGCAAAAAACAAGGTCATACCGCGGATAAATGTAGGGAAAATTCAGATTCACAAGGGACAGTAGTTTGCCAAATTTGTAGACAAGTAGGACATATCGCAAAGAATTGCAATTCAATTAATACTCAGCTGAAAGTCACATGTCAATATTGTAACAAAATTGGTCATTCAGCTGACAAATGTTATTCAAGGAGTAATGTTCAAGGTGCAAACACCGTCGTGCAATGCCAGTTGTGTCGCCAGAACGGTCACATAGCCATTAAATGCACTAGGAACTCTAACACTGTTCCTAACAATAATCAAATTCAGTGCCGATATTGCAAAAATATGGGTCACACTCTAGAAGAATGCCGGAAAAGACAGTACAACAATTCACGAGCGACTCAGGGAAACGAGAAAGAGACCTCCCGACCGGACGCACGGAGGGGGACCTCTACGACCCAAGAGCGTCCAGTGAATTGTGTGACGGAGGCGAGTACATCCGACGTTTTCCTGTGTTCACCATAGATCCGTTAAAATTCAAAACCTTACCATCTATTTGTATCGGGAAGAGTGTAAACGAAGAAAAACTGATATTGCTACTAGATTCGGGCTCTGTTCCCAACTTAATAAAAAATAAATGCACTCGAAATTTTTTCGGCATTGATGACCAAGAACTGATTGAATTGAGAGGAATTTCGAAAATTCCTGTTCTTACACTCGGTACTGTGCAGATAGATGTATTAGGTATTCCAACTATTTTTCACATAGTTCCCGACGAAGTCTCTCTACCTCATGCAGGTCTATTAGGCTCCCAGTTTTTCTTTGCAACAAAAGCAAAGATTAATTACGAAACGGAGAAATTAGAATTCGGAAACAAATCTCGTCCCTTTGAAAACTTTACTAACGCAGTCGAAGTAACGGAAATTCCGGCTCGTTCTGAATTTATATTTCAAATCAATGTTCAAAACCCAGAAGTGAAGGAAGGTTTTATACCACCTTTAAACTTCGCTCAGGGCATATACGGTGGAGACTGTTTAGCAACAAACCGAAATGGTAAAGCATATATAGCAGTCTACAATACCACCAATAAAAGTCTTAGGGTTCAGGTCCCGACACTAAGGTTGCAAGAATTCGACCTTGTGTTAGACGAGGATACAGATCCCAATCCAAACCATGATCAGAATCGGAGCAAAAATCAAGTAAAATTCGAATCAGGTGAAGAAAGCCGAAATCAAAATGTTTATAATGTAAACAAAGGCTTGAACGAAAATACCAATTCTAAATCCAATTCTAAATCCAATTCTAAATCCGATTCTGAATCCAATTCTAAATCCAATTCTAAATTCAATTCTAAATCCAATTCTAAATCCAATTCTAAATCCAATTCTAAATTCAATTCTGAATCGAATTCTAAATCCAATTCTAAATCCAATGCTAAATCCAATTCTAAATCCAATTCTAAGTTCAATTCTAATTCCAATTTTAATTCTAATTCCAACTCTAATTCCAATTCCAATTCCAATTCTAATTCTTCAAATTCCAATCCATGTCTTGTTATTTCCAACTCAACCAAGGTCGAAGACAATGCAGAGCGTATCAAAATAATTAAGGATCTCTTGCGGCTAGATCACCTTGGAAATGAGGAGTTGCAACACGTCAATAAAATAATCGAATTGTACGCTGATAGATTTCACATACCTGGCGAAAAATTAGAAGCAACTCAGGTTTTAAAACATAGAATTCCAACTGTGGATGAACAACCAGTTACTGCCAAACAATATCGGTATCCTCAGTTTTTAAAAGGCGAAGTTCAGCTTCAAGTGTCAGAACTGCTAAATTCAGGGGTAGTAAGCCCATCCGAATCTCCAAATAACAGTCCTGTTTGGATCGTGCCAAAAAAACCGGATTCAAAAGGCAATAAGCGCTGGAGAATGGTCATAGATTTTCGAGCTTTAAATGACAAGACAGTCGGTGATTCATATCCACTGCCTAACATAGTGGATATCTTGGATCAGTTAGGTAATGCAAATTATTTCTCAATTTTTGACCTAGCATCTGGTTTTCACCAGATCGAAATGGATCCTAAAGATAAACCAAAGACTGCGTTCTCCACGCCACACGGTCACTATGAATTTTCACGTATGCCGTTCGGTTTAAAAAATGCACCAGCGACGTTCCAACGCCTCATGGACATTGTGCTTAGCGGACTCCAAGGAGTATCTCTTTTTGTGTACCTTGACGACATTGTAATCTACGCGAAAACTCTTGAAGAACATGAATTAAAAATTAATGAATTAATGAGTAGACTACGCGCGGCTAGACTCAAACTTCAGCCGGATAAGTGTGAATTTCTGCGACCTGAGGTAAGTTATCTTGGTCATGTCATTGGAAAAGATGGTCTGAAGCCAGATCCGGAAAAAATCATAGCAGTCCAAAAATTTCCTATTCCAAAAAATGTTAAGAACATTCGTCAATTTTTAGGACTAACAGGATATTATCGTAGGTTCATAAAGGACTTTTCGAAAATTGCAAAACCCCTCACTCGGCTCTTAGAGAATGATACAGACTTCTCATGGTCTGTTGAAACTCAAGAAGCATTTGACATATTAAAAGAAAAATTATGCAGTGCACCAATTCTTCAATATCCCGATTTTGATCAACCTTTTATTATAACAACTGATGCTTCAGGCTTCGCCTTAGGCGGAGTCCTCTCACAAGGAGAAATTGGCAAAGATAAGCCCATTGCTTACACATCATGTGTATTACGCGGTGCTTCGCTCCGTTATGATACTTATGAAAAAGAAGCAATGGCAATAATTCATAGCGTAAAGGCATTCCGTCCCTATATCTATGGTAGGAAATTCACACTTGTCACCGATCACAAACCGTTGGTCTGGTTTAAAACTGCAAAAGATGCAAATACTCGTGTGCTCAAATGGCGTCTTAAACTTTCCGAGTACGATTACGATGTCGTCTATAAACCAGGGAAACTAAATGTAAACGCTGATGCCTTGTCGCGGAATCCTGTAGAAAATTCAGAATGCGTAAACGTAGTAACTCGCGCACAAAATAAAACACGTAAATTAACATTAGAAGATCTAGCTGAACAATTAGCGGAAACCAGTAGTAGCGACGCAGAAGTAGAGAAAAATAAGACGAGTAAACCTCTCACAGAAGCCCTTTCGAAACCCCGTAGATCTGCACGACGTACACGGTCATCGGTAAACTACGAAGAAAGTAGTGATGAGGAAATAGAAGCGGTTATTCAAAAAGTTAACCCATCTCGCCCAATAGAAAATAGGGATAACCAGAGCAAAAATAAAAAAAAGCAAGAGTCAAATGAAACATTCAAATCTCAATACTCAAATCTTAATTCCTCTGACTCAGATGAAATTCAAAGTTCAAATTCAAGTGACGACGATTCACAACTAGAACTACCCAAAGATTCAATTGTAAATTCTCAGTTCAAATTATCAAATATAGTGACGACGAAGGAATTCTTCCATTTCCGAAGCGATAATTTAGTTTATTTTGTAAATTCACTTGGTCAGCCCTGCGATTCAGGATCTAGGAAATTGCATGAATTAAATAAATTGCCTGTGTGGGAAAATCTCATAATAGGTAAGGCTCGCATGATCAAATTTAATAAAAAATCCCATATTGCTTTAGTCCTTCGTGGCGAGGAACAGGAATCATTGACAGTGATAGCTGCAAATATTATTCAATGCTTCAAGGAGTTGAGAGAAATTTGTGAAACCCGTAATTTTGAATCAGTAAGCATCGCTTATAATGCGCAAATTGAAAACTTGACATGGGAGGAGATTATGAACTCTCTTAAAACAACATTTAAAGATTGTCAAACAAAAATTATAATATGTCAAGGAACTTTAAAATATGTACCACCAGAAAAACGAGACGCTGTGTTTTATGAAAAACACAAAGCTCCTCTGGGAGGTCATAAGGGAACCTCGAAAACATATAGTAGAATCAAACGCGAATATTACTGGGAAAATTTAAAAGCAGATGTACATCGGCGAATTCAACAATGTTTAGACTGCCAAATTAAGAAACTGGTTCGCGTCAAGACGAAGCAACCAATGATAATAACTGATACTCCAGGCACAGTTTTTGACAAAATTGCTTTAGACATAGTTGGCCCTATGAAACCGACTACAAATAATAACGAGTATATTCTTACAATTCAGGACCAATTATCCAAATATTGCTTAGCGATAGCGTTACCAAATGCATTAGCAACAACGATTGCTGACGCATTTATTAAGCGTTTTATTTGCGTATTCGGTGCCCCTAAAGCAATGTTGACAGATCAGGGCAGTAATTTCTTGAGCAGCTTAATGCAAAGAATTGCGAAACGATTCCGGATAAAAAAATATCGAACAACCGCGTACCATCCACAATCTAACGGATCGTTAGAACGATCGCATCATGTTTTAGGAGAATACTTAAAACAATATACCGATAAAGACAACGAATGGGATCAATGGTTAGAATTAGCAATGTTTTCATACAATACAAGTGTTCATGAAAGCACGAAACACACTCCTTATGAAGTCGTCTTCGGTAAGCTAGCTAGAACACCATCAAGTGAACCTTTGCGTGAGTGTGATCAATTGCCGACCTACCAAGGATATCTGATAGATTTGATCACTCGAATAAACGGCATTAGTAGTCTTGCTTATGAAAATCTGGTAAAGTCGAAACACAAGTCAAAAAAATATTATGACAAAAATGCTAATCCGAAAAATTTCAAGGTAGGCGATTTCGTTTACCTTCTCAAGGGTATGAAAACTGGCAAAATGGGTGATCATTATACCGGACCACATAAGGTTCTGGAAAAATTGGATAAAGGGAATGTGAAAATCCAATACAAAAATGCAGTACGTATTGTGCACGAAAATCGATTGCGGTATTCACATATTAATACACAAAACGCAAACAAACAAAAAAGGCGTAAAGAGAAAGTGGATAGTGATCCCGACTTCGAAACTATTAAAAAATAGGAACATACGTACATTAATTTACCGAACAATTTATTAATATTACTTTGATTTTACAGATGGCAGTTTCTCTATTAATATGGATACTATGCATAATTCACCCTGTCTATTCCATGATGGGTTACGACTGCGGATCAAGCGCATCTAACATAACAACCTTGTCCTTACTCGACGTCGAAGAGTGCAATATCCCTGTTCCAAACGTAGAATCTACAAAACAATATATTCAGCTGTTACAATTAAATGAGTATTCTGAAACTCAAGTCGTGCAATGTAAGGTTGAGATACTGCGAATAATATATTATTGTGGTATGTCTTCGCATGTCTCAATCGTCAATAATGGTCAAACCGAATATCTTAAAACCGTAAGCCGTGACGACTGCGAAACCATGCATAAATACGGATCAACCATGGTTGGGCATGCATTAGTAACAGGAATTAGAGTCAACCGAACAACTACAAGTAGTCTCACATTGGCCGGAATTGTCAAAGATGACGGTCAATGTAGTGGAACGACTTATTCTGATCCATATGGAACATGGGATAACGTAGTTGTACAAAGCACTGTAAAAATATCTTTACGAAGTTACACAGCTCAAATTAGTTTAGATTCTAATCGAATTCATTTGCAATCAGGAACAATTTGCCCCTTATTAGAAACAACGTGCGAAGATCCCGAAGGTGGACATACCTTCTGGGATGCCAGACCACGTGAAAATTGCAGATTCGATCGATACGGCATTCTTTACTCAGGCATAGCCGATAAAATAAAAGAAACCGAACCTGGCGTAACAAGAAATATATATTCAGTTACCTCGGGAGATATTACTTTCGCATTATCAAGTAGAGAAATTGACCAAATTTGCGGTTATACAATAATTGGCACAGAACACCCAAAATTATTCATATTTGAAACGATTAGGTCAAATTCATTCGCGATTCAAGGAAAACAGCCAGTCGCTAATTTAGATATATTTGCGTATGTAAATTCTAAATTCATATATGTAGAGCGCCATATCAGACAACAAATAAAATCATTGTATCACGATATTTTAGTACAACAATGTAACAGAGAACGACAAACTCTGCGAAATAGTTTATCTCTTGCAACGCAGGCTCCCGATGAATTTGCTTATAGGTTAATGAAAGGTCCTGGCTTCATGGCAGTGTTAGCCGGTGAAGTAGTACATATTATTAAGTGTATTCCTGTAGAAGTAAAATTGTTACGTTTGTCCGAATGTTATAACCAGTTACCAGTCGCTCGCGGAAACGAAACCTTTTTCCTAACCCCACGAACCCACATACTATCAAAAAAGGGGACTCAGACCAACTGCAACGCATTACTTCCTCCGTACTACCTGTTCGGAGATGTATGGTATAAATTTATGCCTACTCCAGTCGAAGCCATAACGCCAGCAGTAATGAAGCCCATGACCAAACCAACATGGCGTTATACCAATCCAGCATCATTGGCATCCAGTGGTATATATACGAAGGAAGACATCGAGAAACTTCGAGAGCATATAATGTTTCCTGTGGAAAAGCCGGCCCTGCTGAACACTATAGCGCGTGGCATAAGTGGACAGGATACGATAAACCAAGGAGAGCAGTTCTTGAATCTTCTGGATAAAAAGTCTCTGCAACATCTCGCCGAATCAACATGGAACCATACGTGGGGGCGATTCGTGCAATTCGGTACTGCTAGTGCCGGTATTATCGGCATTATCCTAATCATTCGAGGGATAAAAATTGTCGTTGATACAGTAATTCACGGATACGCACTCCATACAGTTTACGGGTGGTCGCTATATCTGTTCGGTGCTGTATGGGATTCAGTCACACATTTATTAATTCATCTGGCTAAACGACCAAAGGAAAATCCTTCGAAGGATGTGGAAACCGGCATGCAGATGGTCAATATCAGTCAACCTTCTGCTCCAGAGGTCCGCACGGATGGCAACTCTAAGCAAGTGGATGGTCAAGAACTCTATCCCCATTCCACTCTTCACACTGTACACATGCCTCCATCCAATTTCCTTTCTTAAGTTACCGTGAGTGGCACAATTCATATAATTTCAAACCATACTATGTTTTAAGTTCTAAAATTAATACTTTCATTGTAAAACTTTCGATTTCTGTATTAAAATATAAATCATTTTGTTAAAATTATGATAAGCAATTTTATTCAGTTTTCAAATTATTAATAAATAGAAATACGTAGAATAATAAGGTCTGTACTTGCATCTCTACCGAGATCGATTGCCAATCGGGTTTTACCCTCTGACAATCGACTAAGTGTGGGGGTGTAACGTCCGTGCCGTTTTATTAGAAATAAGTATTTCTTTTAAAACTAAATGTTTAGTTTTATTTTAAGTGTTCTCCATTCTATCTGGGAAAGGACCGAAGGTTTAACATTCTTTAGATAAGAACGTGCAGGCTGCATGCGTTTTTACCAGTTGAAGGGCGCTGGCCCAAGTTTATTACTCTTGTGTTTACTGTCAATACTTGGAGCCTTGTCCTCGCACACGTGTGGCCACTTGAAAAGGTCCCTTTCTCTTTTATGAATATACAATATACTATTTCCCTTCAGTTAGTTACTATTAAATCTTAGTTTTATGTATTTACTTTTTTGGAAGTGAAACATTTAGTTTCACTCTCACTCTCTTGTTTACTGCTTCTTAGATTCCAGATGTTTTACAATAGTCCTCATTGTATACATTTTCCTTTCCACTCCTACCAGATTTTCCAAATATCAAGCTACTCCAAACCTTCCAATGAGCAGACTTCAAATCCCACCAAACTTCTGAACTGCAAATGATGCAGCAGGATATTCCCTCCCTTGCATTTTCCAAAATAAGTTCGACGAATAGAATTAAGAATAACCCTACCACCGAAGGGTTCCAAATTTTAGCATAAGTAGCTGCGTTTTCCTGAGCACTACGTTCAGTTTTTCGGTTATTCTCCTCACTTCCACATTCTATTCCGCATAGTTCAAACGGTATTCATCGCTATCTTCGGTATTCAGTTTTCAACAAACATTAAGTTTAGTTATATCCGTGATTAACCAAAGTAGTTACTAAGTGAATTGTGAATCGTCACTGCTCCGCTGTCAACGCTTCATCACGACTCCTACTGGAATCAACAACAATCAACAACAATCCTGGTCCAAAAAACACCAGGATTGCGAATCATCACTGCTCCGCTGCCAACGTTTCATCACCACTCCCACTGGAACGGATCATCACTCAACAACAATCCTGCTCCAAGTAAGCTGACGGTTACAATAAAGAAAAACATTGTCGAATCCGCTTCAGAATAGAAGACCAGAAATTACCGATAATCATTACCGATCAGAATACCGACTATTATTATAATCCCACTACAGGCGAACTTTTGTACAAAATTAAATCCCAAGCGGATATTGAAATACCAATTATCACTTTAGAATAAATTGTTAATTCATTATTATAAAACAAGTCGCTTTATTTCTTTAAACCCATCAATTTCTCTCTCTCCCCATCCCGTGCTATTGCGCTTGGCGTAGGCGAAAAAAGGGGAATAAATAATAATTATGCGAAGTCCTTCCGGACGTCACAGTTTGCACCGGGTCGTCGTTGATGTTGGGCAAAGTTTCTGCCGATGCATTGTCCGAGTTCCCAATGCATGACGTAAGCTTTCCGTCCATTGTTATCGGAAAAGGTTAACGAGGAGCCATCAGCACGTTCCTCTCAAATACCGCGGTTTTGTTCATAATCTCGGAACGTGACATATTCCTCGACATATTGTTATTAAAAAGTGATAAAAATTAATTTACACGGTGAGAGAAAGGACGACATGTTCGGAGGAGATTTAATCGTCCGTAAATCCCAACGGGAAAGCTTTAATGAGTCCTCAGCGCTAGGTGGCATAACAAATGTGGCAAGTATTTGCGAATCCTCATCGTGCGTTTTCTCCAGTGCTCGACTTTACCTTCGCTGACTCGCTCTCCTCCCCTTCCTCTTATTCCTCTCCTTCTCTTACACCCTCTTCGCAAATAATTCATGTGTAACACATTCGCACTCCATACCGATGCGCACCAGTGCTCAGACGGTTCTGCTCTCGCGGTAACACGCATAGTTCACATTGCACCCTTTTCCCAGACATATCCCCTTTTTTACCTCCCTCCAACAGCGATTAGCAGCTTGTCGACATAATAGATACACGCTCGTGACTTGGTGTGCATGTTTACTGTTGCGCTAATACTGGAGACTGAAATATGCAATCGGTGTTTTAACACTTCAAGAAGCTTCAGTTATTTAAGGCAATCGCTAATTCTTTTCATTTCTCTATATTCGATATTATGGTATGGAATTAATTAATTACTAATTTTTACTTACTCATCACATACAAAGTATGTAAAAAGAGAAAGTATTGCAATCCAACAGAAATTGACTCTCGGATTTTGATGGAAATACTGTTTTGAGTGTCCTAGATTCCAAGAAATACATTAACTCATTTCTATCTGTCTGTCAGTCCGTCTGTGCCGTCCGGAAACACAATTACTTAGGAAAGAGTGCACGAACCGGAATAAAATTTGGTATGAAATTTGGTTTGGTTTGAATTCCAGTTTTGGTATTGAAATCTAATCCAAAATCTCAAATCTTTCTGATACTTTACCTGAAATATGGGAAAATGTATATTTCAAAAACTCTTAAAAAATTATTTTTCTGGCGCAAACTAAAGTTTATGTTCCGGTTGGACATATACAAAAAAAATCATCACCTAATAAGCAATGAACAAAATTATATGATTCGGTAGAACAAACAGTTTAACAGCAAATTCCTTGCAATTAATAAACCCACATCTCGCGATCGCAATACATTGCTTTATAACCACAGGAAATGTTTCGCTGAGCCAGCACATGTATAGCAATCGCGGCAATTTTAATTCGTCGCACAGAAAAATTTTGAGCAACTAAAAAATTCGTTACTACCTTTATATTTATTTTACTGCAAAATTTAAACGTATGGTAAAACACCGCAATGGATACGATATGAAGCTGCGCATTTTCGTAATGTTCACATATTTTATTTACTGTACGTATGAGTTTACAGCGGCAAATTGTCAATCGCTGGAGCGTTTTCAATTGTGACAGTAGTAAGGTCCATTAGTAGTCAGACGGGATCACAATACCGTCGCTTTCTATACTCAGTTGATCTTCCAGTTCGCCGTTAGCGTAGTTGATGAGGTAAGGCAAGATGACTGACCGACACGACTGCCATTGGCATAACACAGCGTGTAGATTGGATACGCGGTGGTACCTCGAGGCTATTGCTGCACTCCAGGTCGATGGACAGGGCACTAGATCGACTGGTTAACCTGCACTCCAGGTGGTAGGGTCTAGTAGTTCCCGCCGCATCGAATGGACACTCGAACTCCTATTCAGCGGTGCGATATCGTGAGAGGTTCCAAACTAGACAAGAGCTGTAGCCGTGACCTCCGTTCAGCGTTGCCACTAGCTACTAACAGCCTGGCACTAATGCTGCTTCTAAGACCGTGAATTTCTCATGTATTTCGCTTAAATCAAATGCTTTATCCTGAAGACCATTCATTGCGAACAGTTAACATTAAGCTATTTTCATCAAAACGGTTATAACCACTTCTCTTGCATGAAATAATGTTTCTACTGATCCTATCATGCGCATAAACGTAAAATATATATTCAATCAGAAACGCTGTAACCTCCAGTGGATATTTCGGAAGAGTAATCCATTGATTTGGTACTAGAGAAATTCATTCGGATTTTAGACACCTTTTTTTATTAATAGAATAATTTTTCGACAGTTCATGTTATGGTAACAACGTAGAATATACATTAAACTAGGGAAACTGTTGATATAAGTGAACTCTTCAAGAAGAATGTTTGATTATCCGGTGAGAGCTTTAATTCCGCGCAACATCGATCATCGAAATATACATTAATTTGGTAGGCTGTTATTATCAGTGGCTTTTCCGGGTAAAAAATGTTCATGTTTAGAAGTCGCTTCACTTTTTCGCATTTTGCCCACCTTTCTGTACTTAAAAAAATATTTATGAGTGCTATCATGAGAACGAAGATCGAACATACATTCGATTAGGAAAGTGTCGTTGCCAAGTGAATTATCCGAGTGGTATCGTTCATAGATATCAGAAGTGACAAGTCGCCGGTAGTTTCTAGTATAGCTACTCCGATTATTAGATGCCGTAGAATATGCTCTGCAGTAATAGGAAACACAGTAGACTACATTAGTGGTTGACCATTGCACTCAGTGTTCAAAACCGCAAAGCACATTTGCCTCTCTCCAGAGATATCATACGGTGAGGCATGCCATCGTTGCCCTCCTCCAAACCTCCAAAAACCTCTGGACTAACTCCGAAGCTCTTCCGGCAGAGAATCCACGATATCCTCTCTACATTTTCGTGTTCGTTCCCACTGAGTTTGTTAACTGATCAGATATAAACGGCACTCTGCAACTATTTCGGTACTCCCGCAATGTAATCTCATGCGATGGAAGAAACCTCCTCTCGAGACTGTTATTCTAACTCTGTAGAGTATGTTATAGGAAATGTCCAGTAGTATTGACGACTTTTAGTATTGCATATTTTAATAAGGAAAGATTTATTTTCACATTTAAAATCATAGCTTTCTCATAGTCATAAAGGATTGAAATGACAATTTTCAAACTCATACTAAAATGCACTCTTCGATAGATAAGATAAGAAAGAAAAAATGATATGGAGAGTAAATTTCTGAGTAAACGAAGCAACAATCGAGATGTTGTATTTTTTTTTCTTCTCTAGTCCGTCACACCCTTCGGTTCCGACTATCTTCTCTCTGCGAGTTTCTGTGTTTCTGCCGGAGAAATTTGATGAAGTGAACGTTCAAGTGATATACACACCGCCAAGCTCTCGCTCTCGAGCGGTTGGCAAAGTGCCTGCAGCCACGATTTATTTGCTTATATCTGGGCTCGTCCTAAAAAGTATTTTCTCCTTTGTTTCAGGTAAATATCTTGCGGCTTCTACCACAACGCTTTCTAATATTTAATGGTCCATTGCTCGAGGAGTTTCAAGTCCGTTATAAGACGGTGAGATTACAATTGGTAAGTCTGTTTGTATTTTACTTTTCTATGGGAAGGCATCGAAGGAGAAAGTAATGATAACACCACGCACAAAAAATGCTTGAATGTAATCCCTCATGCACCTTTCACTCTTGTCAAATTATCAAAATATGTCAATGTTGGAGGCTTACAAAAATCCCTAAGAATGTCATCTAACTCTATTAAAACTAATTGGAGGTCAAAATATACAAATTGGAGATCATGACCTTCGGCAGAATCTTCAGAGGGTCATGATCTACACCAGCATTACCACATTTTTCAAGGAGAGTCCAAATTTGCAGTTGGGATGTCACGAAAGTAGATTATCATGTTAATGATGCGTTCAGCAAGCTTAAAAGTTTATTTATGCCATATTAATTATCGGATTGTGATTAGAATATTGGGTGGGGGTGAAAATAGCGGATGACCGAAATAGTGAATGGTTAAAATAGCGAATTTCGAAATTAGGAACGTCAGAATCTAGAATGGTCATCATTATGAAATTCGCTATTCCAGCCATTCGCTATTTTGACCATTCGCCATTTTCACCTCCATCTTATTAAAATGCATTCAAACTAGCGAATGATAAAAATGGCGAATGGCTGAAAAAGCGAATTTCATAATTATGGACGTTCTACATTCAGACGTTCCTTATTTTTGGATTCGCTACTTTAGCCATTCGCTATTTTTGTCATTCGCTATTTTTACCCTCACCCCTGCACCAATTGCGGTGATAACGAGCGGCTTCAAACAAATGGTGTTAAAATATGATGACGGGCACGATATTCTTCGTATCGACTCCGCACTATGCACGCGTCAGTCAAACCGATCAGTGCCGATTCGTCACTAGCGAGTGTTGAACTGACACCGCTCACAATATAAAAGTGACGAAACGGTGTTAAAAACGCTAATTAACACGTAAATAAATGTAAGGAAACAGCTCGTGTTAATTTAACCCCGTAAAAAGTGTTACTATTAACACTATAATGGGTAACACCGAGAAAAAGTCCACATCTGCAGCGTTTGACACTGCGGATTTTTAACAGTGCACTAGAGGTTAGGTTACCGAACTTGTGATTACGTGATTTCGTAATAAATACTGAATAACTTTGAGCTAGTGATCCCTGCACTACTAGCCCAAAACAAAACTTAATTTGGCGGGGCTCATAACCGAATTATCCGTTGCATAACGCATCTTCCCTAGACATGTGGTTATGTAGATGGCGCCAAGCTCAAGCTGTTCGCCTAGTGGTTTGCACCTGCTTGTATTCCGCATAATCTGTCGAGCCTCTTGTTTGCCACGAGTGCAGAGCGCTTAGTGCCGATTATTACCATTAGGGGAGCGAGTCTGAATCCGTCGTCCATAAGCTCTCAGATTTCTCGTTAAATACCCAACACTGTATCCACTGAATGCATTCGCGAACTAGACATTATTATTAAAAGCGGCTGAATTTCTTTCCATATAAAAAATTGTATACGTGAACACATAAGCACATGACCGCTTTAAGGTAGAAGCACGTAATCCGATTATATTTGTATCTATATATATATATATATATATATATATGTATCTACATACATGAATGAAAAGGAAGAGGAACGACGAGTTGAAAATTGCGTACGTATCGTCAGCACATAAACCCTTCGTTGGCATCGATTCACGTGCAAAATACCCAAGGAGAGTCCGGATTATATGAAGTTTGCGAATATATTTTCAGAGGGCGCTGGCAACGAACAATACCGAGCTCATTGTGCCTGAGGGTTACCCGAATTTATTCAATCTTCTGCTACAGTAGGAGGGTCGAAAAAAAGAAACTTTTGGGGCTGAATGAGTTCGTTTGCGGTTTTCAATACACAAGGAGAGAAAGAGTGAAGATTTGAAATATCAGAATAAAGCCATTCTTTTATCGGGTAACCCCATAGAACACCGCTAACAACAAAACATTCGGGTTATCGAATATCCCAAAAAAAAAACCCATCCCAGAAGATCATAGTTTTCGCAAAAAAAAATGTCTTTTGAAGAATACACTCATTTTTTCATATTCCTAGGTTAGCTAAGTAACGTTATTATGGCTCTGTTATGACAATTTAATTCTTCATATACTATTTTTTGCCTCTACGCCCCTCAGAATATACTATAATTTATGTAACATAATTTAATCGTGCGGTTTTTGGCATTTTCTTCAAGTACGTCATATCAGAATATTTTGTCTACTATGGAACTATTTTCATAGTACCGAAAAACGTCGTTTTGGGGGACATTGTATTGCCTTAATATCTCATTCAAAGTTACATAATTTCGTTTGGTGAACTGTGATGACTTGCTCCAATTAATAAATTGTAGACGAAGCATAAATATGATTACCGCCTAATACGCCGAGTACCACACGCTCGTAACGTAACGAACGTCGCTTGCCTGTGGCGTGAAAGCCATTGTACAGTGTGTCATACCGAGCACACAGATATACACACAGGGAGAAGCTAGTTCCGCGATCAATCTTCGTCGCGAGCAAAATCTCCCTCTCTCTCTCGCTCATCAGAACGAGCTGCATGTGCTTGGTGCTCGCGGTGGTAGTGCAAGCTGTGGCGAACAAGCCTCGATTAATTCAGCGATCCCATCGATTTTCCCTACAGCGCAGCGGAATGGGGGAGGGTGAAGAGGGGGGGACGTCATAGGTCGTTCGTTCCCATGAACCGATCACCGTATCACTTTTACATTGATGTATCCATTTGATTTTTTCTCGTAATCAAAGTGATCGTGTCAAATCCTCACCAGTGAATAAAATGTGATTTTTTTTTTCTGTACCACCTTCGTGAAATACGATATTTTTTTATTTCCCTGAAAACTGTCAGTCGAGCGCAGTGTCGAAGTCTATCGAAAGTTTGAAAAGCTGAGATAAATTCTCTGTGATTAATGGTAAGAAGAGGAATTTATCCATCTTCTCACCCCTTTTCTTGTTCCTCTTCCTCTCTCTCGGTCTTTCCACGGGAATCGATAAATTCCCATCGTAGTTGCTAGTCCGCCGTGTGGCTTCCGATGCAGAATGTAGTGCAATGTAGAAGGAACCAGAGGAACAGAGACACCGAGATTTTAGAGGCCAGAACTAAGCCCGGGTTTTGGGTATTCACGTGAAATTTGTAATCGTAGACACTTTGAAAGTCGTCGTTTCTACGTTTGGACCTGGTGCAATTTGGCCGTCACGCTTGTGAATATTATCTATGAAATTGCACCGACTATTTTGGCCTTCACAACCAGCAGAGCTATATTTATACGTCAGCTTTTGCTACTCGGGTAACATTTCCTACCCGCGGAAGCGGATAACGCTGCGTGGAGAAATGAGCGGTGAGCTCCAACAAATCAGTTTAATTTTCTATGCACCAGTAAGTCGCTGTAGTGATCAACAACCAGACTGTAAAATTTGTTTCGAAACACGCCCGACAAAACTCGAGTGAACTTTTCTCGTGGAAACTTCAGCGACTCGATATCGATTACTTTACTTTTTAAACTAATGAGTTCGTGAAAACCACGCACAGAAATGCAATAAGAGACGTCTCTTAAAAAGATGCAGGACTGGATTTTCTTACCGACTGTGGTCGATAAAAAAAGTACAGTTTCGTAATTTACAAACTACGCTATTATTGTCTCGAATTGCACAGGGTTATAATATCAGGATAGGCACATTTGCATCCACCCGAATTTTGGGTGAAAACGCTTGGAAAATGAAGAAAATCGTAACCTTTATCTGTTAATTTTTATTATTAGAAAATACAATTCAGTTGCCTGTTGAATTTTTTTTCTTTACAATTGAATTGCAAACAGTATTTATTTGAAAAAAAATTGTACAATTCAGAGGCTTCAAACAATTCCGAGTATGTCACAAAAATCTCGAAAAAGAAGTCTGAAAACCAAAGTTTTGTCTACAATCCAAAAATATGTCAAGGAATCGAATCAGCAATTTACTTGCTTCGAGATTGATACCAAAAGCCTATCCAATTTTTATTTTCATTTCGAATTAAAACGCCGTGTGCGATTGGCGCGGATGGATATATGTTCACGAATCAGGACCACGTACGAGCGACAAAAAGAAAAGCACAGAGGTTCCCACAGTCACAGAAGCAGAACACGAAGAGTGAGGTGGTTGTATAGAAACAACAGCCAGAACACAAAGGCCATCTTTCAAAATCCCGAGTTCACGGGTATAACACTCGCATGGACCGGGATGCTGGCTTGTCCAGCAGCACCAGCAGCAGCGTCTGCCACGTTTTATCGGGCCACCGTTTATCACCACACCGGTATGGCCAGACATCACAACGTAGCGAAGCTTGCAACCGAGCCGAGTGTTGTCCTCCCGTTTATCGTACCATTTTCTCTCTCTTCCTCCATTTCTATCGTCATACCCTTCGTTTGTCGTCCACGTGCTGCGTGTACCAGTGAAAGAGACATAGCGGAGCCAAAGAAAAGCCAGCGAAAACAAGGATCATCATAACTTGACATCCTCGTCCACATTTCTCGTTTTCCGCTGTTCATTTCTTTGAGCCATCAGGAAACGAACATATATTTCGTGGTTCCTGGCGTAACGTTAAGAGCGCTTTTGTGACCGAAGATAGTATTTCGACCTTGCGGATGAGCAATGTTTTCTCGAGCATATAAGTTTGACGATCTGGTCTCCAGTGGACAGCAGAGGATTTTCGTTTCTCGTATCAAACCGACACCCGTTGAAACTTTGCGGGGTTGTGTATACATGGGGAACCAGGCGGACACCATGCAATCTCCCATAATGCCGAAGAGACACGCTCGCATCCGCAAAGTGTCTCCTATAAACTGGGAAGCTCACGGTCTTTCTTTCTACCGATCGGTAAAATGAAATGGTTGTAGTATTTTATGTATTTTCAACTGGGGGGTTTTTTTTTAGAGTTTTGTCAGGTATTAGATATTTTTCGTACTCTTCATCGTGTCATTTTGTTTCCTACGTGCATAATTTAAAAGGGAAACGGAAGTGAATAATAAATATCCATTTATTTGTCTGGAGTGACAGCGCTGATGTAATGAAAGCTTATTCTCGATATCGATTGCTTGTCAAAGTGGCGCTTCATCGAGGATATCATGGAGCGAAGGGACATCGACACTCAATTGCATCCTCGAGGAAAGTAATAAAAGATACTATTTCAGAGCTGAGTTGATGGTATGACGAATGAGGATGAGCAGGAGGATTAAACAACTGGAAATATGATACAAAAAGCTGCGCAGAGTTCGAGATGACACAACAAGGGAGAAATTCCTTGGAGTTAGTCTGTAGGTTGTACTTGGAACGATGCATAAAAGACGCTATCGTGATGTTCATAAAAAATAAAATGGTGAAAGCAGGTTTAAGTATGAAATGTAATATAGCCGGGCTGAATTTTTATCTGTGTTCCTGAAGCCACGAAGGGTATCGAAAGCGGAAAAGCCAGAGGGCAAAAGGGACAGAAAGAGGAAGAGGGAAAATGATAGCTTTCCGTTCAATATTGCAACTCTATTTATTACAATTGGAAACGATGCTTCCAGGATTTTATACTTGAGACTATTTTTTCATTATGTATCTCGATCTGGCCTTATTATAAACAGATCTCGCCGTAGCTGCCGTGTCGAGAACCCTGAAAGAGGAAAAATGACAGCATCCTGTTTAATATTGCAAAACTCTCTGTTTATTACAATTTGTTGAGAGTTGCGTTGGGAATTATTCAAAGTTCTTCCATTTAGCCCGGATTAGTGCTATTTCGTGTTAGTCCTTAAGGGCTAGGAATAAGGGAATAAAAATGATGAGCTCCGCTTTTGACAGGATCATTACCAATACGTATTCTACGATATTTCGGGCGGAGATGAAAAAAAATATCGCCTTTTTTGGCACACTCCAATATATGTATCTAGCACCTATTGCATTTTCCATCCACACTTTCTCCGCAGTCTGTATGGCAAATGCCATCCTTTCTGTACCATAATACGCTGCACTCGAGAACTCGGTAGCGTCTGAAATGCGAAAAGAGAGAAGGAGAAAGGGAGTAACAGCTATTTAATAACCAAACTTATTCCATTTCCCCGGGCATCTTCCTTCTTCGCCTCTTCTCGACTTTGCCATTGTCTTCTTCATCTCCTCGTCGTCCTGCGGGTTTCGCCTGTTTCGCATTTCTCTGCCGTCTTCGTCTTTCCCATCAACGAAAGACTGCTGCTTTTTCCGGACGAGGAGGAGACGCCGAGAGGCGCCAATATCTTTTCCACCAAGGGCTTGCCATAGCAGCACCATCTACGACGGTGCACCACGAGGCTGCAGGCAGGATGTAGGTACGCCCGTACCTACCAACCTCTCCAAAGCTCTTGAGCTTTCGGGTACCGGGAGAATTCTTCTTTCGCGACCTACTTGTTTATAGCGAAAGACTGGGATGGCAGTCTCGCGTCTATTCGTTGGAAAACATTCGCGTCTACACCCTTGCCGAGGAGAATCTTCTTCCCGAGAGTTTCTCCCGCTCGCTCTTGTATTTATCTACCGTCCTCTCAAGCCCTTATTTTTTTTCCGCTCCATCCTTTTTCTTCGCATCACTTTTTTTCTCCTTCTGCTCGTCTCAGACGCGAATACTTTCGGAAAATGGCTTAAAAGCAATTCCCACTTTTTCATTCGTGTCAAATGACTGGGGATTCGGAAGCTGTGATGAAAATTATTGTCCTATGATCGATTGGAATAATCGGAAGGCTACGATAATGAAGAATACGACAATCTGTAGAATCGGAAAGATGAGGAAGGTGAAAAATGAGACATTTTGACTCTTCAACTTTTCATCTTAAATGCTCAACACTTTTCTCAATGAAAATAGGGAAAAAAGTACTTTCGGAAAATTCCCATTTTTACATTACTTTTTTTTCCATAGAATCAACATGTGGAACTTGTTAATAAAATTGTAGGGGTTTTTATTTATTTATACAGGTGTTGGATTGTCTATTTGGAATACTTTGACAAGTAGTTTATTCGAAGGTACAGAAAGAAATGCTGAGTTGACCGTTATAGGATTAAATAGAATTTATCTCGAAAAGTCAAGATGCCGCAACTGCCGGATTATTTTTCGTCTTGAACTTTATATTCTGGCTAGACACTTAATTTTCAGTTTTCACTATGGAGATGAAAAGAAGGTCATCGTCCGCTTCTGTTCATCGACTGAGCTCCATCTCAGCCTTCTACTTCAGCTGCATTTTATTCGTAGGACTTTTCTTTTTAGCGCCTTCTTCTGGAATAAATTGCATCCGGTCTCGAGGCTCTGGCTTGTAGCACCATATGCACTATGGCTTCCTTGTTTCCTCGCTTTATATTGAAAAATTCTATTTACCTTCTTGCGACGAGTATTTGCATTATTTTTGCGATACTTTGAAAACTCAATTAATCACGAGATTCACCTCAGCGGAGACTCTATTTTGATATAAGACGTAAACCAGAGGAATATTTTAGTGAGTATAACCTCGCGAGTTTTTACGAACATCAACGTGTTTAATTAGAATAAAACTAGCAGTACATTAAAAGTATATAAAATTACATCATTTTAATACAAAACAGGCAATAAATTATTCTACTAATTAATAAATTCACTAGACTTTTGAAAAATATTTTCAAAACTTTCTCGTTGACAAGCATTAAATTATTAATATCAAACACTTCTTCTAATTAAAATAGTGAGAAAGAGAACTCGAAAAGAATCACTTTTTCATTCATTACGCGTGAATGCATTTATATGTTATAGAATAATATGAAAACTCTGCAAAGTAAAAGCTGATAAATTGCTTCCTCACAATTTTTTTTCACGATACTCTACGATAAAGTTTGTTAATCGATTTGGCTTCTTGGTACGGAAAACTTTGTAAAGAACGGAAAATAATGAGGAAGTAATTTGCAAGGTTCTGCTTTGCAGGCTTTTTCATTGGATCATTTCTCAAGAAGAATTTTCTCTTATTAGTTGAAAAATTTCGATTAGAGAATATACAGACGTTTTTCGAAAAATTCAAAATTTTATAATATTTGAAAAAAAAATTTAATTCTTTTTTAAATTCATGCATAGGAGAAGCGTTGCTGTTCTTAAGATATAGCAGTTTGAATGAAGCAAGCCTGCCACACAAACACACACACACATATATATATGGAGCATTCCACGTCAAATTAGCAGGCCATGACCCTCACCCTCATCGATTTTGTTCATTTTTTCAATATGATGTTATTACCGTTCCATAAAGGCCTCGGATTTTTTTTCAGATTTTTTTTACCACCAGTAACATTTTTAAATCCTCAAAAAAACGAATTTCAAAAACGCCGTTTTTAAAAATCTAAAAGAATTCACACTGATCTTATGATTTTAAATACGATGTTTGAGCGCCACGCGATAATGTGATCTCAATATTTACAATTTTTTCCGAATTTTTTCTCTTTTTTTCCATTTCGCAATTTCATTTTCAATTTTTTTTATCAGGATAACTTTCTTAAGTATCAATGGATCTCAATTTCTCTGAAGATGGTAGAATTACCTGAATCCCCGAAACCAATTAATATCGTCAACAAAAATTTCGCAAATGCATTTGGCAGTCCAAGTGATATTGTATTGCGACATGCATTTGCGAAATTTTTTTTAACCGTATTTAATAAGTAATTAATAAGAGGCTAATATTTTTTAAAAGTTTAAATGCTGATCCTGAATCAGTTATTACTAGTGAAAGCATCATACCAATCGCTTTCAACACTTACATATTGTTTTTTTGTTTTTTTTTTGGTAGACAAGCGTCATAGAAAAGATCATACATCTATTCCTTTATAATGGAAGACATCTTACAAAGAGAACGTGGATGTATAGTATAACGTCGGTACCACCGGTTATTATTCGCGAACAGCGCACATGGCATAAAAGGGGTTCAGGAGAATAATGAGGTGGATCGCAGATGAGCGGGAGCCATAGTCGGAGGGGTTTTGCTTGGGGAAGTTGCCACACGGCGGAAATTAGACCGCAAACTTCCTCGGAGTTTATGACGTTGGCGTGACTGTTTTGTTTACACACTGCGGCATGAGTAGTAGGCCTATCAACGAATTGCACACGTTTTACTGATATTGTGCATCACGGACTTACTCTTCGCGTGCTACACTTAATTACAAATCAATTGTTTGCCTAATTTGAGTTCAACGACTTAAACATGAATTTATACGAAATCTACAACTTGCGGATAATTTGCGCTCATTAGTACCTTACGTATAACTTCTCTTATTGATATCTTGGGTATAAAACTGTTCATCACGGGGACCCAATCACCTAAAAAAACTGATAAGTAAAATTCTGTGATCCTATCTCTCAAAAACCCTCATATTTCGACGTCATTAAGTAAATAATAAGCATTATTATTCTGCAATTTTGCAAACATATAAGTTTTAGTGTCCCGTGTCTCATTCTATCCGTCGAATAGTGCATTCTGATCTGAAATTAGTGATTCTGGATGAAGTGGAAGTTGGATTTACTGTAACGAATAGTTTAGTGAGTTTTTAATAGAGGAACATTTTATTATACATTTAAAATCATCGTTTTGTCAAGGAAGCCTGACATAAAAATTCCTTCACTCGGACTTTCTTTAAATAAACAGCTCTTCTTAATCTTAATCCTGCAACATAAAAAGGCATAACAAATGAAAATCTATGGCTACGTAGCATGAAACTATCTTAAATAATATCAATCAAAATCGTACACACAATTCCGCTTATTAATACTCAGCGTATTAATAAAATTACGTTCTCCGTCTATGAAAATGGATTCCGCAATAAAAGAGCCTGGCAAAAAAATGTGCCCTCTCAGATTTTTTAAGATTTCCCGTTGCTTGTCCGCAATGTAAGAGGCAAATGAAACGACAGAGAAGCTGAAGAAATGGCAAAAGGCACCAGCAGAAAGAAGCGTCATGCTCGCTTCGGTTTCTGCGAAATCCAATTCTGCGGTGTAACATCGCCCGCAATTTCTCGCTTACAGAGGTTTGGTTTGGACGCCTGAGAGGAAAAGGCGGCGGGAATATGAGGAAAAGAGTCGGAGAGATAGGAAGAAAGGAAGGAAAGACTCTCTACGGTTGTGCGAAGCACGTCCAGCGCTCGAAGCGAGAGAAAAGCGATGTCTTCGGCCCCTCTCATCCAAGTTCGAGCTTTCGTGCGGTATGACGTTGGCTGTGGTGGACGCGACCATGGCCCAACCTCTTCCATTCCTTTACACAACTCTCCAGCGAAGATGGAAGAAATCGCAACCGCGGAATATTCTGGCAGTGTTCGGTGAATCGCTTTTCCTTCGGGAATACAGATCTTCCGGTAGTGATAGTGGCTGTGGTTCTGCGTTCTAAAACGTGGAGTTGGTCGATACAACGGTAAACGAAACGCGCTCTTTCTCCAGGAGGTAAACGAGAATAAGAGACGACGAGGAGGGAGCTGGTTTCTTGGATTCCGTCGACGTTAATCCTCTCGATTCAGCTTATTACCGCAAAATGCTGCCTCGAAACGTCTAGTAGCGATGCTGCTATCCTCGTTGGAGAAATTCTTTTGTCAGCTACCCACCTTTACAAGCTCAAGATGAAGCTAGCTTTTATAAAATGAAAAAGCTGCTAAGAGGCTGCTACTGTCGCACGCTTTTCGAGACCTTCGACTTTTCTCGGTTTTTAACTGCACGATTGTGCAATAACAATCCTCTGATATCCTTTTAGTCGTATTACATTCGCATGAAATATATTAGATTTGCAGTGACTGTTAAGAAAAAATCTTATACGTTTTTAAGGCTAAGACTTTCATACGTTTATTTTCATACATTTTTCCAGATTAATATTTTTATGAATTTTTCTAGATTCAAATTTTCATACATTTTTCCAGATCAAAATTTTCATACATTTTTCCAGATCAAAATTTTCATACATTTTTCCAGATCAAAATTTTCATACATTTTTCCAGATCAAAATTTTCATACATTTTTCCAGTTCTGTTATCAATGGAAAGTTTCCATCGTTAATGTCTCTGAATAGAGACATGAACTTCGGTCTTTCTATTGCCAAAAAAAAAATCAGCTTGTAATTCATAGCTATACAATTGTAATATATTGCATAATACGTAACACTGAAAAATATCACCAAGAATAACGTCATTTGGATGTGTCATCGCGACAGGTGGATACATCAAACTCTGGCAATACCTAAAATCGAGGAAAATTTTCCTCTCTCAATTTCGCGACTGTCGAGTGTTGAAATAGCAGAAATGCGCGATGCGTAACCGCGTGCACTCGCTGCAATGACGTGTGCGCTCTGGGCGCGCGAGTCCGAAAGTGTGACACTAGCATCAGCGCCCACCGCCGCACGTTGCGAGCACTCCAGAGTACATAAATTATTTCCGGTAATTTCCAATTGTCGCGGTATCGTAATTCATTTTTGATGAACAGCAGGTGTGGTAGGCGCAACGTTTGCGTGCATAAATAATTTTTGGTGGGCTTGTCATCTGCGCTGATGCATTCTCGTTGTTCATTCATCCGCATCGGCTCCGAAACCCGGCGACTCAACAATCCTAATAATTAAATATCGTATTGCGTAGAGAGAATATTCGCAAATTATCATGTTCGAATTACCGGCATTTTCATAATTACATATTTTCGTAATGGATTTTACAATAAATAAAGTATGCCACGAAAATGGTATTCGCCGGCAACAAAATGTTATCTAAATTTCGGTGGCGTTACACATTTTATTACGCATGTAGCAGCCGCCCTTTCGAAAGTAATGGTCAGTAGTGGAGGCTTCGAAGTCGCGCGCGGGGCGTCAAGCTCGTAATGTGTAAATTATTCTGTTGCTGTACGTACTATTGCCACGAGAAGTTGCCGCTCTGACCACCGTGTCGCCAATTTCCTCTCGATTTTATGGTCCATACAAATATGTCGCGGTTAATTTGTAACGCCGCGAGCATAGCGCCAGTTCTATTGCCCGTATTGAACACGCGCCCATATTCAATGTATATTTTAATTGCCGTCCGAATCAATGCCGAGTTTTCAATTAGGCTATACCACGATTAATGCATATTCTATGTTATACATTTCTTACACTTGAAATAATATCGACAACTTAATGCAATTAACGGATTTTTAAATACTTTCATTGCATGCAAAATAATTATTCTCCAAATAATACCTTTTGTTTCCATTTAATTAACATTATGCATCGAAACAATTGAGTTCCCCTCATTTTGTATGATAATTCAAAAAATTGTGTAATATCACTTCAGATTGTGACTTTCTTTTAAATCCTACACACTTTTTATAATACTCAGCTTGAATTCGGTGACACTGCTTTTTTAAGCCGAATTTTTTAATGAAATATTTATCTTTACAAATAAATGGCTGACTTTTTTTCTGTGCAGTTGACATATCTTATAAAATAAGAATATAAAATTCGATTTCGATACAAATTTTATGAAACTTACGTTTTGTTATCAGTTTCCTGTTTAATCTTTTCCCACTCATTTTTAGTGAAGCGGTTTATGTCATTGACCCCAATAAATTAAGATATTTCTAAAAAAAATTATCGGATTACCGTCTCCATTATTAGATAGAGTAAAACTAATGAGATCGTTGAAACTTTATTCAGGCCTCGCACATTGCTCTCTCATTTTTCATCTTCCTGAAAGCTTCCCTTGTCAAGCACCCATTTGCAAAAGACCCTTGCACCCCTTTGTATTTTAATGCTCCGTTATAATTCCGATATGCACGTAGAGATATCGGACGGATATTTCTTCTCGACGTTGACAATAACGATCAGATATTAATCAACCTGCGCTGATGAGTGAACGATGCATGCATACTGAATGATAGGTATATGCCTATTAAAGTGTAACAGCCATCCAACTTGGACTAAAAGCAAACACATATATACAGATACATGGATATGACATATATATGTATATATAACGAACGGTGATAGAGTGTTTAGCCTAGGTACAGGACGGACCTATCTGACAGTCATATCTTTATTGTTTATAGAGCTATAGTGTGTGCAGGGGATCTACGTCTCGTTTCTCACGAAGCGAGAGTGAGTGAAGTCGTGTATACTGTACCATAACGTACCTATATACGTTTGACGTACGTACGGTAGGACAGACCGGGGCCATTTGGAACCTTCTTGTTTCGCCATTTTTTTTAAGGCCATATGATACGTACAGTCCCGCCAAAAGTGAATTTCAGAGACAATTTCGATCACTTCCTGACGGGATAAAAATCGGAAAAAAATAATGCCTATAAAACGCGCTGAAAAGAAAGAATAAGCCCAAAATGTTATTAACAAATTGGTGAAAAAAACAATTGTTCAACAAACAATCAGTCAACCTAACTTATTTTTCAATGAAAATGATATAATAGTTTATTTGAATGCATACGAATTTTTTCAGATTTTTTTATTTATTTTGATTTTGATTTTTTCCATTTTCAAAAATGTGCAGAATATAACAAATTTTGGATATCTGTTTTGCACGAAAATCTTTAAATTAGTAGATGGTTTTATGCCGATCGAAATTGCAATTATATTCTATAACTGATCAATAAAATTGTGTAAAATTTTCTGCATTATATTAAATATGTGTTTGTTGCAACGAATAGTACGAGAGTATTGAAAATCGGAATGACACTTTTGTTTTACCATTTCTTTAATATTTTTGTGTGAACGAATCGCAATACGAATATGGGGATTATATTTTACAACAGATTACTGATATTGTGGACAATTTAAAAAAATTTATACAGCATCGCTCGCTCCGAGCAACGAATAATACAATAGCATTGCATAAATCACCTGATGTAAATCTCACGATAACATCAGACAATTTATTCAATATCCGATTACATCCGGACATAAAATGAAAGATAGTTTAGTTATCGAAGTGTTAAAGATAAATGTTGAAATACGAGAAATAATGGGAGAAAGGCCACGATTCAACAGAGACAAAATGACGAAGTACCTGAACATAGGGTAAACGTACCATTTGTGACCACTGTACGATTAGTGACCACACAAAAAATGTATAGATCAATTCATCATCACTTCAATCTATAGAAATTACTGTATGAGTTTATTCTACGATAATCAAAGCAAACTTAACATTGAATATTCAACGCTGAAAATGCTTTATTGCTTAATAAATTATGTTCAAAGCCGTTTACACCATTTGTGGCCAGCGCTGTCATTTACATGCAATAGGTATGGCCACAAATGGATCAAGTTGATGGCCACAAATGGTATTTCTACCCTAGTTACTTTTTACGTTAAAGGTTTGAATTTTAAAGCGACCGTTTCAACTCTCCCCGGTCTCTGCAACATAGAGAGTAATATATACAGGGCTCACGGACACTTGCATTCGTGTCACGCGGCATGGCACGTAATGTATGGGACAAAACACGCCCCCGATCGCATGCCGCCACGCGTGCGGCAGCAACCCCGTTTCAACACTCCACAGTTAGCCACTGCTGCTCGCCCTTGTTCCCGTCCATATACACATACGTATATACATGTGTATTTATATATGTATATATATGCCGGAGGCAGGAAGTGAACGTCGAAAATTTCGTCACTATAGTACACACCGAGTTCCACTCGATGAAACAACCGCACCTTTCCCATGACACGCTTACTCCTTTTAACTTGACAATGTCCTTCTGTTTTTTTTTTCAGTGCAGTAAAATATGATACCTTACGTATCAATATGTATTCATGACGTGTTCTATACCAAATCGAATGCTCAAAAAATTGAGGAATCAATTTTGAATATGAAAAAAAAATAATCCCAGTAGATCATTCAGACCAACTTTTCGACTGCACATTTTTTTTTAACTTTTATGATACAGTAATTTAAAAAAAACCTCAGCCTTTTGAATTTAAACGTACGTTAAAAAGAGTTAAAGTTATTTTTTTTAAATCACGTATTTGCGTTTCGTTAAATATTGAATGAAAGTTTTGAAAATATTGAGAACGGTCGGTTTTTCAGCTTTCGATTTGGTATGAAATACCTTATGTATAAACACGGGTTGTCTATTCTTTAACTTTTGTTCACAAGTACTTTTACCAGCTAAACGAGGTCGTATACCTTGTACTACACTAACATAGCTCAGGTTTATGTATACATATATATAATATAAACTCGCTCTGTTATATATACATATATAGGCAGGAAAATATAGTTACAAGAAAAATCTTGCGTGCTAGAGTCAAGGCTCTTCAATTATGAACCTGCTACTCGGCAAGCGCGCCAGAAGCAGCGGGTTAAAGGTGAAGTACCGGTGCGAAGCATGTAAATTGAAGCACACCCGAATGATTTCCCGTTTTTTAAAGAGACGTCCGGATCTTGTCTATCCTTTTCCTATTTCCTGTCCTTCTCTTTTTTACCTCCTGGATGAGCTTGTTCCAGAGGCTTTTTTTTTCATATTTTATGGAGTGATCGACCCTACGTTGGAGTTCACCCTCGTCGATACTCGCCGAGGAATTAAAATTGGCACGCCAGCCTCGATAAAGTTTTGTCCGCGTTTTGTCCTCGTCTCGCGCGTCCCAATTTCGCGTTTGCCTCACGAATCGTCCAGGGCCCAATTCCCGACTCGTTGCTAGGACAGAAAAAAAAAAAGAATTTTCGCATTGAGTCCACGAACTACTGTTCTGAAGCAAACTTGGTTTGGAAGTCGTGTTGTACATGCATATACATACGGATCGGGCTCCAACTTTTTTCACTCGTTCATTTGCTTTTTAATTAGTTCCTCGCTGTTATTTTATTCGGAGCACACTCATATACGTATTATCGGCAATAAGAATATAACAGCGTGTGATGCATTGACGAATGAAAATGTACGCTGGAATTGTGATTTTTTCAGCGTAATTTTGATATGATTATTGTGGAGTTGAAATTTTCCAAAAGTCTTCAAACAATTCGAAAGGGTAGTTGTCTGTATCTTAAGTATTGTATACCAACATCGGATTTGTAATTTGGCACAAAAGGAAGCTGACGACTCGCTTAAATTGTCGTAATTTGTGACTTAATGTAGACAGCAGTTTAGTGTCTCTGAAAAAAAAAAAAAAAAAAATACCTTGTTATTCTGAGTTCCGTAGATCGTTTCCTGTTTTGCTAAATAGTTTTCCATAATTGTGGGTATTTTTAAGGTTGCCTGATGATGAATGTTGCCGAAATCGACATCAGGCTCTACTTTTATGGGACTTGGATGTTTTTTTTTAATTTACGTTCATAAAAAGTGAAAAGTTGTGACGAAGCAATGTTTAATTATTTGTATATCACATAGTAAATGTCATGCACGGTTGCGTTGCATAGTTTTTTTTTTCCTTTTTTCGTTCCCCTCGTGGATTTCCGGTGTAACTAATAATCTGAGTGATCTAACCTAGTTTCGTGTGCTTCAGGGCGAGATCACCTCACTGTCTGTGATCCAACGTGGCGTAACGTAATCTAGATAATTACACCAAAATTTCCTACTCCAAGGGCTGCCACACATATTCTGCTTCTCCATATAAAATACGAATTTTCATCAGCATAATTAATGGCATAATAACCAGGAAGAGGAATATATAATAAAGTACCACCTCCTGCAGGATCCCAAATGTCACACAATCTTGCTTTTAATCGTGCTATGCATCAAATTACAAAGTTATGTCATTTGCATAATAGGGTTCGATAACAAACCCGATACAACGACTGTTGCGTGTGAATTATTTGGTAATGAACAGATGTCAAAGTGCAGAACTTTGACTCTACTTTGAATTTGATTCAAGACAGTAAACCTTTTTTTCCATTAGAAATGAAAAGAATAAAAACCAAATCATCAAAAAGAAGAAAATTTAACCCGATAACACTTATCATACAGCGCATCATCGCAAACTTGAATAACGTGATGAAATAGAATTTTTGTACAACTTTAATCAAGGCTGTAAATAAATTCGTAATAATTTCCAGAAAACCCATGGCTTTGAATGGTATCCATTTATAAGTTAGATGTATTAAGCCCCAAGATACTTACTATTCTGCACAAATTCACAAACTTAAACAGTATGATGAAATACAATCGTCATCGTTTGATGCGGTGACCCGGTGAAGAAAGTGAAGAAGGGTGTTAAATATTCAAAAGGGGTGCACGAGAGACGGATAATTGATGGTACTTCATCCGTCCGCCTCCGCGGCAGCTTCGTGCCCCTTCGTTCATTCGGTGTTAAATGTGCCAAAGGGCCTATGAAGGTCGTTTTGGCTGAGGCTACAGAGTACGATAATTCATAGAGATATATATACCACAACTTCACCCACATCCAACACGTTTCTCCGCCTCGTGAGAAACGTACGAGACGTGCGATGCGAGTAAAAAATCTTCGCGTTGCTGAATAAGCATTTGAGGGGCTTGTTTCGTTAGTGGGGCCCTTAATAACCGCCCATATATATATTCTTCTACAGGCATACTATCAAACCCACAGATCTTAGCCGAAAATACATAAATGGAACGCTCCAGATGAATCTCAAGAGATTCATTGAAAAGTTCAATCATCAATCATCAAAGCGCCGAATGGACAAATTCCAATTACGGATTACATTTATAGATCTACTATGAATTTTGCTCTGAAAAAAATCTTCACAATAATTAGATTCCAGAAAAAATCGACTGTAATTACTAGTGCTCGTTATTTTAAATGCATCTTCGATAGTCTGTGCATGTTAAGAGTGTCGGTGAATATTCATAAGGGTTTTGAGTGTGTGTGAGTATTCGTAAATATTTTTCAGCATTTGTGAGTATCTGTCAGTACTTATGAGTGTTAGTGAATGTTCGTGAGTGTCTGTCATTATTCGTAAGTGTTCGTGCGTGATTGCGAGTTGTTTGTGAATGTTCGTGATCATATGTGAGTGTGTACGGCAAACTTAGCGTGCATTACGGTCGATTCGTATAGTAATAAATAAATTCTTATGAGCCCAAGCGATTCATGACGTATCCAGTTTCAAATTGACAGACCACTCGAAATACGAATCCCAGAATCCCTTTTGATCGCAGCCCTTGTGTGTCAAACGAACACTATTAATATACTTGAAATAGTCGCTTTAGCCGTCGAATAAGAATTTCATATAGTGCGCGACACGTTTGCTTTCATGTCGGAAACTCGCGTGACAGCGCTGATGAAAAGAATAGCAAAGAGAGTCCATACCTATCATATTGAATGAAGGTGAAGGATCATCCGCGAAGGGTGCTCTCGGGTTCTCTCTTTTATTGCTTCTACAAATTCGAGTGGTCGACACGTGGCTGCACGAACGTCGTGACGGGACTTAATGTCAGTTGGAATAATAGCTTCTTCAAGTACATACACACGATATATGCGTTATTTCATGTATGTGAGCCTAGTCAGCAGGCCTTGAAACGTGCTAAGGGTTTTTGGTCTTTCGTTCATGCACCACTAAATCGCTTAAGAGCTCAAAGAAGAGGTGCGTCGCAGGTGAGCGTGAGAATTAATTGGTGTAGTAGCCCTTAAGTATTCTACGCTGTACCAAGACGAGATCTTTTCGCTGTCTTTCGATTCTCTTCTTTCCCCTCAGCTTTCTTCTTCCTGGCTAGTCTTTTATGTTGCCTCCACTTAAATTACAATGAGCCTCAGCCGTGTGCACTTCAATGGTCTAATAATCGTTAGCACCGAATTCTATGGAATATTTTATATCGACTGTACGCCGATATTACACGTAGTACGTCGACGGAATAATGGGAGTAATATATGTCCGCCTGTAGGCGATAGTGGCGTAAAATAATGATCTCTGGTAAAACAAGAACATGGGTCAATCGATCCGGAAAAGAAACCGTATCACAATCAGAGTTATGAGCTCCCATTACAGTACAAAATGAAAATCTACAGAAAAAAATGCAGGGTCATTGGTTTATTATACCGACACTCACCGACACTCACTTTCACGCTGAACGATATTTATAGATTGTACATGTAATCTTTATAACTGATGTTGGCAAGTTTTTTTTATTATCAGTATTGTAGTGGTTGTGAGTATCCATGAATGTTATCTGAGTTTTTGTGAGCATCTATAAATGTCATATGAGTTGTTGTGAATGTCTGTCAACGTAAGTCAAGTTTTTGTGAGTTTTTGTAAATGTCATCTAAGTTTTTGTGAGTGTTATTTTGTGTCTTTGTGAGTGTTTGTGATTTTCATCTTTTTATAAATATCCATGAATGTCAGAAATTTGAATTTTTTTTAATGGGTATTTAAGTGTTGGTGAGTGTCTACACGTGTCAGTATCTAAATGTTTATGAATTTCTATAAGAGTCGGTGACAGTGACTGTCTGTGAATGTTTGTGAATGTGTGAGACTTTTATCTTGTCTCTGCTTAAAATTATTACAACGTTTTCGAACAGCGTGCAGACCAACAGGCTAATAATCGTTAACAGTAAATTCTATGGAATATTTCATATCGACTGTACGCCGATTATACACGTTGTACATCGATCGAATATTCCAGTAATATATGTGCGCCTGTAGATATTATCGGAGGAAAATAATGCCGTCTGGAAAAATAGGAGGACGAGTTAATTGATGCTCATTAGCTGAACGAGATGTTCGGAGGGTACGGCGCGCTTCAGCTTCCAATTTCATCGGAAATTGAAGTTTCTCGTACCCGCTCTTTCGTCACCCCCTCCACCACACGCCAGTAACACCCTTCGGCTTACCAGGATGAGTTCCGACATTAATTAAGGTCGTTTAAAAAGAACCGATGCTCTTTTATACCAACAGTGTTCTACATGCTGGAAAATGTCTCTTTTCCGTTAAGCTAGACTGTAAATACGAACGGAATAAATATACTGATACTTAAGTCAACTCATTTCCTAATTAGTAATAAATAAATTGTAAATTAACGACCGAAGAAAAATGTCAGCAAGAAAATTTTGAAAAACGGACGAATGTGTAAATGAATCACGTGACTCACTATCTGTGATGTACCTGAAGACAAGAAGCTTAAGCCGATGCTCTTTTATACCAACAGCGTTTTACATGCTGGAAAATGTCTTTTTTCCGTTAAGCTCGACTGTAAATACGAGCGGAACACATATACTGAGACTCAAGACAACTCGATTCTTAATTAGTAATAAATTAATTGTAAATTAATAACCGAAGAAAAATGTCAGCAAGAAAATTTTGAAAAACGGACCAATGTGTGAATGAATCACGTGATCCACTATGTACCTGAAGACAAGAGGCTTAAGCCGTGTTTTTATTTTTTAAACTCATTAAGTCATGCTCGATGTAGGTTATGTCAGAGGCACTCGGTCTGCCAGAGACGAAGTCGACCCGTTCAGCAGGCCAGCTCGCTTAATTAATGCACCTTTACGAAAAGGGCGATGAGGAAAAAGGTTTCGCTAGCGAAAGCGCGAAGTTGAAATGGACGTCAGTGCGCTAAAAGGAGGAAAAATAAAGAGTGAGGAACAAAGTGGAAAAGCTAAAACTTGGAAAATTCTCCCCTGCTAGTCCAGCGAAATGTAGTGAAATTTCTAGGGTTGGGCTTTTAGCTGACTGTAGGCCGACCGTCGTAATTAAAAATGTAACTTTATTGATCAGAACTGCTCGTTGGCCGTAGCCATGAAACGCATACTTTCGACTTTTGTATCGCTCACCCCCTTAACGCCGATCTCTCGTGCGATGTGATTTTGGCCGAATTTTTTGTGTGCTTTCAACGTTCGCTTTTAATAATTCTGCTCGTCCTCCACGGTTTAGTATACCGAGAGGAGGTGTTCCACTCTTCGTGGTCATATAGTGGCCACTCAACACTTTATATTCATGAGGATTGTTTTTTCCGCACTTTATTCTGTATACGGGGCTTTCCACGTCGAATCAGCAGACCGTGACCCTCACCCTCATCAATTTTGTTCATTTTTTAATATGATGTTATAACGGATCCATAAAGGCCTCGGAATTTTTTTCAGATTTTTTTTACCACCAGTAGCGTTTTTAAATCCTCGAAAAAAAAACAAATTTCGAAAACGCCGTTTTTTAAAATCTGAAAATGCTGATTCTATGATTTGGAACATGATTTTTAAGTGCCATGCGATAATGGGATCTCAATATGTACTATTTTTTTCCACATCATATTATTTTTATGATTGATATTTAAATCTTGAAATTTTATAAAAAGACGGGTTTTTACTGCTCAAGACATGCAGAATAATTATTTCAGTACATCCAAAAAAAGGTACAATCTAAAGGAATCATTTTTTGTAGTTGCTTTCCTGAATTATTTCAGCTGTTGCGACGAACAAAAGTTAAGCAACTTAAATAATTGCTATCCTAATAATATAACGAATTATCACAATAGATGCAAAAAAGTTAAGGTGCCCAGGAATTTAATTATCAACTAGATATTTCAAGACTAATCGACTAATGATTTTTCGGAGTAATTAGGCTTGACGATTTATGGTCATAATCGACCAACAAAATTATTTTGTGCTGGGAACTTAATATCAAAGAAGTGGTAGCTGACTAACAGAGTTTTCGGACTTCTATTCGAAGCTCATTCTATTTTATCGACAATTACAAATGCCTTCGGAAAAGAATAGTAGAATTGGAAAATAAAAAAACTCATCGGCAATTTATTGATGACGATTTATTATACCTATGACGACTCTACTGCTGAAATCGGGAATAAATATGATTGCCTTTAGGCACAGAGACAGCGAGACAAAGTTGCGACGAACGTTGAAGCTAAAACCAAGTCTCAACAGAACAAACTTTCGTTAGTTATCGATGAGAAGTAACTGTGTTGTGTAGACGAAAGTCGTTTACTCCGGTAAAGTTGCAGCTCTAGAAAGTTTCAGAACGACATTTCCATCGTTTCTACAGCTTAAGGCAACGTTACAAAGAGCCCTAATGTTGAGTCATGTTACTAAAAAAGTTATCCTTGCGTCATTTCCCATAAAATGCGCTTTTCCTATAATGTTAAGAAAAAAGAATTTCAGGGATAAATTTCCCATTGCACTGAGCCGACATTTTTTGAACAATAAATCCGAACCAATATTACCAATTATGAAAGTAATAAATATTCATTATAACAAGGAAAAAATGGAATAAAAAAGTACAAAAGTTTTTTGGAAATTCAATAAATATATAACATGGGAATTTTCATGTTCACTATTCGTTGAGAAAGTGAGAAGTTTGGGTGGAGAATAATGATTTGAAAACGGTACGTTATAAACAGCACGTGATACACGAAAGGTGAGGAGTTTGGGAAAACCGGAAATTAACTGGGAAGCGAGTTCGACGACCGAAACTACAACAATAAGTACATCACCGCAAGCTGAAGTAAACACCGTTTGTTTCACGAAACCAAAAAAAAAAAAAGATAAAATAATAATCGAATTCACCCGGCAGTACTTCGTGACTCGCGAGCTGCAATTTCAGTTTAGTTCGCACGCGAAAACAGGAAAACTTGCCTCGGGCGTCTATTCGAGAACAGTAGTGAATGAGGCTCAAGAGAAAATAAAATAATAAATATTGAACAACGAACAAGTCAATTACGCACGCGTATTTATCACTCATATTAAAATTGTTATTTCCCAAAACTTAGTTAACTTTTAGTTTTCGGTTGTAAATTGATTGTTACAATGTTCAATGAAAATTTTACATGGGATCCCAAATATCAGATATTTTTTTTCGTCCTTTGTAACCTTTCAGCATGACATGAAAAAAGAAAGTGAAAATGCACTTTTTTTAATGCTCTCTGCTCTTTTCTCGCAAATGGGGCTGGAGTAAAGTAAAGAAAATTCTTTCTTATCTGGCCTTCTATTGACTACTGAAAAGCGGAGGAGTCGCTCAACGCTCGCTAAGGGGCAAGTAAATAATACAAGTTGGCAGAATAATAAATGAGGCTGTAAAGAAAGCGACTGGAAAATAGTCGAACAATGTTGATGGAGGCTCGCGCACACAAGGACGATAAAGAGAGCGAGAGAATGAACGTTCGTATGATGAGGAGAGAACAAGACTACGAAGGAACCCACAGCAGCAAAGGATCGTAAAGGACCTTGACGAAATGGATGAATAGTCTTGGAACGATTGATGGTACAAGTAAAATTCCGTGAGATATTTCCTTGCTCGTTCCACTTGTCAACATCGTGTTAACGGTAATCGATCGATCCGTCGATTCACTTGGTAATGGTAATTACGTGTGTTTCAGTTATGCGCGTCAGCGATGAAATATATATTATTCACATTATATTAGCATGTCATAATACCTCAGGAATTTTCGTTTCCTTGAAGTGGGCATTATCACATACATCCATAGTATAGTCTGACATCGGTTACTTAGGGTCGAATTTATAGTTCTACGTTCGAACTTAAGTTCGAACTTCAGTTTTAACTTGGGGATATGAATTCGACTAAGTTAGAATTTCAGTTCAAACTTGAGACTATAAATTCGAGCCTTAAGTGCTAATCATTTGAAGTTCACATTTTAGTTATGGGATATATGAAATGTTCGTGATACTCCTTTATGGGACGTAAAAAATTGCCATGACGTTTTTTCCTGAACATTATAAAATTATCATGACACTTATTTATGAGACTTATAAAATATCCGTGACACTTATTTATGAGTCTTACAAAATATCTGTTAAACTCATCCATGGGACTTATGAAAAATCTATGAATGCCGGTGACTGTCCATATTATTGTCCAATGAGTTCAAATATGCCGTTTTGTTGCATATACGATTTCACCGTTTGTTTCCAATAACCTCGCAAATATCGTTTATTGAACCATATTATCATCGCTTCAACCATAAAACATTGCAAGCCTTCCTATATTCGTTTTACCATGTGAAATCGTTAAATAAACATTATGCTTTTCTCTCGGTGTATCATCATGTGGATTACCCCAAAATAAATAATGCACCGTGATACATGAAATATAATGCTAAGCTACAGAATTTTCATTAAGACCATTGTCATTTTCTGTTTCAGGTATGTACTCCAAGAACACGATAGAAAGCTTAGAGAATGAAGATTTTACGACAATACTCACCGAGCTTGATAGTAAGTACAAGATATGTACAGAGTAAATGTCCACGCGGATGAAAACAATGATGTAACTGAAAACGAACGTCGCTGCGCAACGGTATATCACACATGTGGGACGTGCGAAGACACGAGGCACAATATCATACCACATAATGTATCCTCTTCGGCAACAATGCGTCTAAGGAGATCTTAAAAGCAGCAACTGCGTTAGCAGTAGAATACAGTAGATGTCTGTCGGGATATATGGTTTTTTCGCGAGTGGCGGAAGCGTGAGATGTACCTTTATACCTACCACAGCCGGAGGAGTCACGCACCGCAAAGAATGAAACCGGCCATGAGCTGGATGCTCCAGCGCTACATCGACGGAGAAAACTCCCCAGCAGCGATAAGTGCGAATCCCGATTTTACTCAGAACTACCGGCGTCGCGTGAATGAGACGTTGGCCATCTAACGACCGGAACTCTCGTGGATAAAAGCGTCAGCGAAAAATTCTGTATGCCAGCATCGTACGCGTGCTCAACTTCCCCGACTCTCACTTCTCTTACCGTCTATTTCATCTCCTCTGTCCTCTCCCAAACTTCTCCGCACGCGATCACGTACGGAATCTCACACACCGTTCAGAGGAGTCGGCTCGTAACGCGACCATCCGACGAGTGTAACGAGCTCCTTAATTTACAGCGATGCTCCACAGGGATGTTACGTATCTTCTCGTGATCTCAATCTGTTTAATGGCTCTTGAAAATCCCGCGGATGAGGATCCAATTAAATTCGTGTCACTCGCGATGCCGTTGCCTTTTTTTCTTGCCCTGCTGTACCAGCCTACAAATGTGCAGGGAAAGTTCGGATGCACTTCAGGATGCTGGTTTCGACAGCGAATTACTTTACGGAATAAGAAAGAATGAAAATGGCGGCTGCCAACCTGATGAACCATCGGTGACCGTGCGGCGCCATAATTCGCTATCAGGAATATTCGTATAATCGATATAATGCGATGCTGTAGTTGGGTTACCGGTGAAAATTGCTTTCCGAGACGAGATATCGCCACGCCAATTGTCTCTCGTGTATTATAACACCGATCGATTAAGCACTGATTCCATTTCTAATCGAGCGGGCCTCCGCAAATCCAGTGGTAGCAGTGACGCCGATGGTCACGGGAATTGCTGGTCTGTAGAATTTCAGTCTACTGTAGAATAGACTCTGCTGGCAGTACATTCTGGCACTGTCCATTTTCATCAATTCTCATTGTCAGTTTCTCATTATGGTGATGGTGGGTATAGCCTCGCGCACAGGTAATACACGCACTACGCGTTCGCCTGGTTCAGTGTTGCACGTACATAGAATTCACTCTGGTAACACTGGGAGAGGGATTCGATTTTCAATCACGATTGTAGCTCTCGTGTCTCTTGGCCTTCGCTCTTTCACCATCCCCGTTCCGTTTCACCCGAGTGACGTGCATTGTTCCATCTACTCTCTTTCTCGTTGCTGGGCTTCCATTCTCTTATCTGCTTTGGCCCCAAGCCTCGCTGTCTGCTACCCTTACCTGCGAGCATTCTCTACACTTGGAGCTTCCAGCTTTTACGGGGTGTGTATGGGTTTTGCTTTCACTTCCTCCGATACACAATTTCCTCTTTCTCCTCGCTCTCTATATATCATTTTCAAGCTACTCTGTAGCCTTTCTTTCACCAATACGTCGAACTCACCGACCCATGGTGTATGCCATCGATGCCTTCTCTCGCATAAATCTCACTTTGGCTTCTCTGCGCTCCTGTCTTTCGACCAACTGTGGATCTTGCCATCCACACATACTCCAAATAAGCCCCCGGCGAATATGAATTCCCTTGTGCTCGTCGGGGAAATAGGAGACCGATAACTGGGAATCTTTTTCATTCTCTGGATAAGCTTCATTGAAAGTATTTCACATGCGATGTTCTCGGCTTTTACTAAATTATTCCTTCTTGAAATAGTGTATTCTTGTTTTAAAAACTCAAGGTGCTATTTGCAAATGTACTGACTTTTCTAATGTTACCTCGTGTATAACACGTTATATTTCTAAATTATAATAATGATTCTTCTAATGTTTAAAAAGACCCTCCATGTGTACCATTTGGCATTGTAATTTTTTGGCCGTAGAATATTGATTGTCGCTCCTTGATGTTTTACTCTATCGGTTATTACGAGTGTCTTCTTCTTATTCTTCCTTCAGTTCAGCAGGGCCTATAAGTAGAGGCGATCCTGCTTGGCCTCTGATAGAAACCGTGCCGGCCAATCAAAAGGTTGTTACGGGTATACTGACGACGTCGCTTGACATTCAAAGCGCGCATAGAAAAATATGTGGCGCTAGTATCGACCCGCGCGAGAACACGGTTAATTTGAATTTTTTCAAATTCATGTGATGAATAGGACAAAAAATTTGATAGGAAAAATTTAAAAATATTCCCTTCCTAGAGAGCAAAGTTCTCACTTTATCCCGTCTCAAAAAATGAATGAACTTGATAGATTAGCAATTAAAGTAGCCAAACATTTGGTCCTTTTAGGATGTAACTTGCTTGTCTGATGATTTTTGGGGTGCTTCTAAGTTTGTTCAATGCGAAGCGATCTAACAAGAGAACCGTTGGTGTACCTTTGATTTTTTTTTCCTGTCGATCGCCGGAGGTGAGATGGTCAAGATCTGTCTCTGTTTATGTGCAATCACTTTATATCGAAGCCTGTGGTCTATTCGTCTCTTGTGCGCAGATCCGAGGCTATCTTGTCTCGGCTGCTGCTACACCATCGATACCACGTTCAACTACATAGTCGCAAGATTAAATTGAATCTGTAGGAAACTCCTCTAGAGCGATCAACCGGTGCAGATGGTAGAATGGTATGTGAGTGAACGCAGTGAACCTGTACGAAACTCGAAAAGGAGTTTGAACCTCAGCGAGGCTGAGCACCAGAGAGTAATACTGTCTAGCATCCTACTCATCTGTCTGATCTCGGTACACTGCCACTGGATTCAACGGAACCGGAAGCTTTCCTTGGTCAGAAACGATTCGCCACATAGTTGGCCATTTAGTATTAAAAGCTGCTCACAGAGAGTAGCCGGAAATTCGTACTAGACAAACCCTTTGTGACCCGGCAAATAAGAACGACGTTTGTCATGCGCTTGCCTGATTAATTCTGCTTCACGAATCTTACATGATTTGATAATAAGTGGTCTGTGATTATTACGAGATTTCAGGTTAGGTTTAAGGTTCAGTTGGGACAAATTGTTTCCAATAGATGAGCCAACCAGTAATCGGTAATTTTATTTAAACTCATTGTTGCTACTTTTAAAAAACAGTTATATTTCAAAACGTGTGTCTTAATTGTGAGTCAAAAGATAAGAATAAAACTTGACGAACAGTGGAGTTTTATTACAAATGCGTATACATACAATCTTGAAATTATCATTTTTTCAATATCTTGATTCAGGAAGGTCCAAAATTTTAAAACAACTGCTTGTTCCCGATTGGATCAGGACGAAATCCTATGTGAAACTTAAGATACAAATAAACCGAATTAGCCGATAGACCTTAAATATGAATCAATCAGGACATCAATGAAAATCCACCAAAATGTTCTTATACTTTCAGTATTCCAAGATGGCATTACAAGAAGCCGAAGTTTAAGGCGAAATACACATTCACTGAATCGCAAGGCAGAAATATACATATCAGACTAAATTGCATTAGCAGTAACACAAAATTAATAAGACAAGCGACGTTTAAGAGGCTAGAATAACGACGCTCATCTCCATTTATCTCGACGAAATGTTTACCTCAATCTCGACATAAACATCGTTGCGATGTCACAGGTTGAAACAGCGAAGCATGAGAAATAATTTAACGAGCGCGAACTCCTTGGGGACGAAATGTCTAAGGTGTTTTCACTAATAGGTTTAGTGGTAGAGTACGTTTATTGGATACCCTACGAAATTCTACACGTACACTTTCGTGGCTGAACGCGCGTATTAACATGTCATATGCGTACGCACGTTCAAAGTTTGGTCGAAGACACGAAATGCGGATTAGGATGTGTGTGCACGTGGAATGTGTCGTCGCAGTAAAACGTATATGTTGGTAAAGATTCCATTAGCGTCGTACCGTAAAGTGCAAGTGCAAAATTTGTAATTCAATTGGCATACCTAAGGGTTGATTTGCATCGCAATGCCGTTAAGCACGCTTTAAGCCTGACGACGTGAAACGATGGCACACAACGATTCTTTTGTCGGAATACAATTGACAGCCTCTAGGAGAATCATATGGGTTGGCTTGCAACCGTTAATTAATCATTGCTAGTGCATCATTAGTACGTCACTCACGTTTGAAATGAAATATCTTATAGGTTCGTTAGCTTATACCTACTCGATCATCGTATAACACTTTGGTCGATAGCTCAAGCTTAATATAGCGAGGAGATATACTGCTATATTATAAATGGTGCACGAGGGTGCATACCTCTCCATATGGGACATTTAACGCCAAATCCACGGATTTAAGATCTTAGGTTTTTCGAAAGTATATCATATGGCATACAAAGCAAACAGTCTGCATCAATTTTCGATAATCATCTGCAATCAGCTGAAGAATTTTCTCCAAAATTATCGGAATATTTCCGGATTCTTTCGTTGCTGAGCAACGAGAGGAAGAAGTTTTGCATATTAAAATCCCGAACGCGTAGCGCGAGGGTTTTTGTGCGAAACTTATCCCGATCATTGCTAAGCAGAAAAACTAGAGGGGAATATTACAATTAATTTTGAAGGTTAAAGAGTATTTGTCGGATTATTCTTCGAGTCTGGATTTTGACTAAGCACAGAGCTGTATTCGAAGAAACAGGAGATCTATGAGAATCTTGCATTGTTTGAAAATAAGCGAAGAGCTACTGTGCAATATGTGGGTGGAATTCGCAATAAAATTTCCACCAAATAAACCGGATTACCGAAAATTCCGCTCTGTGATTGTTGGAAATCCTGGCCCGAAAAATAATCGAGGAATTTGTTCCATGTTTTTCTCTCGAATGTAATGAGATATTCCAAAAATATAACCGTTTTCGGAATCAGCGAACAAATTGCGATAACATAGGTCTTTAAAATTTCCAAAAATACGTGATTTGTTTTTTTCTACTTTGGATAGAAGTCAGGATTGCCAATATTTGTAATTTTCGAGCAGTGATAACTTTTTTTGGGTCAAAGGATTCCCGATTTTCTTTTTTTGTTACAAAGAACTCGCTAAAACGAAAGTAATCACGCCAAGATCTCTAGGATACGTAATTCTGTCTCGAACAATTGTCATCGTGTCCTACAAAATGACGGAAAAGGAAAATTATAAAAAATTCAAGAACTTTGATCTTGTCAATTTGGCGTGGAACGCCGGATATATATCAAGAGAAGGGATCTGGAAGCATAACTGGAGAGTGTGTACAGTAGAGCAGCACGCTGACAGTCGAGAGGACTACGCTGAAGGATGAATGAGCTTGACTGATAATGGATGCACACGCACGACATCACGCATGGTCTTTGCCCTCCGATTGTCCCTTTGTACGTGAGACGTAGGCAGTAGAGGTAGGTAGGTAGGGTAGGTTGAGGTATACGCACGTCTAGGACCGTAGTGCGTCGACCAGTAGTGAGGGTGGCATCCGCAGGACCTCTACGGGCTCTAATTCTGCTGGGGATATGGTGCGGATGATATACACCTGTTCGCAAAGCCAACCAGAGACCCGGACGTGTTTCGTAGTTCAATATGTACTGGTAGTTCGCAATATACGTAACTATAAGTTCGGTTTGATATACGGTTTGTTTGCCTACCCCCAGATGCTTCACATAGAGTCACTAATTATATGCTGCTGTCGATACCTAAGTTACATCCGACATATATCCTCCAGTTTACGTATTACAACCCCCTACGCTGTTTATCTCAAGGCAATCGTATTTTCAGCTCAGCTCCCAAAAGCTCATTACACCAAGAAGATGATCTATAGTCTGATTTAGCACTAATCCCCAGTGGAAAATCGCTCCTGACCTGCATCGGTGCATCCGGTATAAATTGCATCCTGCTAAGGCCTTGACAGGGCCCGAATCGTGCCTAGTACCCATCGAATTTAACGCAACGGATTCTCTACTGCGTAAATGACCACTGCCGATCTGGTCCTGATTCTGATTCGTGAACGCATGCATGATTTCGCGTAAAATGAGTGCTAAGGCCTTGCTAGGGCCTTGCCAAGGCCAGGAATATGACATGACCGCGCCGAATTTAACGATACAGATTTAATACTGAGGAATACGATACTGGTGTTTTGATTTGTGGTCACAGTTACGTTTGGCATAAATTGAATCCTACCGATACCCTGCCAGGGCCAGAAATGTATCCAGTACACCCTGCATTAAACGCTTCAGGTTTTTTACGCGACCAAAGTCGCAAGATCGGATCATTCGGTTTCCCAATATCTTCATCGCCGCAGTTACGAACCCTAAATGCCAACTTCAGAGAGTAATGTACACTAGAAAATTATTGCCTATATACTGTAGATGTATATAAAGCCTCGTCCTGGCTTGGATATGAGGCTGGCAAGATCGTAATACAACCCAAGAAACACGTCAAGCACTTGTGCACAATGTTTAAAGTAGAGAGGGTGGTTAGCAGTTACGTTGATTGCTGGTCGCGCTTTATAACGTCACCCGTACGTTGGTCGGAAATGGCGTTACTATACAGTTCATCGATTCATGGGCAGCCCGATGGTACATTTGCAGGGCTATCATGGGAACAATAACACTGCCCGACAAATAACTGAACGCAGACCAGCGGGTTACAAACCTTCGTGCGTTTTATGATTTCCAACAAGCAACTTCCACCGCGAATCCTGCTGAACGATTTTACCGGTTCACAAACTTATTGCTGTGTAAAAAATGTCGTCTAACTGTACATGATGGGAGTATCGGAAAAGGGCGTAATGTCTGTAGTAGAGTATAACCTACGTGTCTGTTATAACAGGAACTCAAACGTGCGTCACGACAGTTCAGGATAAAATTGAGTCCGAATGTTTATTACGCAAGCTTTTACGTCGTACTGGGCAGCCATTGAAATATTTATCTATTGCTAAGATGACCATGTTACCACGCATGGTGTAGACTCAATATGGAGCTTTTTTATCTTCATCGGGCGACGTGCGGTATGTCATATTTTAGGTATGTATATGTATAGGTACATGTATATGCAAACGGCAGGTCAGTATTTGCGAGCGATTGGGGAGGGGAAATGGGGGGGGGGGGGGGGGGGGGGGGGAGTATACCGACGAACGAGCCCCGTTTTACGGGTTTGAACAACGGACGTGTGCTGGATCATATGAATAAACATGATTCAGGAGACCGCAGACATTTCCATTTGAGCTGTAAACTATCTTCGAGAGCACAGGGTTTTGAAGTACATTTTGTTGGATTATTTTTTGAGATTTATGGATTCACGGACCCTTTCACATACTGACTTACTTAATACTTATTTTACGTTTGGTTAATAATTAGGTCTAATATGTGTTGATTGATTCAATCAATGAATGCTGAAATGTGTTGAGTAATTATAAAAACGCCGCTCTCTTTTTGGTTAAGCATATACCTATCATATATCTTTGATGTAGGGATGAACCCTATTCTCGCAACCTGTGACTCAAAATTTTCCAGAATAATGAGGAAGCAAATAACAGTCAACTTCGTTTTTTTTTAATGCTCTCTGTAAAAATTGGATTATTTCGAGTGTCGTGACATTACATCGCTATAATTTTCATCACGGTTTTCTAGTAGTAGTTTTTGGAACATACATACATTTAATAGTTTGTCATAGCCATTATTTTCACTAAATAGTGTCGATCCTTCACAGACTATTTCCTAGCATATCTTATTTATCATCACTTAATAACACTTAATAGCGTATTCCGATGAACGGCAATGAAAATACACCCATGCTCTTCAGCCGTGACACTGTAATCACACTGATGGCGGCTAAGGACTGCGCCGGATATAATAAAAGTAGGGCTCAAGGGCTGGACTCAAACTTTCTCACGATCTGACGAGCCATGACGATGAGAAAAGAAATCTCACTTTTTCTTTGTTCCTATTTGGTACAACGTGATGTCTGTCGGACGCCTTTTCTATTCTTATTTATCCTGGAGATTCTAACTGGAAGCAGCTGAACCTCTCGCCGTAAGTGGCGGACAAACAAGATTATCTGCTTTTTCACGAGATTGCGTAACGCCGTGGAAAATTGACTTATTTTTCCATAACCATTTTATTGGACCGATAGAGAGCGAGAGAGAGGAAAGGGAAGGAAAAGGGGTGGTGGGGGGGGGGGGGGGGGCGCCCGAGGGGAGCTCCGAGCTTCGCGCACTTCGTTAAGTAATTTAATTTACGGAACGGAACACTCGACCTGTTCGGATTTCATAATTTTCCAAGCGCCGAACGATAAGATAAGAAAAAAAGATCCTCGACGAAACTTGAGCGACCAATAATCTGGAGCAATTTAGTTTAATTCTTGGCTAAGTATAATATTAATATAGTCGTTATTAGGAAACACGTAACACTTAAAGTTGTTGGTGTAGGAAGTGAAAAAAGAATCGTGTTGACTCAACCTTAATCGCTACTTATAATTTTATTAGACGAGGCTTAAGGGGACTAAGTCACTTAAAAATTATACAGACTCATTTTTTCATTTATTCTTTATTTGGATTCTATATTATGTGGACTACATACTCACTCAGTTTTAGACCGAAATTCAAATGAATACAAAAATTACAGGGATTTTAATGATTTTATAATAGTATATTAAGCCACAAGTGCGTGAAATGCGATTTCACGAGCGAGTAGCGAGTGGCCGGCGAAGCCGGACGCGAGTGTTATACAATCGCTACGAGTACGAAAAACTTGATTGTACAGCATGATGAAAAAATCCTATAATCAATTTAGAATGCCTTCTCTTAGCAACAAAATGATCCATCAGAACCCATTTTCTGCCTTTCGGTTTGATTTGAAGTTTACGACAAATGAAAAAAGTCACACTTTTTCCCATAATCGTATGGTGCACCATATCGCTGCACAAAATTGCACAATTATAGTCCTTGATGTATACTGTGATTGGTTGAAATGAATTTTGTTTGTGAACAGTATGGGTATTTTTAAATTAATGTTTCATATTTACATTTTTTAGCTGACTTTGTCCCCTTAAGAAAAAATAAAAAATATTGAGATAAACGAAGATGGTGGTAGTCAAACATCTTTCAGGGGATGATAAAAGTCGTGAAATCTCGAGAGCCACTCTACTTATGGTGCGCTTGAAGGCTAATAAAAATCGGCGTTATAAGAGCCTTGGTACAATAAGAGAAAAGCTGAAGAAAGAAAAACGAAACGATGAAACGGATCTTATGCTGTTGCTACGAACCCTCGCAGTGCGCTCCACTTTCACCCTCGCCGAAACGTAATTTAAAAGTTGGCCAACCACTTCGCGCGCTCCTCCAGTGGACAAGAGGAACCTTCTTGCTGCTGCTGCGTCGGTTGTTAATGAAACTTTCTTCGCGTCACACTTTCAATTTTGAAGAAACTCCATGCACAGACGCAACCACTTCTACTAAGGGCTTCGACCCCACGAGTATTGACCCTTGTCATATATCTACTGCTTAGTTCGCGTGCAAACTTTTTTCCTGTTTCACATGATTTTTTTTTTTTCTACTTAACTTATTAAACTAATAACGACTTTATTGTTTTTTTTTTCATGAATTTCATTTATTTCCGGCAATATTTTTTTTCTCTTTACTTAAAATAAATAAAAAAGAGGCTAATGGCATCTTAAGCGATCGTATTATTTATTAGGCATTTTAATAATCTTTTACGGGGCTTTATTCGTTTCGAAAACATGTTTTCTGCAGCTTAGTTTACAAATGCATATATTTTTTATTCCTTGTGTATCTTAAAGTAACGTTAACACATTTTTGTAAATGCAGAATTATTATGGTCTACGTATGAGTTTTTTTATTTTGGCTATGACCAAAAACGTACAACAAAAAATATTCCACAAAACAGAAAATTGCTACAAAAAGAAAATTTGTGTTTCGTGCAAGAGCTGAGATAGAATTGCTATACTTAAACCGGACGGAGACATTATCAAAGAGAATGCGAAAAAATATATTTCCTCCATTGATACAAGCTGGAAATGGAAACAATATTTACACTGCTAAAATGGGCAACAAAAAAAGCCTCTTTTTCAATAACATTTTAAGTGTAATTGGCTACGAATTTCTGGAATTTCATATAATAGTTACAAATTTTTTAAATTAAAACCGACATCAATCTTCTGAATTAATCACAAACAAAACGACAAAAGCCACGTGCAAAGCGTTTGTGTGCTGTGAACAAACTATTCAAACGGTCTGTGGTTTGTATCATTCATATCGTCCGAAAGATGAAAAATAACAGATCTGGTACTTTTTGTGTTATTCACAAAGCGGCGGTAGAATAAAAAGCATAAAAAACAGTTTTAACGCTGAGCTCGGGTACGTCGATAAATAGTACGGCGAAGAGCGCCGGAGTTTTACGCGCGAACCAAGCCTCGCGTTATCTTCTTGTTTTCACTATTACAACACGTATGAACATATTTGTTTTTCCCTCTATTTATGGAGAAGCAGACGTGAAAATTTCAATCCCTCGCGCGTCGAATAGACGAGCGGTCGTTGTGAAAGGGTTTCTGCTAGAGGAATTGCGGGGGAGAGGAAGGGGATTGCCCGATGTGCATACGTTTCCGGAACGCAGTGCAAATAAGCGCAAAATGACTGTCACCCAGCATCTGGCTATATTGGCGTGAAGTTGGAAAGCTCTCGAAATGCCGAGCTCCGACGAGTATTCCTCGTCTACTTCGTCTGCGTTTGTCGGGACGATTCTATCAGAAAGTCGTCGATAGCAAGTCTGCTGCAGGACACGTAACATTTGAAAGGCCTACAAAAAATAAATTGACGCCTAATGCCAGCCAATATTTCTATTAAGGAAAATATATCGCTGTGTCACAGTTAAAGAAACTTACAAGATTACAAACAAAAACAGTTACCCACATACCACAATTATGGTTCCGCCATTTTTCCGCTCTGAAATACGAGTGGGGAATTATGACATACGTCATAATGAATATAACAGATGCGAAGCTACTTCAACAATTTTTCCTAATTTTGCGTAATCTGATATTCGGACTTTGAAATAATATTTTTCTTCCCTCGATTGTACTTGAAGAATTTTTTTGTGTTCCTTTTCCCGAAGAGATTCTCGTGTTGAGAAAAAAAGCTCGAGAGGATTACAGAAACGAATCCGAGAAAGAAGAATATATTTTCCAACTATAAAAAATGTTGAGAGTGCTTGTGAAATTAATAATCCATATGGAAATAAAAGGGGTATTTTTATCATCGTCCGGTTTTTTGTCGGTCTTGCGTCTCTTTTCTCTTATTCTTGGTACATTTATTAATAGACTGGGCAAATTTTTTTCGAGTGGAGGATGGGGAATGAGGAAAAGAAAACTCGTTGAAGCAGTTTTCGCTGGAGCAGGGTCGAGTGCGTTGAGCAGCAGAAGCGGCAGGACGCTCGACGTTTATTGCGCCACTCCTCTCCCACTTGACGTCGGAGAATAAATATCGGCGGCGGCGGCGGCGGCGATAGCGGCGGTACCGACGGAAGTGGAGAAGGTGACGGCAGCTTAGAGCACTCGCGAGAAATTGCATACGAGAAGTGTCTGAGAGACACGAAGAGTACGAGCGTCAACACTCAGTCAGCTTCTCGTCAAGAAGCTCACCGAGCCTGACTTCTGCATTCCTTCGTCCCTTATGTATATATGCCACTCGCGAACACTCGGTAAGTACGGCACGCGTAAATTTGCAATGCGGTATAGCGAGTTATTCCTGCATGGAAGCGGAAAAGCTATTTGCCTCAGTTCATACGATTCTACTCAATAGCGGGGCTATTGATAAAAGGGAATTTTAATTCCCACCTGTGTCCTCTGTTCGCCGATGATGCGGCAAACTACAGACGGAAGATCAAATACAAAATGCTTGCTCAATAGTACACAATCTTTTTTTGTATAGTAATATTGTTTTTATACACAATTTTGTGTTGTATATAATTGGAGTATCAGACTGAGGTATCAGATTGTGTGGTATCGGATTGTGAGGTTTCGGATTGTGTAGTATCGGATTGAGTACTATCGGATTGAGTACTATCGGATTGTGTAGTATCGGACTGTGTAGTATCGGATTGAGTACTATCGGATTGTGTAGTATCGGATTGTGAGGTAACGGGTTGTGAGGTATCGGATTGTGAGGTTTCGGATTGTGTAGTATCGAATTGTGAGGTATCGGATTGTGAGGTTTCGGATCGTGTAGTATCGGATTGTGTAATATCGGATTGTGAGGTATCAGATTGTGTAATATCGGATTGTGTATTATCGGATTGTGTAATATCAGGTTGTGCAGTAACGGATTGTGTAATATCGGATTGTTTAGTATTGTATTGTATATTCTCGGATCATGTAGTATCGAATTGTGTTGTATCGGACGGTGTCAAAATATATGTGTTGAATCAAGAATGTGTAGTTGAACGAAGCCTCATAAATAGAAGCTCTCATTGAAATATTTTTTCTATAGCAGTTTTAAAAGGCTATTTTTATCAAATTGCTCAGACACAAATAATCCACCGAAGCTATTCCAGGATTATTTCTTACAAGATTTATAGCCCAAAATTTGTACGTGAAGACGGGAACGCTTAGTAGTGAGCAGTGGTCGTGTAAGGTAACGGGACGATGGTGCTTTGCCATGGGATTCGCCTCTAGCTATAAGGTACTTACCGTTGTTCGATAACCATGGTGCACCGTGAATTTCTCTCCTTTTAGTTTCCACCCTTCGCGCATTATTCCGAGTTATGAATACCGGCACTAAATTCATTTTAATCACCAAGATTAAGGGAAGTAATAACCACTAAGTGATGTCTCACTTGTCTGGCCGGTTTGAGAGTATAAATGCTTGGTGTTCACCACGTGCCCAACTTACCAGCTATTTCCGTGCTTCGAATGACTGCAAAACCGATCTTTGATGCATCTCTGATAAGGACAAAGGCACGACCTCTGACAAAAGCCATTTTTGTCATTTCCGCAAGGAAAAAAACCGACAAAGTCGATTGGTGGTTGCACGGGATGAAAAAAGATAACGCATACATTCCATGAGGTGCATATATAGATACAATTATTCGACACAAAAGCATTTCTTCGACACGAAGCGCAGCGGATGAAAAGCGAAAAGATACGATTATAATTGGATACCGAAACGACAAGAGGAGAATATTTCAAGAATCGCGCCGAAGCACCGGTCATTATTTCAGTGTTGTTGTGACTTTTCCAGCTAACGAGAGAAACGCATCTTAGTGAGCGCTAGTGTGAATTACCAACTCAAGCCCTAAAGTCGCAACGCTAGCCGTATATTTTCCAAAGATTTTCATTGTAAAAATTCAACAATGAATCGAGGCATCGTTAGTGCGACCTCTTGACTCGCCGCTCTTTAACCCTTCAGAAAAAAATATTACATCTCTTTGTCCGTGTAATTTAGACGGTATTCACTCGCACTCCAATAGACATCCTTGTATTTTCCTCGATAGTTATGGAAGTTGCAATGAACTCTGAGTCTTGAAGCGTAGTATAATAGTGGAAATATAGACTCACTGAGTTTGCAGTTCAGAAATCTAATCATGCATTTGTTTTAACTTCTGGTAATCAGTCTATTGCGAATCACAAGCGATTTTATTTCGTTTGTTCAACGAGAAATAACTTTATTCAATCAAAATGAAACCGTCCAACAAAAAATTAGATCGTGCAACAAAAAAATAGTTTGTGCAACAAAAAAATAGATCATGCAACAAAAAAATAGTGTGTTTAACAATAAATTAGTTCATTCAAGATTAAATTATTTTGGTGAATAAGAAAATATATTTTCCTCGGTAAATATGACATTTGCGACGACCTCCAATCATTAAAGGACCAAAGGCTGGTTAAGTTGAAAGTAGAATAATGGAAGAAACCTGAACACGTGATAAGTGCCGCACGGAAACAAAAGATTAGTTACCATAACCAAAAACTAATCGTGAATAGTTGAGGTTACTATTTGATATGGTTGAGGCAACTAATTTTTGAGAGATTGTTTACAGCAAATTGGAAACGTAGTTGTCACAACCAAACATGTATTTCCGTGCGGTAGAGAAAGAGAGTCATCATCATATTGTTTCCAATAACATTGCAAGTATCGTTTATTGAACCACATCATCATCGCTTCAACCATAAAACATCTCAAGCCTTTCTATATTCGTTTTACCATGTGAAATCGTCAAATGAACGATGTGCTTTTCTCTCAGTGTAATCGGCCTATCGCGAACTACAAGAGGATCAGTTTAAAATAGCATTGCAGCATCTCTGTATCAAACTCTCCCCTCTTCATATGCTTTTCCATAGGAGCTTCTGCTTTAAAGCACGCCATCGCACTATTCTCGTAATTCGAGGCCAAAAATAAGAGACGAACAAGACGAGCATCTCGTCTCGGCGAGAAATTATTGACTGTAAAGGTTCTCGACTGTTTGTGCGAAAGTACGAACATTCCCGGGACAATAATTAAGCGGTATTGTTCGTCGGTTGCGGCGGCAACCCTCACTCTCAATTCCACCTATATATACATATATATACATATAGTTAACCCTCTGTAAGACACAGCCGCTCACTCTCTATTGTAAACCGTATACCTCTCCACTGTTTTCAATACGATTGTTCCAGAAGCTTATTGTTTTAAGTTTGCTATTGTCGTTATTATTATTTCGTTGGCATTATACTACCCAAGATTTATGAATTTGTGTAATTCTCGGCTTCGGGATGGCCGGTCACAACTAGACGACTCGCTGCTCCCTTGTTCACCCTCCAGCAACGTGTGCCTAGTATTGTACGAACGTACTCGTGCAGAACTCAGCATCGAAGGAAAGAGCCGGGATAAAAGACAAAGTTTTCCGGTTACTTTGAAAATACATCATGTTTAAGGCCTTGTTGATCTTTCTCCATACAAGTTTTGCTCACCGTTAAGTGATGTAGAAGATATTGTAAGGAAGTTACAAAAGTATATATCGCATGTTAAGCATGTATAATATGTACAGTTCCGCCTAAAGTGAGTTTCAGAGACGATGGATCACTTCCCGATAGGATAAAAATCGAGAAAAAAATAATGCATATAAAACGTGCTAAAAAGATTAAATTCCCATAATAATAATCCCAAAATGTTATTAACAAATTGGTGAAAACCTCTCATCATTCATCATCTACAGTCAAGATTTTTTTATATTATCTACACTCGAGATTTTTTTTCAAAACGCATATACAAAATTTGTTATATTCCGCGCATTTTTCGAAATAAAAAAAATCAAAATCAAAGTAAAGAAAAAAATCTGAAAAAATTCGTATGCATTGAACTGAATTAACATATCATTTTTATTAGGAAAAAAAGTTAGGTTGACTGATTGGTGCATGTGTAGCGTATTAACTGAGTAAAATGGTAACTACGAAATCCGCGTTTTTACAGATCAAAGTCGGTAATAAAATTACCTTCCGCATTCTCTTAAGGGGTTGACGCAAAAAAAAACACATTGCCGGCTCAACGTTTAATGATAACAGGTGCAACACGCACCCATATGTGTTTTTGTAGAGTGATAAACCGCGCCAAACGATCGAATGCCTTAACGACGCCATTTACGACTTTAATCCATACGCAAGTAGCGCGAGATGCTCGTGAGATGGCCAGGATTGTGCGAAGAGACAATCTGTCCATTTTGGGTAGGTGTGCATGTATATGAATATAACTATAGATTTATGTAAATAGATAGATATACATATATTAGGTATTCCCACTCAAGGCCCTCGGGTTATGTACTCTATGGGTCCTCTTCGACCACTCGAATAACCTATAACCATTTCGAGAACACCATATACCATATTGTGTAGCAATGCTACCAACGTAGACCTTCTCCCTGCCCCACGAGTTAATTGGCGATGGATAAACCGACATGAGTAATTAAATTGTCTAACCACTTTAGTGACACGAACTGCTAAGAGAAATAGCTGAGGCCTTTAGACGACGTTTATTGTTTATATATGGACTCAATATTTCCCTTGCTTAACTCGTACGGATAAATTTACTCAACGGTCCAGCTTTTATTGACCATTTCTTTTGGTAAAAAAAAGGATTCAATTGAATTTTGAAAGCTTTAAGACTGAATTTTAAACATTGGTAATGTCATCAAATACTTTTGTCTACGTGAGTTCATAGTTACATTTTGTTAGATCAGAAGATTGACTGTTAGAAAAGATTTGAAGTTTTTATGCATGAACTCGTCATCGTCATACTTTTCCACTGAAATTAGAACAAATTATTAAAATTCAAGTAATTTTACTGTGAAATTGGAGTAAATTATTGAATATGTTGTACTATACGTAAATTTTGCATTACACTTGTATACTAAATTACATATACTATTCTATAAATAAAAACTTCCAGTAAAAGTATACTAAATTTCAAGTAGATTTTTTTTACACTGTTGTTGGTCTATTACTAGTTTTAAATTTCTAATTTAAATAATTTTTGTTTTTTTTTATAGTCCAAAAATAAACAATTCTTGGTCATAAAATCAGAATTTTTGTGGAACTTTATGATCGACAAGTCTTTATTGGAATACAACAGTTATAATTCATTATTTGTCTTGGCTCATCATTATTTCAGTGCTTGAAGGGAATTTCTCCGGAATGCAAAATAAATATCACTTCCGGTGATCCCTTGATTTAACCTTTTTGTTGAAATAGCGATATACCGATTTTTTTTTTCCATTCTGTAATAGCCCTCAACTTGTTGTGATTCGAGCTTCCGTAGTTTTTGAGTGAGGGATTTCTTCAGAGCGATAATAGAAATAGGAAAGGCAGAGAATCGGCTCGTGGCGATGGGTATATAGGAAGCAATCGATCAGACCCGAAAGAGGGAGAATGGCTAGGCTTTCTACGCTCTGTCTATAACCCGATTCGATTAAGCGGCCCCGGACGAGCCTGAACGAGAACAGGGGCATAAATAGCGAATCGCCGATTGAAAAAAAAAAAAGGAAAAAGGAAAAAAAATCGCCGTGAGAAGAGAAGAACGTGCTTGCAGGTTCGGGGAGAGCATGATAGGAGGGAAACGGCTGAGAACGGAAGAGACGAACAAAAACGGCGATTATGGAGGTGCTGACAGAGCTTGAGCTCAACGTTGGTGGCGTGAGTGTGCACTACTATAGCACCCATAGCTGCAGGAGCAGCAATGCTGACCGCACACACATCAAACCCCTGATTCGCCTCTCCCCTCACTGCCCATATACCCCATAACACATTCCTCAGCTTTTATTTTCGAAATCAACGATCCGATCTTTGCCTTCAAAGAGGAGCTCATAAAGCTGATATGATAGGTATTAATTAACATTACTCGAGAAAAGTGGTCAATCATGTGCAGTCTGTCAATCATCTGAGCCAGTAAAATTCTATGATTGTGGTGGAAAAAATAGGAAGGATTGTTTTTAATTTGAGAGCATTACTATGGTTAGGAGAATAAAGAATTTGAGAGTGCGCCATTTTTGGTTCGGGGAATAATTTTTTAAAGATATGATTTTGTGGGTTGTACGGTTGAAATGGATGAACGTGAATTTTGATAATTGAAACGTTTGATATTAAAGTAGAAGACGTGAGTCGGAAGTATAACTAAAGTCAGATGCATTTTTTTTTTTTTTTTTTACTGAAATTCAGAGCTCTTCTGTATCACGTTGTTTATGATGTGGCTACTTTAGTGTAATCAATTAAATTTTTTTATCAACGACATGCTTTGAGTTTATTTAGAATTGAACTTGATGTAAAACTGTAAATTCCAAGGATTTTTTCGGCCACATTCTAAACTTAAAACTCGGCTCGGAATTCAATGTGAAATCCTTACTAGAAATATTGAGTCGTCAAATTTTGAGAAATCTCGAAAAAGCTGTTTTTCATTCGTTCAATTAACGGTCCGTTTACGACATATCGCATATTGAATTGAGGATGAAGTTCCCAAAACCCGAGTCATAATAATTTGCGAAGCTCACTCACATTTTCGAAACTACGAATATATGTAGGCGTATATGTAAATGGGGTGGTGAAGTGTATATAGGAGGAGAAGACGACGGGAAATGACAGATGCCGAAACCACGAATCTAAGCCACGCATAGATATATTCAACAACACTTGGAGCAGATCCATGAGCACTGTACCGCACGTACGCGTCGGCTGCAGTAGCTACATCTAACGTACTCGAACTACTTGCGTTCTCCAGCCTATACATCGCTGCGAAGCACGAGACCTGTAATAGACAGAGCGAGACAGAAATTCCGCAAGTACGCTAGGAGAAGATCCAAGCACCCAACTACAAGCTCGTTGAGGAAAAGCTTTAAAAGGTATACCACTGTCGGCTCTCGCGACGCTCGCGCTGCCGTAGTAATTGGATTTCAGTTACGCCTCCTCCAAACCTCTCCCCCTCACACCACGTCAATGTACTGTAATATTGTCTCTCTTCCTATAATGAAATCACGGCAGAGCAGCTTCTCACTACGTGGCAGCAGCGTCGATCGATCACGACTTTCGCTCTTTCGGCTCCGTGTTTCTCTTGCATTTCTGTACGTATATATGTATTTCATCGTTTAAGAATTGATTACCTTTTTTTTTGCGACCGAATGTCACAGGTTTAGCTTTTGGCCAGTTCTGAATGATATTTGGTAAGAACGTAAGGCAAAAAATGCTGTTTTTTGCACGCACTGAGAAAAGAGATTCGTTGGCTCAACAAACAGGTGTTCATCGGTTGTCACATAAACATTTAGTTGCAGGAATAAAATATTTTGTTTTTTCAACAGTTTCTCGGTTCAGCAGACCAACGGATGTTGAGTTGGGAGAAATTTTTGTTGAGCTGACTAAAGAAATGTTGCGCAGACTAAACAGCTGAAGAGCTTTACAAAATTAATTGCGACAACTGATAAAATTTTTTGGCCGATATTAGGCCATGTCACACTGTGCCCCATATCATACCATTCAAAATTTATAGATCAATCACCTCAAATCGATGTTTCCAACGCTTCAATCGTGCCTTCCGAGGCACGAGTTACGGTGATTAGTTGTATCAACTCAGACAATTTGGAACCCACTTGATTATTTTATTACCACAAACCATGACACGTTTGACAAAGCATGTAATCTGATATTCCAGCCTATATCCTGGAGTTGCTTTCGAGCAGGGTATTCGAATGGTCCTGGAAACCAATCAAATAGGTATTGCAATATAGTTGGTTATCCCATTTAATGGATAACCAATGAATCATGGTTAGTGCAAGCAATTCTTCCTGCTCTTATAACCAAGTTGAGTTGTAGTGGAATTAGATTGTAATAATGTTGAATAAAAGTACTTAAGGGTCTGGGTTATGATTGGCGTGCTTGAGAGACCCTTAGTCGTCTTCGACATTATTTAAAACCGTAAATCACTCCCGAATACATTATATTTACGAGTTTAGCTTAACGAAGCAGCTCCGCAATCGACAATCGAATCCGTAGCGGAATATACGGCTATAAATAATATAGAGAAGGACGCGATGAGGATGGTGAAGCTGACCGTGCCCTCTGGATAGGGCAAACATCGGCCGTTAGCGAGGCGACGCTTGGTCGCGTTCGACGATTTATAACAACGAAAACAACGTTCTGCCTGCACAGCGAACTCCGACTCGTAGATACTCACTATTCGCAATTGCCAAATTTTGTCCTCAATTTTTTTTTTTTAGTTTTCTCCATCTGCACAATATATTTATTCTAAAAAATTGTCAGAAAATGTTTCTTCTTATGATTAAGGAAAAAAATTGTAAGGGAATATTTGATTTAAAAAAGCGATTTCTAAATATTATCCGTAGTCAAGATTAGTCGACCGATCGCATTGACTCGCGAGATCGATAATCGATCTTACCTGCGCATTGGAATATTCGTAAAAGCGCATGCGTAGCGAAATAGCGAACACACATCACGAACACTCAGAGAAAAATATCGTAATTTAATAATGATCATAGTTAGTCAGACGATAATCTAAGTATAATGTATAGTTGTCAGGAGGAACGACTATATTTTATGGTTATAGCGAATATAAGAAAATAGTTTGATCAACCATTAATATAATTCCCAGGAGGAAACGTCTATATTTCATGGTTATAGCAAATGTAATTGTAGTATCAATCATCAAAATAATAATAGTTTCAAAAACTATTCTAAGAGTTTCAAATATGCAACAAAGAAAGAAAAAGGAAATGTACAAATGAGATGTAAATACCATACTCAAGTTTTCGGAAGTTTAATAAATACCATACTCAAGTTTTTGGAAGTTTAATAAATTCAAATTCAAATAAAAATTTAAATAATTATGAAGAAAGGTGAAACATGGACGAGGAAACGAATTGTTGGTGAATTCTGTACATTAAAATGCTCCAGGAAAGGTTGAACTAAGAAAAACGTACGTTTAAGGGAAAGGATAGACAGGTGTAATTAAAACAGGTCGTAATTGAAGCGTACACCCGAAACTTCCCTTAATGGGGCGCTATCAGTAGGTAATGGTTGTTCTAACGAGTATCGTGGAAAGCTTGCCGAACACGCGGTTCTAATTATCTCGATTTTGCTGCTGCTTGCGTTATACTCACGGTACATAGTCAGCTATGGCTATGGGAGATATATATATGGAAAGCAAAGAGTGTAAAAAGGGTGCACGAAGGTATGCCACAGTCATGATGGTGTGCTCTCGGCCAACCCGCTTATTTAACCACTCCAGACGCAATTAGACGATCGAGGAGAGAATCTCTCGTATCGTCTCTCATTTTCCTTAATAAAATCGGAACAAATGGAAATTGACACTTTAATCAGTTTTCCTCCGTTTATTCATATTCTTTTATGACATTTTTCTTAACAATGGTTTTCACATCAAAGGGGTGTGAAAATTTCCACAGAAATCGGTCGTAAAAAAATTTTGAATTTATCAATATAAGTTTCTACAATGCGATTTCGAGAGCGGCTTTAACAATTGAGCTAAAATTTTACTGATCGGTAGAGCAATTACGTTTTTGTCATTTTTTATTTATGCAATAATTGAATCACTCAAACAGATTATATTGCACTTTATTGAAGCTGCTTGGCGCGTTTAAATTTTAAATTGTAGTTTAGTTTAGTATTACTCCTTTTAGGAAGTTTTCGTGAAATTTTTTTTTCCAGATTTTCATGTTAATAAATTCAGTTGTCCATAACTCACGAACAGCACCATGGATCGAGCTCAAATTTGGCACGCAACTAGAGTATTGACTCCTCTGTAATTGACGTAATTTTTAATTAAATGTATCAATGTATATAAATTTTATACAATTTTTTATTTTTCACAAAAATGTCGTGATCGCTCTAACTTTCGTAAAAGTCCGCCAATTTAGCTAAATAGTTCTTCATAAATAAAGACACGTTAAATGATGTTTGGTGTTGAATTTCAGCAGAATCGGTAAAGCGGTTCCGATTTTATAGGATTTTGAATTTTTCGAAAAACAAATTTTTTCTCTAAATCACGTCGAATCTCAACAAATGAACCGAAATGTTCTACAGTCGAAGGATACCTTATTTTATTTTGAAAAACTTTTTACATGTAACCAAAAATACCGGTCATTATTCGCTATTCCGACAAAAAGGGCGTCAATCTTTCTGAGGCCTAGGGCGGCAAACGGGTTAAATCAACCCCTGGTAATAAGAAGCGTTTATGGTGTGACTGTCTAGGGACATTCAAGTCTATCGTTTTCGGTAGTAGGCAGTTTGCGGGAGTATCTAACACGTTGAGACGATCGCATTCGCGCATCGGAGCGCATCCCTATCGCAATTAACTCAGGTGGAAATTGGGAAACGGTGGCTATATAGTTATCATTAATTACCCGATACAAGACACCACGCTTGACACGGGTTGCCTTACGGGACAGCATCTCTGCCACTGCCTATTCCCCGTGGGAGCAGTTCCTCCGGACGTTGATCGATTTCCCGGATAACACCGAGAGCGCAATTCTCCGCACGAAATTAACGCGAGGATACCTCACGAGAACTATCAGCTGCTACGCACGCTTAAGACCAACAGTCATTTAGGACACATTGCATTCCAACTGAAGACAGATTTAAATCCTTGAATCATTTTATAGTATTTATCTTTGGTGCTTATAAAAATACAAGTACTTTCGATTGCCTGGTAATTCCATTTAAGATAACATTGTACGAAAATTGTAAGAAAAAAATTGAGGTATAATGAACCTCAAATTATTTACCAAAAGAGTGAGCTGTTAGATTTTATGAACAGATTTTTTTTTCAGGCAATTATTTAATATCCTTCAAATTTTCCTTTGAATACGTGTTTGTAAAAGGTGGAGATAATTGCTGCAAAACAATGATTCATAAATTAACGATAAATTAACGATAAATGTGTATAAAATGGTATGACGGAGGTCAAATAAACTAAAATTGAGTGTTTGGTAACTCAGAAGCTCGACATTTTTTAAAAGTTTTATCATTGGATCAGGAAAATCGCAAAGGTTAATTTAATTGAGCTTGGAATAGCGTATGAAGTCATATGAGAGATTGAAAAGCTTGGAACCTAGAAAAGATCGCAGTTGACTCTACTACTGTAGTTGATTCTCTTTCTGGGGATGCGAAAATGAATGTCAAGAGTTGCTGAGAGTCCGACGAAAGGTTTGCTCTCTGGGGAGTGGCAATGTTCGTTATTCCACTGGCCATTCTCGGTATATACGTCCCACCGAGTTTGAGGATTATCTTTTCAATTAAAATTACGTCAACGCCCTTCAGCTTTCTCCTGTCCTAGACGGGTTAGGCTTTTGTCTGTCACCATTTTTCAGGTCTTCAGTCACAAAAATCGCTGTAACTTGCAGCTCGTTAATGGTACCTAATAGCAAGCTAAATCTGTCCAGACAATATATGCCATCGCTCGTTTCTGCTTCAATACCAATTAAAAATGTTCAGCAACTTTAATCGCAAACCTTAACAATTGCCATGTAAAAGTTGGATTGATTATCACTTGAAGGCATCTAAAAGTCGATTCTATGTCGTTGACAGTTCACTTATTTCTATTTCAATGTACACATTCTAACAATGACACTTTTGAACTAGGCTTTTGTCTGTCACCAATATTCAATCCTTTAGTTTCTGAAATGTCTGTGATTGTGTGTCTCAATGTGTGTGCGTGTTGTCTGTCATATATATCGTATATATACCATTCCTTTTTTCAACTTCCTGTTTTTGAATATCGATCAAGACTTTTCCGGAGACTTGACTGGTAAATTCTAGTAATTGCTATGTAAAAGTTAAAGGGGTTACCACTCAAGTGCATTCTAAAGTAGATTCTCTTTAGCTGATAATTTATTTTGTGCAATGTCAATGTCCGCACCTCAACGATTCCACTTCCGACAAACTAGCTTGCTAATCCGTGAGGTAGTATATAGAAGGACTCCTAGACATATAAGTAAAGGACGAGTAGCGTAGTAAACTGAAGGTTTGGCTCGCGTGCCAGTTATCTGATACAGAAGAGGATACAGCCAGGCAGGGGCGTTAGGTTAGGCTGTAGGTTCATTGCGTGTTCGCTTTTCAGCAATACTATATAGGAAATTATCATTTCACGTTCTTTTTTTTTGTCAACAATTATATATAAAGTCGCAGTACATCAATTTATTGAGTTCTCAGATAGTACACTGATTTCAGGCAGACTCTAAATTTCGATACTATTAATCCCAAACTTATGCCTTCACAAACCCCAGCGCAAATCAATATCGGTCGCTAAGTATGCTTATCATTTCCCTAAGATTAGATTGCAAATGTATATCAAAGCTTCTATATATCTATAGCCACCTAACCTCATTTCCGTATTCAATATTAAGTCTAGAATCGTCCGCTATAGCTTTACTTTCTCTAGACCCGATAAATCTATTACCGTTCTGTCGTGGTCGTTTATTTTTCGCCTGGAACTACGGCAACAACGAATGCTTTATGAAAATTTTATTGACAAGGCCATAAATAGAGGATCGAACATTCCAGCAGCAGTTCTAACTTTATCTCTACCGCTGCTGATCGAGTGCGCATCTGGAACAAGCAAACGCAGTTGGTAGTTGGGTGATTCGGGTGAAATTGAGCGTTCCCGCGGAAACGACGTGAGTTATCCGTGCAGAGCACGACACGGGAGAACGATATCGTGGCTTGCCTGGCTCTTTCACTCACTGACTGGTTAGTGGTGATGGTAGCGGTGGTGCAGTGCGCGCGTGCATGCAACGAGCTCGTCCGGAACGTGCTCATCGGACCCGCAAACTGTTTCCGATTTGAATGACCACGAGTGTGGCCCGCTGTACGAACTGGCGAAACGACGGGACAGGACGCAGAACAGGATGGGAACCACGCGTCGCGAGACAAACGTGCTACCAACAGTATAGTAGGAACCATAGAGTACGCTCATCCCTCGAATTCTGTAGACCTCGCCCGCTTGACTTTTCGTGCGCGAGCTAACGTTGGACGGGAGAAACGGGCGTATACACCTTCTGAATTCGAAAATTTTTGGTAATCCTGTATTCTTCATGGTACGTTTAACACATACGGATGCTCTGACGTTTGTTGAAAATGAACGAACAATTAATCTACGATAAAAGGGACATGTGTCACAAGATGCAATAAGCTCGTTTGCTTTTGCTACTACTGACGAACTCATTGTATTTGTTTACGTTTTACTCAGTAGCTTGTTTTGTTCTTCTTTGTTGTTCGGATCCCTTTGTGACGGCTCTACGTTGCATATTAGAAGACGATTCGAATGAGAGAAATATATCGGTGACACACACAGACTCCATTCTTTGAGTCCCTCGATATCTTTTGGAACTCCCGCCACAGGCGCGAAACACATTTGAACTTTTACTTGTGTTTTTACACATTCGTTCCCACACAAAATGATGATAACCTACATCTAGAATTGAATGGCAAACCAACAGAGCTGTTTGAGAGAAGTGTGATTGGTCCTCGAGCTGTACAGCGCACGAAACAGAATCCGAATGATGAGGCGGAGCACCCTACGACCCTTTTGGGCGGTGCTGAGGTCTATCGCGACCGCGCGCTCGCCCTACGACGAGGGTTGCCTGTCATTGATAGTTGTGATTAATGCGCTTGGGCCCCGCTCGACGATAACTTGATTATGCGGGCTATGACGAACGACTGAAACGCCTCGACCGCTCTCGGCACTTCCGTCGCGCGGTTAGTGTGGAGTGTGACACGCGCATTAACCTTACCGCTTTTGCCTCCGGCGACGATTTTCCTAAGAGCCCGTTATCGTCTCATTCAACTTCGGTACAGAACGGACCATCACTTATCACGAATGCGATCGGTTCACAATTTCATACACCCGGTGGTTTTGTATATACTCTTTTTTTTTTTTTGGAGTCATTGCACAAATAATTTACTATAGATTTTCTTTCAATATTCATAAAAATTTAATATTTTTCTTCATTTTAATTATAGATAACTGAACGAATAATGACCTTTTATTGTCGGTGCTCTTTATATTCCTATTACATTCAGTCATAATTTCAAGAAATAAAGTGTTTACACTTTATTGCACAGAAATAAAGTGTTTACACAAACATATTTTCTTACCAATATCCTGCAGAAATAGTTGGTATCGAATAATTCATCGAAATGCAGTCAAATATCGTGAGTTTGAAAGTAATGGTCTTTACAGTCCTTTATCGGTTATGTTACTAGCAATTTTGGTCGTTGGTAGTTATCGACAACACTTTGACACCGCAGTAGAAGCACTTTGCCCATTTTATTTGATATCGCTTCTTTCATGAGACACGCATTATTGTAAAATAAAGGTAAAGACGTTTCGCCGTCCATGTAACCCTTTCGTTCGATCGATATTATGAAGTATATACCATAAGAACGCCTTTCGTACTCGCTTTAAAGTCATGGTGGGTGATTCGCTTTATGACCCAAAGGCCGCCAGTACAACGAGCTCCATTTTTGCGTCTCCTTTTCTAGACGCTTTTCCAACTCTCTTGTGGGACACGTGCAACCTTCCTGCAATATCACTGAAGCTATATCGAGATTGCTGCGAGCGTTGTTCCATGAAACATCGATACAATTCTGTGCAATACAGGAAATGGTTCTTGTATTACTTCAACATTAGTGCCATGTATCATTTTTCTGTTATTCTCCACTGAAATTCCATTTCGATCATTGACTTAATTGATGTCGTACAAGTTTCCGAAAAAGCAAAGTAATTCGTAAAAAAAAATAGTATCAAAATGTAATTTATGCAACTACGTGCGAGAAGTGCTTACTTTTCACACGCGAAGCGAAGCGGAGGGTGTGAGAAATCGCACTTCTCGCACCAGTGAAATAAAATTGTGTACGAAACTCGTGCCAAAAACTTTTTCTCAACTCGTTTAATTGCAACAGTTAATTAATTGCGTGGTGCAAATTCTCCATCGTAAGAAAAAATTCACGGGCCTGAATTTTTTTTTTTTAAGTCGATTTTTTCGCCTAATTTTTTTGTTAATTCACTATTGATATTCTTATTCAAAATATTTGTACAAAAATCCACTGTTTTTCTTTATATTCAAATATTTTGATTTTTATTGGCGTAACAACATTTGCCATTCAATGTCTATTATGTCCAAACAAACTTCGAGCCATGAGGTAGGAAATAGCAGAAAGAGGTCTCGAGATGTACACACCAGGGAGAGTACCCAGATCAACCCGCAGCTCCACGTCGGGCTCGAGTGTTCGCTCGGACGAATGAAAGTGACAGCCTCATAGTGGGATTTTCCGCTGGCAGAGGCTGCGAGTAGTAGAAAATTGTAGCAGGGAAATATCCTACTGTTGATGCACACTTGGGTCGCTGAGATGTCTGCTATAACATTTATATCAACTGTACGAAGTGAACAATTGTGGAGCTATAAAAACACACTTCGGACACTGTCATTTCAGAATCAACATTTTCATGGACAACAAATATTTTAGAAAATCGAATATGCACGATTTTACATAATTGTACTATAAAACGTATTTTATATCCTAACAACTTCGCAAAATTAGTATTTTCAATAACATTCAATATTTTGTTCTTGAGCAAATATTGACTATCAGAACATTTGGACTAAGAGCAAACAAACAATAAAATACTTCTATCGTTTTCGCATGGATTCGTACTGAAGAATCTTTTGATTGTAAAAGTTTAACGACGAAAGCAAAGGGTAAGATTTTTCTTCTCAATTCACCTGTAGATTGACGAGAGACAGAGAGATAAAGAAAAAGGAAAAATGAAAGAAGGGGTGGAGAGAAAGAGTGGCGAAAGTTTTACGGAAAGCTCTCACCGGCTGGCCCATCATTCCTATCAGCTACGCGAGCTTGGTTTCCTATACTTATATACACCCTTTCATCGCGAAAAGAGCGCGTGTATACCGATATTGGAATTCTTCGTAATTTCCACCTTTCGGCTTTAAGAGAACACTGCAGCCATTGCTTGGGGTTGCCCACCGCCGTCACGGCTAGGAAGTCCGTGCGGCGTCGGACTTAGCCGTTCCCGCTGCCGTTGGTCTAACGTGATTAAGCTAAAAGCCTTTCCAGACGAAGGATCAGTGGTTCGTCGTTCGCACGGAGCTCCTTTCGTGTCTACCACTGTACTACTGTATATTTACACTTAGCCACAAAACTTTACCTTCATACGTTTTCGGTCACATAAATATCATTGAGTGGGTTGAGAGGATGGCTAAGGGCAAGGCTGAAACAAACAACTATTCCAGGGCAGTTATTTATTTAGACTGTCTAAATTTAGATCGAGTTAATTTTTTATATAAGTCTTAGATATTTTGGTTAGGTTCAAGACCTTCTACATTCAAGCTGGGCCTGGTCAAAATTTGGGAAAAATACAAATATGGATGCTGAGGAAATTGAGATTTTATTTTTTACTTCATTGTGGTATTGAGATCTTGTCATGCACAAAAATTGTCGATGGTTTTTCAAGTCTGTGCAGCGAAACAGAATTTTTTCTTCGGCCATTTGAAAAAACTATTCACGGCCGTGAAAATCAAGACATTTTAATTACATAGTTTTAACATGTTTGTTGCAATGAACGCTTTCGAACGAAGGAAGAAAATTCAAAATCGGTGGACTCGATGAAAAGGTTCAATCGAAAATCCGAAATTTGGTAATCGTGACTCAGGGTGGCCAAAGACGAATAAAAATTACATTTATCATATCACTGAAATAATATCCACGTCTACTTTGAAATCGGATTAATTTAAATTAAATTAATATTAATTTAATTATATTAATTTAAATAATTCAATTGCCTAATGTGATCGACCATGTTTAAGTTGGGGCTGATCAAAATATGTGATGGATCAAAACGTGACTAGCACGAAAAATTGAGATTTTATTTTCAACTTCAATGTGGCATTGCAATAAAAATTCACGTAAGGCGAACTTTAAATCGAATCGCGATAAAAGAAAGCTCCATCAAGTGCTGTATGCATTGGAAAGGTCTTCTTGTCTCAGTAAGTGAAGAGCATGCAAAAGTTTGAGAAACATGGCAACATCGATCATCATCCATTTAGAAAAAAGAAGAAAAATGGCAAGTGATGTGATGAGAGGAAAAGCGGAAGTGGGTGGGACAACCTACATGGTGCGGTACCCAAGTTCTGGGAACGAATCCCGTACGACTTTCTTTATTCGTTACGTTCCATTCGTCCTCCTCTTCGTCTTGCTCTTCCCGTATCATTGCGAAGTCGTGAGTGGGCTTCCGCATCCTGATTTTCTCCCATGGGAAGAAAAAGAATCTGAGAAACCTCCGGAAAATCGGAAGTTCCCCGTTGCTTATATTTCTCTTTTCCTTTACTCCTGTTTTCATGATTCTGTATGCGACTGACAAAATATTTGTGTCATACGCAATGGCAACGCAAGCAAGTCACGGCAGAAAAGCAATTTTCTCGGAAAAGGATTCATCGCTAGTTTCCACTGCGGTTACACCTGAGGCCTCGATTTCTCTTCACAATATAGTGCGGACCGAGCTAATATACATATTCAATTTATAAGCTCCGCTTTTGCTCGCCCTCTACATGCACTTTATTATTCTTGGTGCATAAATTTCATATCCGTTTTAAGGTAACTGGATCTGCGATTAAATGATAAATTATAACAATCGGAATATACGTTTTGCATTAATCTCTGTATTGTCTTTAGTGTATGTGGATAAAATCCGATTAGCATATATACGTATATAAACGCTTCGTGTTATATACTCGCGTTTCGCTACGGTTTATGAAATTAAGCGAACTCGGATTAGACGGATTAGAACTCCGCGGTGCGCTAGCGTATCGACTCTTCCCGGGATTACACTTGTGTCTCACATGCTTCTCACCGTAAGCCACCTACTAAGCACTCTTGTAAGTTATAACATGTGCAACTGGAAATTTGAATTACTAACCACATGCAGTCCGAACGGACGCTGCGATTTTGATCTTGTACAATCAAACTAATACTTAATTCAATTTATTATAGCTTCCTCATGGAAGCACTTTTGATAACATGTGGTTTTGATCAAAATTTGAATGTTAGAACATACAAAATTGTCTGGATAAAATAAATATGTTTCAGAAAATTACAGTGTAAATATATTTTTTATACATTTCATATGCGATATACATTAGGGTGATCCTGAAATCGGTTTCCAAATCGGTTCCAAATACATCAAAAATAACCCTCAAATTTTTTCAGATTTTTTTCGTCACAGTTAACCTTCACCCGAGAGGGTCAAAAGTTCCCATTTGGAATACATAGAGTTTTTTTTATTGTTGCAGTCAATATTTTATTGTGGGTCTCCTTATCAGCCGAAGAGTTGAAAGTTCACACAAAGTACTTTTTGTACATACGTGTACATACGTGAAAAAATTATCAATTCATACCCTAAAATTGGAGTATGGATTATCGCTTTTAAGAAGAACGATGGTTCAAATTTTTATTTCGGATATACGAAGTTCATCGGTCTTTAGCAATCAATTGTACTTCCTTTTTACGACCGAGGTGAGTTTCTGACAAATGGTGAACAATGTAGAAACAATTTTGCAACTTTCAACTTTGCATCCTTGTTAAATAATCTGTTAACTTTCGTGTCAGGAAAAAATAGTGCACCGCGTGTGAAGTGCACATCGTGAGCTGCTGTAAAACAAGACAGTGAAAAAGGGAAATGAGATAGGTTGCCAGAGTTAAACGAGTCGTATACTCAAGTGCATGAGGATACGAAAGTACTGCTAGTCACGAATACTGCCAAGTAGCGGAGACACGAAACGTGTGCAATTCGTTAAGGAAAATAAGAAAAAGCGAAGAGAAGCTTTTCTGCAAGGAGGTGGTGGCGGAGGTCGAGCTCAGGTGTGACCGAGAATAAATCGACTTCCTCGGAATTCAGAAAAGATCTTCTTGCCGGAAAGCTTTGCAACGACGTGCAACGTGTGCGCTTAACAAATAAAGTTGCTGGTAACTGCAGTTAGGATTCTGCACCATTGAAGTACATTATGTGCAGTACGAGCGGCTTATACCGTATAATAAATAAAACGGAAGTAGCAAAAGAGGAAGAAGAAAAATCCAAAGAAGCAGGTGGAGTCGTACACAGTAAGGATAAATAGTTGGAAGGATTTTTCTAACCACCTGATTATCCTTCCGACACCCAAAAAATTCTTAAACATTGAGTATCCAATTAACATTTGAATCTTGAAAAGAATTTTCACCACGTCATTACTGCGATATCAGCAGACATTTTTAGTACATTCATTAGCCAATGATTAACTTATCATTGTAATTATCATAATTCTATCCGCTTCGTTTCGTCGCACCATTTATAACGAAAAAAGACAATTGAAAATCGACCGATCCAAAGAAAAGTTATCGCCATTTGAAAATTCTAGAGTTTGGCAATCCTGAATCAGGGGAGCCAAAGTCGAAAAAATAAATTTAGCCGTTTACTAATTAAAAAAAGGCTATCTCATAGGAAATTTCCTGCTGATTAAGAATTTGCCAACCTTTTTTACGACAACTCAAAAATTCCAAGTAAAAACCCTAAAGAGTTACCTATTATATAGTATAATAAATGAAACAGAAGTTGCGATAAAGAATCAATGAAAGAAACCGGAAAAAATTACTGGAAGGACCTTTGTAACTGCGTGTTTATCCTCCGAACACGAAGAAAACTCTTAAGAATTGAGTATCCAATTAAAATTTCTAGCCTCGAAGGGATTTCCATTGCGATGTGATCTCGGTATCAGCAGAGCTTCCGAGTAAATTGATTTAGCATTGTAGTAGTTGTTCTGAAAGATTGGTGTAATTAACGAACTCAGTTGAGAAGAGGTTTCGAGAGGAGATGTATGCAAACGAGACTTTTTGCTTTCTTTACTCCTGCTAAGAGCTTTCTTACAGTTTTCTTGAAGATATTCTCCTTTTATCTATCGAAACTGCTTTAACTGGTGTTCCAACGTTTATTTCTTTTCTTCTACTCGAATGTACTCGAGACGCTTCTGTGGATCTCCGACTCCTTAGCCGCAACGCTCAAATTCTTAAGTCTGATCTCGATCTATAGATATAGTGTCAATGAATCGATGCATTTTCGATCGCGACGCGCTTCTTCGCTCTTTCTTTGGAGGCCTTAAGGCTGCGAAGAAATTTATCTTCACCCACTTCTGGTTCGCATAATAAATTGTGCCCCCGGCTTCTCTCTTCGTGGCTGAAACGTCTCAACTCGAGGAGAGGAAAATCGTAGCCAGAACGTCTATCTTCGCGAATGTAAAGCCGCTCGGTCGGCCCGACTATCCACTTAAGGTATCTCTCCGCGATACATAAGGATTTATGCAAAAATTTTGAATCTTCTGCTATACCATAGACGTCCTAACAGCGTTTCTCTTTTTCCATTCCTTGACTCCTATTTTCAGTCACAATCGTCGTGCTGCGTTCAAGTCCTCGGGATATGCATGACCTCTCGCTATAACCCGACGCTGAAAGTGAAATTCTCGTAACGCTTGACTCTCTCACACTTAGGTGCATCGTTGTATATACGAAGAGACACACTACGTGCATCATAACGATTGTCTTTTTTCCTCGGAAAAGAACCATGCGAGAAAAGTAAGAAGGAAGGAAAGAGCACTGGAAAATAATGGAGGCAAGCGATTTCCGGAAAGTTAAAAGCTGAGGATCAAGGATCGCACGTGGATTCGTCTTCGACATCTTTTCTACTTTATCCGGTTTTTTTTCTTTCTTTTTACCTGCCCTTCGTTACTGTAGAAGAAACTTGCTTAATTGAGTGGGTTTATGTACAATGCTGATATATAAAGAAATGTATCACTGTTAGAAAAGATTGGAAGTTTTTATGCATTAACTTGTCATCGATATTTGCCAATTTCGGTGACGAGTTTGGTAAATTTCGATTTGGTTGTTTATTTATGTTTCAAACTGATTGTTTTTTTATAATAATAGACAATTTTGGTCTAGAATTCATGTACTTTTCCAGTAAAATTAAAGCAAGTTTTTTAAAGTCAAGTACTTTTATTGTAAAATTAGAGTACATTATTGAATATGCTGTACCATACATTAATTTGACATTACACTTGTATACTAAATTTCATATGCTAGTTTATAATTAAAAACTTCCAGTAGAAGTACACTAGATTTTAAGGAGATTTTTTTTACAGTGTATAGTAATATGATCGGAGAATACACTTCAGGTGTGTGAATATACCATTTTCAGAAATAATTTGTTATGGTCAAATATATAATATCACAGTAGATTTTGGTTGCTGAAAGCCTTAACGGATTTGAAGGAACATTTTGGATAGAAGATCAATATGTCTGTGAGTTTTGATTTGCCTCAATCATTTGTATGACGGCATGTCAAAATTCGTTTAGTTAATATTATCCTATATACTTTTGGCACAAATTTTAATGTCATCATTTTTATGCGTATGCTTCGGTTCTACCTCGAATTTTAGATTTACGGAATATTCACAATTTTCCTGTGTGACGTGTGAAAACGCGTCAGTAATGTTTGATTAATATCCGATATGCATGGAGTCATATCAAATGAATTTTCAATTGCAGCCACTTCCTGCCACTGTTATAAATCCCTTCAACAGCCAATGTGGCATATTAGCTATATTGAAAAAATCGCTATTTTCAATAACACATCGTTTATTGAAATCCAGATACTCTGGTAAATTTGACAAGCCGTGTAATTCCGTTACTTATGTAACCTACATTCAAATTTTGTGAATGAAAAGTGCATTTACACATCAAAAATAAAAATGTAATTTAACAAAAGTGGATTTTTTCCCATTTTAATCCAGAAAAGTGCTCAACACTAATCTACACGCCTTCGAGCTCAAGTTAATTCACTTAACTCGGTGCGAGAAACCTGGTTTTACGCACGCTTCATATGCATTAATCCCCATTTTTCCAACTGATCAAATAAGATTGTGTACGATACTCGTACAATAAACGTTTTCTTAAGTCACGTAACTGCAACACTTGCCTTCGGCTCGTGCTGCAAATTCACACTCAACAGAAAAAGTTTTATCGCACTAGTATCGAAAAGTACTAATTCGTATTCTTCGAGGGCTTACAATTTGTATGTTGTGAGTATGTATCCCGTTTTACTTTCTCATACGAGCTCTCAAGACGCGACTTGAAGAAGTGGAGCGGGATAAAGAAATAAGGAAGAAGAGCTCGTCATCGATATCGGAATAATGGGCGAGTTTATATTGTGTGGATACGGTTCACTAAGGAACCCGTTATATTTCGATGATATCGTCTCAATTTCCTAGAGGACGTCTCATCGTGTCTGCGTCGTCGTTGTTACCCTATAACAAACTATATTATTATCCACTATTGTGCGATGGAAAGCCATCGACAAGAAGTAGAATATAAATTTTTCTCGACGCCTATACACCTACCGCAGTTTTCCAAGGAACTATAGAAATGAACTCTGATTTCATAAGAAAGTTTGATTGGTAAGAAGCCATTTGACTTTCGGTCTGGATATTGCATAGCAGAGAAAGACCTAGAGTTCACCTTTTATTTCTGTATTATCGGGAATCGCAGAGCTTCCCCTTTTTCCCACCACCAGGAGAATTCTCTTTCCCCGATTCGAAGATATCGTTGGCTTAAGGCAAACTTTTGACTGTGCGGCTCTTTCGGTATTCATTCGTCGCTGGAGCTTTCCTACCTACAAACTCTTCGTGCCCGGCTCAGGATTTCCTGCGAAAAAAAAAACTCAACTCCTGCTCTCAACATTATAGGAAACTGTATGAAAATTTTCGTGGAAGCTGAGTATACCTATCGATTCCATGGCATTCTCGATAGCTGCTCGAATATAAAAAGGAGTTTTCGCTGCAATGTTTCCGGCTATCGACATTCGAAGTCGATGCTGTTGTGGCGCTTCAATATTACAGTATCAGGTCAAATAGAAAATCTGGCACGAAATGAATGTACCCTTTTTTTTCCATTTACCATACCGGTTTTTTTTTTCATTGAATTGCAGGTAGGAAGTGAAGTGGTTCAGTGCTGCAAAAACTGCAGGTTAAGTGGCGTTCGTCAACGCAAAAAAGTTCTAGTGGATTGTTTTAGTTTTGGTAAAAATAGTATTTTTCATTTTTCTTATATGTATAGATACTTTGAATATATTTTTCGGTCGAAATTTTGTTTATTCAATAAAGAAAGAAATCAAAAAAATGCTATAGACGAAACATGCGTTTCGATTGTAGATCTCTATTGCATAATTTATTAACTCTCTATCTATCAAATTCACTGAATCGATGATAGCTGGGTGAATTTCAAAAGGAGTTTTTGCTCAATGCATCCAGCGATCGACATTCGAAAACCCGAGGCTGTGCTTCAATATTGAAGTATCAGTGCAAATGAAAAATCGGACACGAAATGTGTTTAGTGCTTTTTGTTCCACTTAGCATGCAGGTTCATTTTGCAAGAATGACTGATAAAAAGGGAAACAGTTCAGTGCAATAAATACTCGAGCAATGAAAAGGTAATTGAGCAGTGTTATACAACGCCAAATGAACACCACCGAATTATCCACAAAAGAGAAACTCTTGTATGTGGGAGAGAGAGAATAGTGCGCATCGAGCTTGTGTACATAAAAAGTAAAATGCCCCAAATTGCCATGGCAGGGAAAATTGTTTTGTTAAACGCACGGTGCGCTTCTGTTGATTCGGCGTTGATGTTGTCGCTGCAGAAACGAACTGGCTCACTGGTTGGTTTGATGCACTGCCAATACACTGGCAAGTGATTTTCGCCTTTCGGAAACGAGCCAAACGACAGTTCGATGATTGGACCTATTGTCGAAAATTGCATCGAGCCTGGAACATTGGCCAATTCACTCCTCCACTTTATCAGCATATGCTCCACGGTAACAACAAACTTATGCTCCGTCGTGTAATACGTAACGATGTGCGACGTGCGCGGAAATTACGTGGACAAGCCAGGAACCATATCATTATGAAAAGCACGTTGAACTACACGGAGAATACCCTAAATGAAGTCGTTTTTTGGATAAAAGTGTTATTATGATCTACATGAAATTGTTTGCACTACGCAAATCATACATAAATCCGCTTCGACCGGATATGCTGTTACGCATATGGCTTAAAAATGACTCGAGTCCAACTAGCGTTCGTTATTAACTCTGTCCTTGCACAAAATACACCTCACAAGGTAACACGTCCCAATAAAGAACCCAAGATTTTTCGAATCGTCAGATTAAGTTTATGGTTAAGCCCTTTTAAGGCTGTATTACGGCATCGGATGGTAGCACGCGTAACATTACGTCCGTAGCCCAACGATGTCTTTATGGAAGCAATCTTTCTTCGAGTATCAGCTTCAAGGTCGATATGAGAAGCGAGTAGAAAACTCGCTTCTCATATCGACTACTCGTTTAAACGGTAGGCTTAACAATGCTTTAGAACTTCGTTTATTTTTTATAATGATTTTTTCCTGTTCGCCCAATAACTTTATAGCAATGTTTTGTAAAGACGACATTCAGAGAATTTTCGGAAGAAAAATTGGTGGAGATCGTGAGAAACCATAAAATAATCAGGGCCCAAGTCAATGAGGTCATCTGGGGTCTTACAATAATAATCTAGATCGTTTAGATTTTATCGAAATTTGAATTGATCCCATTTGCAAAAATCTGGCCCTGGGATTGCAGAAACATATGTCGAGTATATCCCAGTATCGATATTTTCAGCCAGGATAAAAGTAATTCAAAATATACTTTATTTCCACGGAAGTTGCGATAGCAGAGTGCGAAAAAAAATTTGCATAATCGTAGGTAATCTGTGAATGGAAGGAAGCAAGAGACTGGACCATCCCCGGGCCAGGAACGACTCCCCGGAGGTCCAAGTTACATCCGCAGCACCGGAGAAAAATAAATGAACGATATTACGAATCGTCGAGGGGCGGCGTGGTCAGCCGTTCTTTTTATCCTTTAGTACCGCAGTTGTTCGCGAGCGAACCTTGCGCGCCACCATTTGCAGAACGTGCGGTGGAAAGCGGGAGCAGAAACCGATGTGCGCCACTTTGTGTCATTACGCGCTCGTTAAATATACCTATATACTAGCTTTTCTCTCTCTCTCTCGATACTCCGCAGCTACGTACCGTGTGTATGTGCACGTGAATGCAATGCGGGCGTATGCATATATCCATATTCTTAAGATCTATGTATATATATACGCATATATATATCTTGAGAATTTATGCAGAGCCGTGTGAAAGTTCTTTCGCCTCGTAGCCGCACGAGGCGTTGGTATACGAGGCGCCGAAAGATCAACGCCGTAAAATTGTAGGCTGAGCCCGAGCAACGTGCCAGAGTTAAAGGTATAAGGTATAGAGTCCCTGTTTTCAAGCAGAAATATAGTGCCTAGTACAGCAGTAGCTCTGCCGAAGGGTGGATGTAAGATTGGGGGGCGTAATTGTTTTACAGTAATGAATATTGGATTTTCGTCTCGAACGACGAGCGTTGCCCGGCGAAGCAGCCGTCGTAAAATCTTTAATGGCGCACGAGGTACCAAATCACATTTTTCCAGGTCAGCCAACCAGGGTTACGAAGTTTCAGAAAAGACTACCGAGGAGCTAACCCGAGGCCGTTCAGTCGGTACATATATATAAGGTGGTGATGTATAAACTCTTGCATACACGGACTATGTCACGAAAACACGGAAATTGGATTTGAGAAAATATGCCAAATTGTATAACTCGCACGTTGCGTTGTGTTGGCGCTGTGGGTCGTCCGAGGGAGAGAGAGAGAGAGAGAGGAATAATGTGGAACCGTGGTAACCGAATTTACCGCCTGCTACGATAGGCACTTGACGGGATAACATTGTTTCGACCCTGTGTGTTATTAAAATATCTCGCAGACGCTAACGTGTAGGGAATTCGGGACTTTCTATCCGAAACCCGACCTCTGTAGGTCTCTTTTAGCGACCTCAGGCGTGGATTATTCTAAGTTTTCCTATGGCACTCTACTCTGCTGGTCTAGATTATTTTGGGTGACCTTATAAGAACCGATCTCTTGGGTCGGGATTATTCCAAGTCCGCTCATGACAACTTATCAAATGAGATTGGATTATTCCAAAATACTTTATGACAACCGATCTTTAGGGCTTGGATTATTCTAAAACCCCCTGAGATACCTCACGTTCAAAACCCTCTGAGCTTCTGGAACGGACAAAAACTTATGATATATTTTTTCTTTGTTACAGGTAAGCATGACGAAAATGTGAAAAACCAGGACTATCGTCGAGAAAGACAATAAAAATAAGAAAAATCGTCGGCAGAAAGCCAGCTGTGTCTCGAATAGGGGTTGGATCGTGCTCTTAAAATATTACTTACTCCGGCTCCAGCCGATAATTTACCATGTGCGAGGGTAAGTATATGTCAGTCATATTCCTGCGTGCGTGATCTACTATTATAGTCGCCGATGTCCCATACCGGAACTTTGCAAAACTGTTGGATACATATTCAGGTACACATGCACGGTAGCGGAAAAGTGGAATCGCCACTTGCTTGCGGTCGGACCCTTCGACTGCAATATTTCTGCATATTGCGGTGGAAGGGCCGGAGGACCAAGCCGGAGGGTATGTCCGCTGGATAATGACAGCTCATCCACGCACGTACGACTCCCCCTCAAAGCTAATAGTTTCTGTCACGACTGTTCACCCTTATGGGGGTCGATCGAGCGAACCCCTGAATTCCACACTATATCAAATATCCATCGGTATAATGTAATATACCTTTCGTATATCCTGCGGTATATATTGGTCGCTCCGTCGCTTCTGTCCACACGAGCAACCAACGGTGTACTGAGCCGATGGTATGGGCCCCCATAAAATCGAATGCCCCGATTATACAGCCCAAACGAATTGCCTCCCTCTTTCTTTGTTCCTGTTGATTTTCAAACCGATTTTCACCCGGTGACTACGACGACGTGACGTGTATAGGCATATATATATATATTTATATATATATATAAATGTATATATATATGTGTACATGCGACATACCACTTTTTCCTGTTTGCCCAACACGCCGCACGTCGTAAATTCGCGTCGGGCACAGTTTTCGCGAGAGTATAACCAGAGCGATCTGTAGGCTCTTCCGGTTTAGGCGGCCCACCGACACTCGTCGTGCACCCCGTAGGATGTCTATGTGGTAAAGCCGTTACTCTTTTACGATGCAATAAAAAAAACGGCGCAACTGAGAGGGCGCGAGAAATACAGAGGAAAAAAATGACTAGTCCACTCACGTTGTTTCGGTGCGAGAAACACTTCTGTACATATCGTATTGTCGGCCGTGTGTCGTGTTTCTCTTTCCATCCACAGCCTTGGACCGCACCCTCAACCATGACGTTTTATAAATGGGGCTACTGAGTTTTCCGTAGGGATAGAATATTTTGCTACCGAGTTTAATTGAATAGCGCATAGTTTGCACGTTATCGTGCTTATTGCACATGCGTTTAGGTCATTTTACCGATACTCTTAACTTACATGTAACGTATACATAAAAGTTTATCGGATATGTCAGGCTTTTTATACTTCATACACCGTAAAATGAAAGTGACGACTCATTATCTATATTTATGCTTTTGAGGATGACCTATACAGAATTTTGATTTTTTAAAAATTCCTACTTAAAAATATCCCGCGAAATACTTAAAATGAAAATCTATAAAAATTTGGAAATATGACAATGATGTTTCAATGTTGGTAGCGAATTCTCTCAGTTTTTTAATTACATTTTTCACGCGTTATTGCGCTTATTGTACTTATTTTTCGGTTAATTTGCTGATTTTTCACGATGCGGTCTGCAAATATAAAAAGTGTATATTAAATAGTATTACGTATCAAAAAAAGTATTAAAATCGTCGGAAAAAATACGTTTTACGTAAAAAAATCAGTCACGTACAGTTACAAAAATTACGTAATACTGTTCTTAAAGACCTGTTGATACTCTTATTAATACTCAAATCATGGAAAAACGGATTTAATTAAGTATTAAAATCGTCATTAAAAAAACACGATTTAAAACCAGTTTTAATACTCATTTGATGATATTTTTAATACTTGAATCTCTGACCGAAAGAATCAACTGAGTATTAAATTCTTTTCCAAAAATGACATTTAATACTTTTTTTGATACTCAAGTCTCGAAAAAAAGTATTAAAAAGTCCAATACGCGAAACTCTTAATACTTTTTTAATACTCTTTTGATACATTTTTTATTTTGTGCGGGATATGTAACATATTTTTGGCATATATTTCACATAAAATTATTTCCATACGGGTGAGGGAGCCGATTGTACAGATTTCGAAGATGTTACCGGCATAATTTGCGTTCTTGTTATAGTTACGAAGTAATTCGAGGGAAGGGGAAATAGCTCTCGAAGAGGGGATTTTGGAGAGACCTAAATAATATTGATAAGTTGTTCCCGATTATTACTTTAAGTAATCAGTCTCGCTCGGGCCACCGCCGAGGTGCGTCGAGTTGTAGTCGAGCTCCCGTGTTGACAGTTTTTCTGTCGCTCGCGTCTTCGCGTAGTTCTCGCGCTTCGTATAGTGTTCTCGTGCTGTGCGTTTTATTTTATTGAATAAAACTGAAAGTTCTTGTGCCCAGTGCAGTGCATTAGTGCACTTTCGACTTCCATACATCCTCTAGGATTACCGCTCTCGCTCCCAAGATTATTGGAGATAGCTTTCGGTGAGTCGTTCTTGTAATTTTAATTATATAATCGAATGTGCCGATCGCGACGATTAAGGATGTATGACCGTACAGTTTCGCTAAAAGCGAGTTTCAGAGACAATTTCGATCACTTCCCGATGGGATAAAAATCGGAAAAAAAATTTTAAAAAATTAAAAATGTGTCTGGCGTTTATATAATTTTCCCATTTATACATTCGCGAAAGAATATCAGCCATAGCCCAGCTGTATCAATTTCTTACACGGGAGAAGCGCAATGGGAGGGAAGAATCATATACCGTCTCTATGGCATTTTCCCTTTTGCGAAGGTTCAGGGGTTATAACCCGGTCGCCGTGAAACCCCCATTCAAAACGTATAACCTTTGCCTTTGTATATCAAACTAATATTGACGCTGCGACCGGCTATCCAAGAAGATCCAATAGTCTGGTGACCGAAGCGACGGACAGTGAGGATGGAGAGAAACCCTTAGACGATGAGAATCGGGGAAGGGAGAAGGCCGAGAAGGAGAGAAACAAGAAAAGCGATAGAGACGTTTCCTATCACTATCTCGGGCTACCGTGCACACTTCCCGCGTGGCCAATGACCCACGGTAAATTTACCTACGATCACCTTTGCGATTCAAGAAGAAACGAAAAGAAAAGGGTTCGGCTCTCGAACGGATAAGCTCCTCGAAATAAAAAAGAATGAGAAAGCATTTCTCCCGTGAACCAGTCTCGCAAAAAAGCAAACTTAGATGTAATTTTCATTCTATTTTGTCTCTCCGTTCCGAAATGTAAATGCACTGATACGATCTTTTCACATTCAATTTTCCTCTCGCCAAATCCATGAATATACACACTATTAGGAATTGAGCGAATAAAAAAAACTCAATCTTGTAGTCATTTCTTCGATCACCTAAAAAAATTGCTAGACTTTACTTGAAAATAGGGGAATTACATCTATATTAGAATCAAAATTATGAGCTCCGCTTTTGACAGGATCTTTACTAAGACGTATTCTACGATATTTTGAGCGGAGAGCAAAGGAAAAAAAATATCGCTTCTTTTGGCACACCCTAATCTCTCTATATATATATTTTAACCTATATATGAATTGCTAAGTTTACTGAAATTAGAATTCGACAATCATGTTTTGCTGCTGCGACGTCAATCTCTCTTAAATACTAGAAACAAGTACGAATAATTTAACCATTTTTCATTACCGTACTTTTGGTTCGCTGCAGAATTAAAAAAAAAAAAATAAGAACGATTTCCATTACGCAAATACGTAGGAAAGTCTAGATCACATTTTTCTTCCACCAAGCACAAGAATAACTGATAGTTGGCACATGTCGTTATCGAGGCGTTTGATTTAATGGAATGATAATCCGGTTCGAGCGGATGCCACAGGATAATTCCTGAAATTAAGTCACTAGATAATTCCGCGATGGAGAGTCACATGTCGATATTGGCTCTCATTGGTTATAAGCTTATCGATTTTCACTTACTCACTCCGAGCATAAGCATATTGAAAATTAAAGGTGAAATATGAAGAATTTTGACACATTCTCTTCCGACAATTTAACGCCGTGAAAACTGCTACCATAAACTCCAAATGGATCAATACAACTGGCAAATAGTTCACGTCAATCACCTGTAATAATAGCCTTCATTTTTAGTAGTGCAGAGGGCGCACCTGTCGACTAATGCATATAATTTACTTAACCTGAGATGTGCATATATATATATATACATACATATACGTATACATACAATAATCAGTAGTAGTAGGAAGCGAGAAGTTCACGACTCAGGCCAACTACCGAGAATTAGACAATGACGCATCGTTCTATTTAACGTTTAACAAAGCTCATTGGGGAAGCAATCAAAACTTAGGCCGAACTAAGAGAGGCTTACGGGGCTTCGTCGAAGTCTTGGTTTACCGGCGGAATACTGAGCGCGCCCTGGTGTTCATATAGTCGTTTCTCTCTTCCTCCCTTTGCTCCCACGGCTCTGTCCTTTTGGCGCTTTCTATTCTACCACTCGACTAACGAAGAAATAAGTCGATTAATTGTTTCGAGCTGGATAGCTGATTGGCCTGCTGCGGCTTCTGTTGCCTCTTCTATATACTCGAGAATTAGGTATAGTATGAGTCCACCAGGCAATTAGGACCCAACGAACGGCCACACAATTTCATACAAGTGGTGGCGACCGATTCTACAAACTTTCATAGTCCCGAACAAACATCTTTAGCGAACGCAAAATCGCTTACGTGTTCATTCGGCCGCAGCCAAAAACTTCAAAGTCTGCAGTGAGAAAAGCGATTTCATTGATTCGGTAAATGTGAAATACGGAGCTTCTTTTTTTCTTGATAGAAATATTATTTTATATCGCGAAGAAATGTTTAATTAAATAGCTGAAATTTCACAAAAGATTGAGTGTCTATTCGGTTTTGGAAAAAGGAACAAATTATATAGAATCTAAATTCCTCGTTATATTACGTTGGAAATTAAGATAATTAAAGCGACCATATTAATATATTTGTGTATTAAATTTGAGCTTGTTTGTTTGAATGATTTTCAAGTTATGAGATAATAAATTTTCGAAACCGAAAATACTCAGAAACATACGTAGGGACATTTGTTCTAGATCACTTTCTATTGGATATCAAACGAGCAATTGCTTTCATTATCATAATGCTTTCTCTATGACAAGGTGGAAAAACGTGATCATAAATACAAAAAAAATGTGGCGCTTGATTTTAATAACTTACAAATCCCTGATAATTGACATGTTCACATGTCCACATTATTAAAACATTTAAAACCTATAATCAAATGACCTGTCGGAATAGATGACGTGACTTCAAAACGTCCGGATGTACTTTCATTAGATTTACTTCATTACTTATTTTTTTGTGCTTCCAAATCAATAAATATTTGCATCCCATGCTGCACGACAGTGAAATCAGGAGATTAAATTAAATAGCATTGCAATAGAGATGGATATTTTGATTGAAACTATTCAGTCACTGAAATTCCCATCTCATTCGGTTATCGGAAATAGGATCTCCTTCTGTTTGGTTCCAATCAATTTTACACAAATCAGAGATTTTCGATAACGAATACCGATCGCGAGGTTGCGGTACAATTGGGAGATGGAGCGACTGTATAAGTTTAAGTAAAGGGCCGGATTTCGTAGAGCCCTAAAAATGATTGGAAATTGGAGCAAAGTACGGTACGACATTCTTGTTTGAGGATCTGAAGAGCATCCCAATTTGAAAGCTCATGAGAGGACTTGCCAGCTTGGGTCGACCTATACACTATTGTAAACTCTATCTCTCACTCACCCTTAAGGTCCGATAAAGCCCAGGTCGATCCCAACGGTTACGACTCAACTGGAGGACTCTAGTTGGCTCATTGCCAGTCCAAAATGAGAAGTTAGTCAAGCATCATCCCTCTTTTTTTTTTTTTGCAGTCATCGGCCTCAAATAAGTACCGCATTGCGTGGCTGAACTTTTCAGTAGCATCGTTGTGGTTGCGAAAATGTGCGGGTATCGGAAGAGCAACACAATTAACCACTTTGTTCAAAAAGTTAACCTAAAACTGCGGAGGGGATTTTGTAATACTTTTTTATCATTCTTTATTCATAATTTACAATTATATGACTGTTGTTTATGTAATGACCGTTAAGATATTAAGTCCAGTTTTTGAAACAATGAATCATCGTATTAGTCAGTTATATTGTTTATTCGAACACGCTTCATTATTTCACTACAAGCATTTTTTATATTATCGGTCGTTGAAAAGTTATGACTTTTTTAACCTCACTTAATATGAGGTGTAAAAATCGTAGTAACTTTTGAACAATCGAAAACATAAAAGTACTGACGAATAAATTAAACATTTTTCATCAAAGTCACATATTACAATTTGACAAGTAATATAATTTTTTCCTGGATTAAAGATTTTTGTATTTACATTCTTTAAAAAATAAACATTAATTGGTCAGTTTTATTTCCTCGATTCTTCAAAGCGCTAAATTAAATAACAAAATGGAGTAGAAACGTTTTAATCCTTCCAATTTCCTTTATGATGGCAGACTTATCAAAAAGTTTCGTAATCCTTTACCACTTGTTGTCAAACGTTGACATAATTTAATGCGCTCTGAAATCAGATCTATTGCCTCTGTTGCTACTGTAATTGCACAAGAGAAGTAAACATTTCTCTTTGAGAATATTCATGACGAAAAATACAACTCAAGTTTCGCTCTATAACGAACTATATAAATTACAGTAAAACTCAAAAGTGTAAACCGTGTCAGAATTAAAGAACTGCCACAACTCGTTCAGTCCTCAGAACGAACTTTAATTGCTCTCCAGTTTTGGACTCCAGTACTTATTTTGACCTCCCACGTGAAGTATATACGTACTGTACGTATCTAGAGGGACGATAGAACAGGCAACGTACCGAAGCCCGTCCTACGGTACGCTTGGGAAATTAGAAACCTTATTGATTCTTTTTTTTTTTTACCTCGCCTTCTGCGTCCTTTTTGCTGTATAGACGGTGCTTCGAGTCTCGAAGAGCAACGCAATTTACGGTGCTATCTATATATCTACCTGTAAATATCGAGTGGAGGAAACTGCATCGAATTTAGGGAGATATACTGATACCGTTCGGAATATTAATGGGAAAATATCCCAGAAACATAATTCCCAATGTGATCGAATATACAACAGTAGATTTACTCGTTTTCTGACGGAATTGGACTTTTATTTGTCCCGAATGCGTCGTATTCTTTCATCCTTACTATCAGATACACTTCCTGTTTTGAGATTTTTTTATTTTCAGAGGTTTTTAGTACTTCGTTTTGGTTGTTTTCATGTTAGAACTTATAATAGTCTAAGTCGTCTAGAAAAGTGTATTTGTTTTTAGCTCTGAAAATTCAATCGTTGGTAATTTGAGAATCGTCCCAGCGGTTGAGCTGAAAATCGGTACGCAATTGGAACAGCAATTTTTTAAATTATTTTAGATATGGGATTTTTTTAATACTGAATGGATCCGAAATTTCAGATTTTATGAATTGCGGAATTATTTCGAAAAGGAGATTTTCGCGCTAACTTTTACAAGCTTTTGGCAATTTTTCTGAATAGTTATTCATAAGTGCTCGTGCATGTAATAAGATGTCTAAAAACAAAAAAAAATTTTCATTCTCTCGGCTATTGATTGAAAAGTTGACTTGCATACGGAAATACATTTCTCTGGAAGGGAGGCTCTGTAGCTAATTTCGCAGAGGTCGCTCATGCGAGATTTGTATTTTTATTTCTATTAAAACGTAAAGAATGTATTGAATTTAAAGAATAGTATTCATTTAAAAAAAATTTATTTAATAAACCTTACCATCGGTCATAGTAGGTTGCTACCAATAATTTAAAGATGTACTAGCGGTACAGTCCGCCTAAACGTGAGATTCAGAGCGAATTTTGAACGCTCCTCCATGCGTTAAAAATTTCAGAAAAATGAAGCATATGGGAAAAAATTGTTGCTAATAATAATGTTATGATTATATTTTTTTTTTAACAAGCATGAAACAGCAAGTATTGGATGCTGCAAACTACATCGTTCGTAAACAGATATATGAGATCTCGTTGAAGATAATAATGGAAAAACATAGCATACAAAATAATTGGTTGATTTATTTTAGATAAAATTACACTTTTATCTTTCCCTCGTGACTCGTATTCTGTCATTCTTGGCTCTACTTCCAATTTCGCATTTTTTAACTTAAAGTAACGAGGATCTTTTGCGCTAAACGACAACGTCGAAGAAATACTACGCGTTGAAGTGCATAGTGCGTCATTCGCTTGCATTATACGATGTAACTTTAACGTCAACTTCATACTCAAGACTCACAGTAAGCATTAGTATCTTACAACAAAAAAACCGTGCGTATAACCGTTAAAAGTGCGTGAACGTTGTAGATGCGCTGAGACAAAAACGTGAGTAACCTGAAGGATTCTCCTTCGGGCAACACATCGACGTTCCGCGAGCTGTTAACTTAACGGGCGTTAAAGTTAATCGCTACTTTCCACGAAGAACCCGCGTCAACCTAGAACTTTATCGGTACCCAACACTTTTCTGCTTCTCCTTCTTTTTTTTCTATCCTTGTCAACTCTCGTATATTCGTTTATTCTCCACTTTTATATTTATTTTTATTTTTACGTTTCTGCTCTCTCACGATTATTTAGCTGGTACGTAAATGAAGTTCTGAGGAAAAAGATAACCTTTTGACTTTTTTTCAGTTAACGATCGTTTTGATTTTTAGAAGTGAATTAATTACGCAAGAAGTTAGGGTTATGCACAGTCTTGGAAAAAGCTAAATCTGATTTGGAAAAATTGTTTAGGGCATTGACAGAAAATTGTTTTGCTTCGATACCCAAAGGATACTTTTTTTTAAACTTCATCAACCAATAGAAAAAACACAAATAGCTGAAAATAATTTGTTTCGTTAGCTCTCTTAAGACAATTTATCCTCTCGATTTATTTATCATTGTCAACTTTCGCACATTCCGTCATTTTTTTTTTAAATCGTAGGTTGCTTTGGCGAAGCCGAAAAGAATTCTTGCTTTTTACCATTATTTTAACGGTTCTCCTCTTTCGCGATTAGATAAATGGAGTTTCAATCCAAGAGATAATGTCTCTATTTTTTTAGTTACCGAATATATAGATTTTTCAGAAGTGTACAAAATTTTCAAGAACAAAATCATGCGTGAAGTCAACATAAGTCTAGTTCCTTAAAGTATCGATTTACTAGAATATTTTCCAACCATCGAAAAAGTAAAGTTGACTGCAGATAATTTTCTTGATGTCCCTCTTGAGGCGATATTCCTTCTCGATTTTTAAAACCACCAATCGTCTTGACTTATCCTTTTTTTCCAAATTTTACGGATCATGACCCTAATCTGTCATTTCCAAAACCCACTTGTAGCCTATAAAAGGTATAGAAGCGGCAAAAGGGCGGAATTGAGAGTGCAGACGGAAAGGGTCCGCTCAAACGTATATAAGATCGCTTTGAGAGCACGCGTGTAATAAAGGGAAGTGGAGTTCACAGATAAATTGAGTTACGAAGAGTCGAGCGTTCGCCTAAAGGAACGCGTCCTTTTCTCTCTCTCTCTCTCTCGCTCTCTTCTTCAGCTTCTTCGTCTTATACCCTTAACTTCATATGGAGCCGGGAGTTGCAGAGAACGTGCAGCAGTGCCAAAGACGAGCTTCACTGCACACTCTTTTAGCGTTGACGTACGGATATAAGATCTTTATGGTGTGGCACATACATATATGTACAGTGGGAATCGTGGCGGAGGTAAAGAAGGAAGGACGAGCGAGAATATAAGGATCGTCGACCAAAAGGAAAGACGCCCGAGTGGTTGGGACAAAAATATGAGTCAAAGAATGTTTTTTTTCTTTCGTTTCTTCCTCTGTGGCTGTTTCGTGGCCAAGATTTCGAACACGCGCTGAGCATTCTCTCCTCCACTTCTCTCATCTCGTATTGACGTGACGAAGATGTAGCGACGCTCAGCGGCTTCGCCTTTATAGGAAAAAAGAAGGTAGAATGAGAGAGAAAGAATGAAACGATAGCACTATACCAGCAACTCAGAAGGATGGATAGTAACGTTGAAAGCGAGACGAAGGTTTCGTGTGCTTTGCCACTACTGTATCCTCTATCTCTCATCTTACACTTTGTACCGCCACCGAGAAAAATTGCGACAGCCGAGATCCACGAGCGGTCTCTCGTATCACTTCATCATCATGTACACTACATATCACAGGCTATGAAATGGAATAAGATGTGCAGACCTCTGAAAGCTCAATATCGTGAGTGACGACTCATTGACTCTATGTAATGATGGGTGTCATTTTCTTAGTCACTCGTATGTCGTGTTTCAAATATTTTTACGTAACCCATTGATCCAAAAAAATTGAATTCCAAATATTCTGTATATGAATTATTAAAAAGAAATCGTTGTATAAAATTTGTTTGGGAAAAAGAAATTGTAAAATGATGTGTACGATTATGAACGGAAATTTTCTTCCGAACGTGCCAAATTTCAGTTGACCAGTTCTTCAGGTTTCGTATGAAACTTTGTTTATTTTTTTATTTTTTAAAATGTCAACTGACAAAGACCTATTATAAATTAGTCCAAATAGATTGTTAAGATATAGTTCAACGTACAATTATTCGCTATCGTGAAAACGATCATAAATGTGTCCCAAAATGAACCAAATTCTCCACACAATCATCCTGCACTAGCTTGTCAAATATTGACTCGTACATTCATGAGCGGAAACTTTTTGTCAGAGGTACAAAAATTTTAATTGGTTCTGCACAGTGGAGTTTTTTTTCAGTTTTCTTGAAAACCCGGTCGTTCAGTAAAGTACGCACGGCGAGCCGATAAAACGTGATTCTGCGACCGCAGTAAGTGAGCAAAAACATTCGTTGAACAGCGTTCCAAATCCTAAATCTGTGACTATGGTGGGCTGTACGCTCGCCAGCTCTAATGGCAGGGTTTTCGAGAAAAAGCACGAGCTCCAAAGCGAGAGCGAATGAGAGACAGAGAGAAAGAGGCAGCTCCGGAAACGTTACCGGTCATAAAATTTTAAAGCGTCTTGTTCGAGAGCCCGAGAGTGAGCTGGAGGAGGGAAGTGGTACTGCTGTTGGTACCCCGTCCTGGAATTTCATGTGTGCGAGTTAACGTTGCGCACGGGGTGAGTTCCACTCCCGACGACGCGTTCAGCTCCATTCCAAACGTAGCGTGCTCGAGCTTTTATTTAACCCATTCCCTGGCCCTCCACTAGCGGTCCTTCGTACACTGGGCTGCAATTGATTTTTCCCGTGAGCGAACGTTGCGCGCTCGTAGGGCTATTGTCCTCATTCGCACCATGAAGAATCACTCGGTTCATTTGTTCATTGCTGCACCACTCTGAAGATCGAACATTTTTCACTGTGGAGTTGAATCAATTTCCACCGCGAGTGCTTAGTTTAATTAATGGTCTCCGCAAAGTTTGATGCGTTAATTAATAGTCCTGACGGGCGATGTGTACTACAACATATCACCCAGAGAAATGAGTCTGAAGGGCTTATTCGAATCGATTATAGGGTGTGTTTGAAATGAAGAAAATTTTATTCAGATGAGGTAGAAGTTATTTCAATCAGATGATATTTTATTTAGATAAAATAAAGTCTATTGCGATTGAATAACATCCTATTAGGCTGGACATTGAATAAATAATGTATCTAATGGACGGCTTAATAGTATCTTATTCTACCGAAACAGACTCTATTTGATTGAATTAAAATTTCATTTGATCGAAATCGACTCTATTTGATTGAAATGAAATGAAATTTTCTATAGTAAATTCCGAAAAGCAGACGCATAGAATTGGGTAGTATATTTGATAATTGTGTATTCCCTGTAACGCAAGGCCAAGATTGTGATTAAATCCTGAAAGACGTATACGGATATTTCGTCAACGAGTGTACGATGTATGTGAGCGAAAATGCAAAGTGCATCGAGCTTAAATGGAATAACTGAGTCGATAACATAATTCAAAGACGGTACTTCAAAGGGTTCACTTCAATTATATATTGAATAATCTATCAATTTGCTTAAAAGCATTTAAATACATAATGTCGCATTGATGTTGACAACCTCCCAAAGAGTTTGCAATCTCGCCTTAATTTCCATTTACATAAGTCCGCAAGTACATGGATATGACGTGTTAATAGAGGACAGTTGCCCAATCGGATCTCTGATGAAAGGTGGAACCCGCACGATACTCACAAGAGATTATAAGAGAGAGAGAGAGAGGGAGAGAGGGAGAGAAAGAGAGAAGGAGAGAAGGAGTTAGATAGATACACAAATGTGTTAGCACAGTAGTCGTAGCTAATGGACACACGTGGATGGATGGCGTTTGCTATCTCGAGAACCGAGCATTAGGTAATTACCTGCAGTTTCTATGTAACGCCAACAGGTCATTAGCGTGAGGAGTCCACAGTCGTCAGCTGCAATTTCCCAAAGATCAAACGCCTATTATATCGTAACCAACTATATAGCGTTATCTTTGGGTTATTAGGAGTAGAGACCCAATAAAGCTAAAAGCAATCGTCAAATGTGACTTAAAACAATAACATTTCAACAATAACAACGAAAATTTTTCTAAAAGCACAGAATGTCAGAAAGCATGTGGAAATGTTCAACTCACAAGGCAAAGCGAACGACGGTTGAAGAATTCGACTTTGAAGCTTCCTTCCGGTGACTGGTCGTTGACATTTTAGCGACGCAGAACGACAGGAAAATGTTCGACTACGTTTTACTTCAAGCTACTTTTCCTCAGATTCTTTGATACCCCTGATGTAGTGTTGAGTCACGATAGTTGAAACGATACCTACGGATTCTTGGAACCGGGAAAAATATACGTTAGACAGCCTTAGTACTACAAACAGGAAATGAAGGACCTGATATGTGGTGGTAGTAGAAAAAAAAGGAGGAAAAGGTTCCTGTCGCGATACCGAAGTATCGGACTATGAAGTGAAGCATATAACTGTGGAGCGCATTTATGAATTTTCGCAAAAAGCGAATGCAAAAACGTCATAGTAGTTTAGCAATGTTATTCACAGACAGGAGAAGTGATGATGTTTGAGTTTGATGATGACAATTTGGAGGAGGTTCCATGAGATCAAGTTGTGTGAGGTCAATTTGTGCGAGGTCAAGTTGTGCGAGGTCAAGTTGTGTGAGGTCAAGTTGCGTGAAGTCAAGTTGTGTGGAGTTAAGTTGTGTTCAGTCAAGTTGTGTTGATTTAAATTGTGTGAAGTCAAATTGTGGGAGGTCAAGTTATGTGAAGTCAAGTTGTCTGAGGTCAAGTTGGGAGACGCAAAGTTGAATATGATTATCTCATGAATTGACTATTCTTAACTGGCTACTTTTAAACACATTCATTCATATTGCCTTGCAGTCAGACGATAAACCTACCGGTAAGTCTACTGTACGTATTGAGAGATGATCGTATATTCTCGATCGGAAAATGTGCAACATATCAGGCGACATTTTGACTGAATCTTTGATCGTCTCAATACGATCAGGCAGACGGAGAGACAGCCCGATGTTGCGATATTCACCACGTTCGTTTTGCACGAAACTTCGATCTCTATCTCCTCTCGCATATACCGCTACATCCTGTCACTGGAGCACACTCCGTCGTACGAGAGTAGTCTAAGACGATAAGTCTCCGCTCAGGACGCCCCGATGCTTCTTCACCACAGTGCTACTCACATTTTACGTGGTCTGCGACTTCTTCGGTGAAGGATTCCCGATAGCTGTTTCAAAGTTGAGGGATGAGAAACGTGACACAAGAGAGAATTTACCTTTTTTTGCGATGTGAGGAATCGCTCCCTACTTCTGTCCGTCTGTACGTCTGTCTGTAATCACCAATAGGAATCGCTATCAGGTCTGGAGAGAACCTGATTGAGAATTCATACGAGGAGCATCGTTATAGAACCATTTTCAATGTAAAGGGATATACCCCGGAGTTTTAGTCTGGAAGTTTACCATGACAGCCATTTTTTCCTAACCTCACATATCCCGTAAAAGAAAAGGTTGAGAACGTAAACCGTCTGTCAGTCTAAAAGACAAATCCAGCTGTAAGACAAAAAATGGCGGCCTGTATCTAGGTTGCCCCCATAAGAACATCGATCCTGTTTAAGGTGACGTGATAAACCAAACCCTGGACCATTCTATGCTCGTAGCTACAAAAACATTAATAAATGCCGCTCGCAGTCCAAAAAGATTTCAACGAAAACACGTTTTCTTGCGCCTACGCTATGAAAAGACAAATGTATACGACTTGTTTTTCCGTGAAAAGGGTACGAGGCCTAAAAGCCATTTCGCCCAGCTTCTGATACAAACCAAGAATTATCACATCGTCTTGTATACATCGTTACGTAAACTGAAAGAAAAAAAATAATTCGCCGCAAATTATAAAAATATTTTTCGCTAAAAAGTCCGCATAACTTTTATTGGCATGTAGACTTAACACTCGAGGTTTTTTTCCTCTCATACACGAAATATCAACTTCATTTCTGATGATACTCTTGCATGTGGTGTGGAACCACTGATAACAAGTGCAACGGTGATGCTCCATTATTTTCTCGTCAACGCCAATGAGGATAACGCGGCTCGTAGCGTAAACAGTGATTTCGCCCTGTCAGGAAAATAAAAGTAGGCTGTATACCCACGTGAAAACGGAAAGGAAGCAGAAACGCCGGCATCGAAAGAAAATTGTGGCGGCAACATTGACACGTACAACTTGACCAGATAAAACTTTTTAGGTGTAAAGTAGTAAGTATAGTAACCACGACTAGTTGTCGACCTTCCCACTTTTTTCCCCACTATCGCTGTAAGAATGTAATTTACTTTACGTCCTTGCTAATTGATTTCGGTTGTTTACGGGCAGGTTTATAGCCGAGCCCGCGAGTTCGCGAAGCTCTTTTACCCTCTTCCCTCACTTTCCTGCGACAAGAGCGTTTAAGAATTTAAGAGCTGGGAACCTCTACCATCGCTCGTGTGGCTCTGGAAAACAGGAATGTGCGCACCGAGATAGAGAGAGAGAGGAAAAGAAAGAGAAGAGTCTTTCCCTCCAACACGGATGCCATGTCTCACCTCCACGACGACTCGCAGATCGTAAACGAGCTCTCTAGAGAATCTGCCGGACAAATGAGACACGGGAAAACGATTTCCTCACGGACTTATCATTCCTCCTGAGCTGTTTGATCATTATACGTTTCTACCTACAGCCATTTGCTCTAATTATTTCGCTCCCAGTCATTCGTGGTTGCCAAGCACGTTTTTTTTTGTGTGTTCCCACCTTCGAGTCACCCTCTCGAGAAAAAAAATGACCCGTATGATCGATCTGGGTTACGAGCGCCAATTTGAGGGTGGAGCGTCGACAGGAGATGGAGACGAAGACCCTTTTTAGGTTCAAGGACAGCGGCAAGCTCAATAGGCAGTGATATACAGTGTGATTCGAAAAGATTGCCAAATGTGATGAGGGGTGAAAACTGTTCGTCTACTGAGAAAAGTTACTTAGCCAATTTTTTTTATTCTCGATAGTTATTTGATTACAGGAGCTTGAAATTTGAATAGTTAGACCAATCACAGCTAGCTATTTTGCCGCGCATTTTCAAACCTCCCATTCAGACACCTAACACGGCAATAAACTCTACAGTGATTTCTCCACATATTTAAATTTTATATTTGCTTAGTTTAAAAACTGTTTTAAATATAGAAAAGCGTTTAAGTAAATGTATTCCGAATACAATCAGCTTTTGAATATCGCATTTGTAAAAAAACTCTGAATCACCTTATATCATACCAAAAGGTTGGTCAAAATGATGATGGTCGAAAACTATCCATCTCCTAACTAAAGTTACTCGGAGAATTTTTTTGATTTCTTGATAGTTATTTCATTACAGGACTTAGAAATTGGAATAATTAAACCAATCAGATGTATCGATTCTGCCGCGCATTTTCAAACTTTCCATTGAGACGTTTTGCGCGGCAAAATACGTTACTATGATTGGTCCACTTCTTCACATTTGATATGCGCCCAGCTTATAAACAGTTTCAAATTTTGTGAAACGGTTAAGTAAATTTATTCAAGAGGTGAACAGCTTTCATATATCATATTTCTTCAAAATATTCTTTATCACCGCGTATATCATGATTCTATGAAAACATACTAGAATTTAAATCCCGCGTATCGCCGTGGAAGATACCGCAGCCTTTTGTAAATTTTATAAACCCACGGAGGGTTATGTACAACCTATAAATACGGGATGATCGAATAGCCAAGCCCTTGCTCAACTTCGAGAACCGAGTTCGTGTATATACGAAGTATACGAATCACAATCGGGGCGCTATTGAAAAAAGTATATTGAGAAAAGAACGTATCTCGAGGGTCGCTGTCTAAAGCTTCACTGGGAATTCTATGGAAATGGAAACACTTTTACAGTTTTCCATCGGTTGGCAAAGGTCCAGAACTTTTTTTATTTGATTTTTCTTCAAATTCAGATCAATGTTTGCGTAGCACCTCATTCGAAAATTCACTGTAATGCCAGAAAATCTTCGTTGGCTACGAGGAGTGGATGTAATTTTCTTGTAGTTCCGGATAACTCCACGGATTCCCCAGTTGCTTTACTCGACAGCACGCGGACTGTAATTAATCCAAGGTGTTAAATCAAGACGGTGAATACTCGCTTTCCTGTTTCGCTCCGTCTTGCTTGTGACTGGATTTTCGTACCCGTTACAAGCTGGCTGAGTGAGGCGACGTGCAGTCGAGACTTGAGAGTCTCTCCTTTCCCTCGTGAGACCACCTGCCACGTTTTCCGGCGGGAGCGAACTCAAATTCGGCTCGTAACTTAAAGAGCTCTTTCCGCAAGAATAAGTAAACTCCAGTGTAACCTGACCTCATCTTGTTTCGCAGTTGATTACAATACTAGACAGCAATTCATGAAAAATTATTTGGTTTTTGAAGGTCCACTCGGAAAACTCTCACATTTTGGTATAATTATTGTTTTATTTTTTTCTTGGAACGTTTTTTAGGAGATTTTTGAGGCAATACACTTAAAATTACCCGGAACATCAAGAAAAGAGATTTAGAAAAATGTTAACAAACTCTATGAATCTTTTGGACTTCAATCACAAAAATATTTAAAATTGAAAAAAAAAAACACAATAAATATATCTCTACGTGTCATCAAACTCCCATTAAAGGCTACAATTTTTTCTAAAGGTTTTACCGCTTGCATCAACCTATTTACTAAATACTTCAAGGATAATATGTGCATCATGATGACAGTAGGAATACGGAAGTAACATCTATTGATGAATACATGCTGAAGAGGCTAAAAGTGTACGACGGAGTATTATCCATAAAAGTTTCAGCTCTTCCACCGCAGTTACTGGTTGGACCAACGACGAGAGTAAAGCTCGGAGAGAACACCGCCGCTGTTTGAAATATTTACAACGTTACTTCGGGCCACATTATGAAATTTAATTGCAAAGCTTGCATAGACTCCGACTCGTACAGTAGAGAGTGCAGCAAGGGCGTCGTATATTTTATAAGCGGTATCTATCTTCCGGTCGAGATGCTCGCCTTTTATATATATACAACACCCTCCCCCCCGGGTTATTCCTTATTCACCGAAGAAAACGAGCTGGAGGGCAAGAGAAACTTTCGCATGAATATTCTCCATCATATAGGTTTACCGATATTACGTTGTGCACCGCTTTTGTGGCTCGTACAAGATTATTGCAATTCCTCTCTCATATAGAACGACTGGCCATATCTTTCAAGCAACATGCAATACCGGTATTATATGGAGTCTTGAGCACACAATCTGCATCTTCCATTGGCTCTACAAACTTTGAATAATGCATATGTATGTATTACCCCTGAAATAATTACAATTTGTAACAAACAAACAATTCGATAATTCGGACAAGCAGAGAGATGATAGTTTCCGAATTAGCAAATCCCTCGTCATTCACCGTGTCCTGTGTCGCCAGCTATTTCCGTATACGAAGACAGAGGGATAGCCAACCATTGCAGAACCTTCATAGGAAGCAACGACTATTGGTACTATCGTCGAATTGTTTGTCCTACAATACTACCGTGAAAATTAATCATTCCAGTTGAGCAGGCAACTTTGGCGTTGTGAAGCTCATTTCCTCTCTCTCTCTCTCCTCTCTATAGCGCTCTCTCTATCTCTCTCTCTCCTCTCTCTGGTCCTCGGTACATGCAACGACGTTCTCGCTAATCCCGTCGACGAAGGCTCCTTGCTACCTCAGTAGCTTTCTCTCTTGTCGACAGGACGATGTGGTGTAACTTGGCTTGGCACAACCGGGCGGCTGGGGGCAGGGGCGGGGGAGAGGGGGTCTCGGGCACTTAACTGCAACTCCCCCGGCTTCGGTGGCATTTGCATCCGTTCGTCAGGCTAGGAGCCATACCGTAGTACTCCAGTTTCGTACACTAAAGCAACGAGAAAGTCGCACTATAGTGACAGGGGGGGCTGGGGGGGGTCCCTCCCCCACGCCCCCGTCACTCTCTGCCCCTTTGTGAACTGCCCAAACTTTGCTATGAGCCCAGAGGGAATTCGGCCAGAGAATTTCTCTCGAGAAAATGCTAGACTGACTTTTCTCTTCGACTTTCGCTTCTCCCTTTAGTGAACTTTTTGACAATGGATTAAGTAGGACGAAAGCGACTCAGCGTTTTAAACATGCCTCTACAATTGGTGTACGCTTTTTGCTATACATGTCTGGGATATTCAACGTTTATTGGAGAACCAGAACTTGGTCAGTGTTTTTGGACACTTTTTATTTAAACCTTATTGCTGGGATTGGATATAGCGTATATTTTTGTTACTGGGCTAGATAGGAACAATACTGTTAAGTTTTTAGATTTTTTTTTGGATTCGTAATAAATATTATGGGAATATGTCGATCAAGGACTGTAATAATCTTTTTTTCTGTCTATGGAATAATTCAAAAGACTTTATTATAAATTTGCCAAAGAAAGAAAATTAAATATATTGTAATCGAAAGATTGACATTTCTTTGACACTTTGAATATTTAAAGTTGACATTTTTTTACTTTTCCAATTTATAAGAAGGTCAGTAACATAAGAAATAAAAATGAAATTATGGAATGGGGCATTTCGATTTTTTTGCACCGTGCGTTTGCGGTTATAATTTTTTTTAAATAACTTTAACATTTATCAAAAAAGTCAGTCTAATAATAAGTAAAAAAAAAGTCACAAAAAAATTTGATTTTGAAATGTGATATTTAGAATTTACAAGAAAATTAACCGTTGACAGAATTAGAATCGGTGAAATCAGAGCTGTGATAGAATCTATGCTTTACAGCTTGACGTGTTGGTGATCGGCTAATTGCAAAAATGAATAATAGTTGAAGAAAAGTGGCAAAGTGCGAGAGAGCGAAGAGTAGCAATCAAGAGCACCTGCGCCATGCGCCCTACAGAGGGCGTATGATGGTGTGAAGCCGGTGCTCCGTATATATCCAGTATTGTAAGAGCGTGGATATCAGGCGACCTGCGACAGGCGCGTGCAAGCATGTGGATTAATATTTTTCATTCGATAATCCACCAAACGAATCGGCAATATGGCACACGAGACTTCGTGAGGTGTCGTCGTCGGGCTGCGCCCTCTGTTAGAATGCTCGGAAGTTGTAGTGCAGTCGTGTTATACGTACAAGTACCCGACCAAGGTTTTATCGAGCGGTAAAATAAAATAGTGAGGACATATTGCACTCTCGGACACTCGGTAGTTCCTCCGTATCGGTATTGCACCTTTCTCCAGAATTTACGGGTTTAACTATTGGGTGATTATTAAAATTCTACGGCCATTCTGCTTCTTCCCACTTTCTGGTATTTTTATTAGAGCTATCCATCAATGATGTATTAATTATTGGTCGAAACAACAGAAAATCGGTACTGCTGTCGCTGAACCGAGTTTCTTAAAATATTTGTGGTGCCGAGTTAATATATAAATTCCTTCATATAATAACGATGGTATTTATTTTCAATATATTTATTATACACATAGAACAATGAGAAGACATAATGATATCAAAAAAGTTGATCGTTAATTATTATCCATAAGAAAAATCTACACATTCGTCGCCGACCCGAATTTTGAAAAATATGCAGCGAGGATCAATGAAAAAACATAAAAATAAAGATCGAATTGTTATGTATTATTATTAGCCAAAAAAAATCGGGACTGCAGTCGTTGATTAAAATTCCTAATGATATGTATGGAAAGCCCCATGAAAATATATTAATTAATTAATTTTTCTTCGTAGATAGCGAACGCGTTCAAAAGTTTCCGATAGTTTGCAATGGCTTTATTATTCAACCCTTAGAAACGGATGAAAAAAAACGGAACGTAATCCAAGTAGACAGAAGGGTAGAAGACGAAACATACAATTGGAGAAGCAGCAGAGGAGGGAGAATGTTTTTGTTTTACAAGGGGCAGAAACAACTAAAGAAAGAATGACGGGGTACGTAAAAAAGCACCTCATTCTTTTAAACTGGAGGGAAGGAGGCAATTGAAGCCGAGACTGTAGACTTTTCCTGACTGAAAAAATATCAAGGATACAAAAAAAAAATAGAAGAAGGAGGAAAAGAAGAAGCAAGAAGAACGCTAGACATGGGGGCGTGGGCTAGAAGAATAACGAAGAGAAAAATAACCAGCAAAAGGAGGGTGAAAGAAAAAAGAGGCCAAAGGAGACAGCGCGGCGGGAGTCTCGATGGAATTTACTGCGCGTCGGAAGTATTCTAAGAGGGTTGCTTCCACGCGGCTGGATTGCAGAAAGTGGAAGCGGCTACGTGGTTTATTTGAATGCCTACTTCAGCCGCGACTCCTATACCAGACTTGATAGCAGACACTGCAAAGCAAAAGGAAACTTTCATTATAGATATCACGAATCTGTCCTACGCGAATCATCTTGCGTCTCAAAAAAAAAAAGAAAAAATAATTAATACAGCTGTCAAAATTATAAGCCAAGCCGTTCAAGACTCAATGAAATTGAAGTTTTCTCAAAATGAACAAAATGTACAATTATGAATATGAATAATATTGACGCTTAACAAATTATGAAATACAATAAATATGACTATCAAAATAATAAGCAAAGCCAATCAGGGCTCAACAAAATTTACGTACCCTTGAAATTAATGAGACGTCATATTGAATAGGATTGTGAATTGATTTGCATCTTAAACAATCGGGACATACTATCGATATCGAAGTTATAAGGGAAGTTGATAGAGAGTCAACAAAATTGACACACTCTTGAAAAGAACATGATGTCATTTGAAATAATGACGGATCTTATTGCATTTTGAAAAATCAGAAAATATAATAGATAGGTCTATCAAAATTATAAACAGAACCAAGCAAGAAATGGAAAAATTCAATAGAATTATGAATTATGAAATATTCAAACACCAAAAAAAAAAAGACTCATGAGACAATTGAAGTTTGGAGCCAAAACGATAAAATCTCAAGAGAACTTACGTATCCTTAAAATAAACAAGTTCAGCGATTAAATTAGATTATTAATTTTGCGATGAAGGGATAAAAGTGGACTTATATCAACATCAAACTCGACGAAATTGTGACAGTATTTTAGCTTGAAAGATACCGAAAGACGAATGTGACAGAAAACTTTCTCAGAATACATTTCTTCGGTTTATCGATTCTCACCTTTATAATCTATTCGGTTGACCTGGAATTGGATGTTGTTTTCATAAGGAAGTGATATTCTTGAAGACTTCCCTCTGGTAAAATCATATGTGTTAAAAATGAAAATATGATGGTTTGTGTTGAAACTGAAGAGCAATCCAAGGATACGTGTAAAGTTTCTCGGAAAACAAGAAAAGGTCAAAAAATAAAATTTTCATTACCTGTAAAGATTTTCACGTTGCACTTATAAGCCGCAACGCAAAGCAATGAAGTTTTATCGAGAATCGATAACGTGAGGACTTTAGTTACTGGTTCGTAGCAAACTGTTGATAACAAAAGTATTATTGGGTATAAAGAACACGTAGCTATATTTGTTATACTGCGAGAGAGATCGTAATAAAGCTCAGGATGGTTTACAATGTCGCAAAACAAAGTATCACATCTGCATAGTCCGAGAATCAAGATTTCCGACATACAGTAGTTTCAAGTTGTCGGAATTATACTTGATATTACTTTCTATTACGCATCGTACAAGAGGTTGCAAAGTAGAAGATTCCACCCTTATCGTTAGTGACCTTCTAAAAAGACACCTCTACAAGGTGTTCATTAATTATATCGATCTATTGGATGTGGATCAATTTGGCCTTCCCGTCAAAATAATTCTGCAATAATCAAGAATTTTTCTGAGGATTATTAAATCAACTAAAACAATTATGAAAAATTTGAGACCCTATGTAATTAATATCGAATTAAGCCCAAAGTCATATTAGATTATGATCTACTTATGTACCAAAGTTGAGTCTGGTATATTGAAAACTAGCAGCGTCTCAACGCTAAAAAATGTTGAATACAATTTTAAGCCACGCATATCACTTTATAGACAATTTGATCTATCTCACCATCTACAGATCTAAAGACTGTTTTCACTAAAACGAACCGTGTTCAGGAAACAAAACACGTTAAAACATCAACGTGATTGAAATCCTCAACACCATTGATATCAATGAAATCAGCCAGTTTTTTTCGCCCGGCTATTTTTTGGACTAGCCGAGGGGAAAGAGAAAGAGAGTTATAATTGAATTGTCAGATTGATCGCAGTGGAGAATCCTCGACGTTGGAGCACGTCGCATCAGCGCACCACGTAACGAGACCCATCGGTCAATCATTCCCAGAGGATTCTCGTCGTCCAGCTTTGGAAATGTGCGTATGTGCGTGTGTGTGTGTGTCTGTATCTGTCCAGTAGACAAAGAGAGAAGCGATGGTCGAAGGCGGGAATTTTGGGGTTTTGGGTAAGCTTTCATAGCCTAACCACAGAGAGTAGAAGTCATATAGGACACGGAGTATTATAGTTACGAAGCATATTACATCCCATAGGTGTGTATATATATATATATGTAGGCTGGATTAGTTGTGTGTTGTGGAGAAGCTGAAGCGAAGGAAGATCTCACAGGGGTGCAAGAGAAGGGGGGGGGGGGCTTAGGGAAGGGGCGAAGGACGAAACTAACCTGTGATCCTGACAAATGACTGCGTGGTCCGCTAGTGACAGCTTCGAGCCATCCGCCATGACACTGGATCCGACCTACAAAGAGCTTTTCTATATAGGCCCTTAGGAATACGTCATGGACACCATAAGCATTGTTATCCCCTTGCACGCCTCCTACATAATAATCGCTATTGCCTTTGCTCGTTAGGATTTTCATCGTTTTATCGTATATATATGGGACATTCCACATGACTTCAGCCACCCAAAAAAAAAAAAAAAATCGAAATATCAGGTTCAGTGGTTATTTACAGAGTAATTTTTTTGCAATTTTTTCTAGCGAAATATGCCATATTTTTTATTTTTCATTCAACCTATGATTTTAGGTTAATTATTTTTTTAAATATTTTAAACTGCGATAACTTGTGAATTTTGCACGGTCAAAAAAAAATTCATTAATTTTGTAGTAAAATATAGTCTGAAATTACACAATCAATTCTGAATTAATAATTTTCCTTATGAGCCATAAAAAACGCACATTTTCGTTTTTTTGAGATGTTGATACGATTAATCGTTCCCGAGATTTCGTAGGTTAATTGAAAAATGAAAAATATGTAATATTTCGCGAGATTTTTTTTTTTAAATTAATGGTCAGAAGGCTCCAAATTTTTCAATCCGACGATATGGGATAGGAAAAATGTGGCTATAATGAGTTGGCGGGTGTAAGAAGTAGTCACGGAAACCCTCTCGTCGTTGGCACGGTAGGAAGTGAATGTACTTATCTCGAGCCGCTACCGCGGCACTTAATAATCGCTGTTGCCTCTGCCGTTAGGGTTATCTATCGTACTGACGCTCCATGAACTTTTCGATGTAGCTGAGCCTGAAAAATGATCACATACGCTTTTAACCCGAGAACCATCCCTTTAAGCCGAATAATACATAACCAGCTGGTTATAATACTTTGGATTATTCTCGCTTTCGCGTACCCAACACGGAAATTGGGACATGGCAATTTTTTTCTGTCAGAAGGATATCCTCACAGACACTAATGAATACTATCACCTCTCTCAACACTCAAAGGAACTCATACACCTACAAACAGTTTCAGACATTCATCGGATCCACCCTTAGAAAGTGCTTTTCCATATAGGCCCTTAGAAATCTGTAATGGCCACAATGACCATTGTTATCCCCTCGCACGCCTCCCACATAATAATCGCTATTGCCTCTGCTCGTTAGGGTTTTCATCGTTTCGCTTCTCCTCTAACTTTTGTATATGGCTAGTTAAGCATGAAAAAAAAAAAATTCATTCGCGACGAATTGTGCGACAACATGCAAAGGGACACTTAATACTTGTCATCGTTACCGCGATCGACATAATAATACTGCACCACACGATTCTCATGAATACTCTTAACCCCTTCTTCTCAAATTACTACTTGCCGATCAATTTCTGGGGACCAATTCGAGCGCAACTGTCGCGAATGCGAGTTATATTCGCTCAACCCCTGGAGGCACAAAAGAGTCGTTTAAAGGAGAACAAGGCATACCCACAGCGGAGAAGCAAAGCTCCCTGAGCTGGCAGCACATGGAGCGTGGCGCGAAACTCAATGTGACTTTTAAACTATATATTCTGCCTTCTTTATTTCTCTTTCCACCGCTTCTTCCACATTCACTTCATAACCAAGTTATGCGGGATTTTATATTCATGGAATATATCACGTAATTCTTTTCTTCCTGGATATAATTAAAACGTATTGCGACCACGAGATTTAACGACAGTCTGATACACTTGAGGTTAATGCTTCTATATACAAGTGGCAGCATAACTTATTTCGAAACTCAAAAAAATTTGTAATATTTATTATAAGGTGAATGAAAATAGTCATGATTAAATTTTCAATCGTCTACTATAAGAATTTGGGTCCGATTAATATATCATAGTAATAGAATGAAAATCACTGATGAATTTCGTTTCCCACTTTTGTATTCACACATCGCTTGCGGGAAACGCTCCGGCTGTTCGCCATCTAGCGTACAGTCTAGAAACTAATAAGCAGGTCTGTGCTACGCGCCGCTAGATGGCGAACGGTCGGAGCGTTTCTCGCAAATGATCCGCGCTCGCATAATCTGAAGTAGTTATAGTAGAATTTCATGATTAATTTCTTTCGCTATCGGCCGCAATTTTTATTGTAATAATCCACTTATCGCCTATAGTACTACGACGTATAAAATACATGTACAGTCGTCAGAAAACGATTGATAATTATCACAGCAATCGTACTAGCGCGAAATATACACAATAGCTACTATCAGTTCAACATACATTGATGTAGGATAATCATTTCAATGAACATTTTATGTATTAACTTATTATTCATGCCATAGAGTAACTGGATATTTATACTACGAGTTTCACTAACCACGAATATACAGTTGAAATTTTTTCATCTAAATTTTCATCGTCACGGACCTCACATTTTTCTCTCAGTACAATCTATGAAGATGGCGCGTCCTGTGCGGGTCCTAAGTTACTTTTTCATTCTCGCAGCTGCTGTTGTCGAGGGGATTACGGCGAAAGCGTCCGCGCGTCACCTATCAAGAGGTGTCGAGGATCATCCCTGGTGGATCGAGCAACCACTCTCGACCTTCCTGTCCTTTCTCGACCTCAGCTAACCCCGACTCACTTTTCACCCAACCATGACGAAATCACCTCTCTCTCTCTTGCTCTGTAGTTTCCAGAATCGTCAGAGAGATTCTGAATCTACCTGCAGTTCAGAGTCTCTCGGTTTTCACTCGACGCTGATGCGCAACTGTGCAGGCCAAGCGAGAATCTAGGAGAGAACGTACGTCCTCACCTCCACCTACATGCTTCAGACCCATCGCACATGGGTCGTGGGTTGCCAAGCATCGTTCCGTTGCCCAAATCCCGGATTTAAGGCTTCGACACATGTCCTCGAATTTCCGATATTCCACCAGAGATAGAGGATATACGATAGGTATAGGACGATAGGACGGGAGAACACAGATCGACCCTCGATTGCCACGAGCTTCGACTATTCTTTCATTCTGGCGCTCGTTCTTCGGACATACCGGGATTTAACGAAGACTGGATATTGATTGCCTTAGGCTCCACGACAAGCTTCCTTCCCCTTTTTTCTGCGGCTTTTTCTTCGGTCCATTAACATTGTCTTCGGATCAGCTCGACGGATAAAAAAGTATTTGCTATGAGGAAGAGGTGGACGGGAGTAAAAAGTCCTTGATCCAGAAATCCTGAGTGCAGGACGTCCGATGACTTTGCTCATGGGATAATGCAAAAAACCTGATAAAGGGGTTTGTGCGATTTTCACTTGGAGTTTACGAGTTGTCGATGAAAGTATTGGCAGTTTTGTAATCAGCGGGATATTCCTGATCAGATAGATTTTTTTTTATTCGTGAGAGATGAAATTTATTTTTCTGACTTTGGTACACCTGAAAACAGAGTTGCCAACATCCGTAATTTTCAATTGGCTATAACTTTTTTCTGCCTAGGCCGATTTTCGATTTCTTTTTTCCGCTCGAAAGAACTCATTGAATGATAGAAATTTAATCTAAGATCATTACGATATCTAAATTATCAAGCCCATGAGACCACCTTGGAAAGTTTCTAAAAATTGGAGGAAAAACAACGGTACCAAAAAATTACAACTTTCCGCTGCAACATGTTAAAAAATCACAAAAATTACCATATTTGTACTCATTTGGAAATTTCCGCCGACACAAAACTTCACTACCGCTTTGTATTCTATAAAAGGGCAAAATTAATGCTAACGCCCGGGAAAAGGCTATAAAAGTACAGCAATAATTTCCGTCATTGGACATTTTTTGTCTGGAATAAAATTCTCTCGTGTCCGTTTCCACGGAAGCGAATTAAATACTTCCTTTTGAACCGAACACGCGGATGGCACCGACGATCCAAAAATGCTTCCAGAACGAAATGAAGTTATTGAATCTAAAAGTTGTGAGCTCTGTACATTTGAAGGTGTGCATGGCTCAATATACTTGAAAAGTGCCGACTCGATTCGCGCCGCTGCTCCCTCGCAATTTACGCCTTTAATGGCGATTCTTCGTATTGCGAGGCGTGCTAGGCGCGCGCGAGTGGAACCACCGAGAGAGCCTGAAGAGCACAGCGAGTGCGCTCGGTGCGCGGCGAGCCCAGAGGCGCACGTGAAGAAACTTTCAAGTCGATTCGGAATGACCTGCCTCGAAGCTGCGAGAGGCATCGATCTCTTTTCCCGATAAGAAGAGAGGAGAGAACGACGAACGACGATTTCCGATCGGGTGTGACTGGCGTTTCGCTTTAAGAAACGTTGGAGTTGCGCTATAAAACGTATTTCAAATAGTGGAGCGACGCGTCACAGCTATTCACAACGACGGAATACAAATGAATTGCAGATTCCGTTATCTCGTGAATGATAGCGAAGTTGAGTGAAAAACGGGCATAATCTACTGCGTCGTCTCCAAATGCTCGTAGAAAGAGTTACGAGTTTCGTGAAAACCTTGAGATATAATCCTCTGACCTCCTCTGGTCATTCGTCCTGAGGAACGAAGAATGTAAAAGGTAGAGAAAAGTCGCTGGTGTGCGTAGCAGCAATTTTCGGGGCAAATAATTCTTACTTTCTTCTCGGGCTGTCTCTCATTCTACAGCAGGGAGAGTTTTCCTTGGGAATGCGCGGAGCGTTCCAGTAGCTTCGTATTCGTTAGAAAGCAGAGAAAGGTACCAGCGGCCACTACTCTTAACTCAAACAAACTACGAAGAACGCAGAACCAACCTCGACGTCGTCGTCGTCGTCTTCACGACATTACCTCTGGAAAATGCTTCTCGTAAGAAGGATCAAAGGACAAAGGGGTTCAATTTTTTTTGTTTAATCCCTAAGTCGCAAGCTTTATGCTGAATAATACATAACTAATGCCTCGGGTGATTCGCTTTGCCGCATACCCAACACAGACTTTCAGACACGACCGTTTTTTTTTTTTTTTTCCCCTCTTCTTGAGATAGATACTCTCACAAATAGGGTAGATGTACAAATGGTAATTTGTGACCACAAAAAAAATGCATAGATCAATTCATCATAACTTTAATCTATAGAAATTATTTAATAAACTCATTCTACAGTAATTAAAACAAATGTGACATTGAATACCCAATGCTTAAAATGCCTTATTGTTTAATGAATTATTTTTGAAGCCGTTTACACCATTACCGGCCAGTACCGTAATTTACATGCAATAGACATTAAATTTGAACATGCACTTGTTTCGACGTCGCTCAAAAGTTCGTATTGAACGTAATTTCAACAAGGGCCAAGTGCATAAGTGGCACACGCGGGGAAAATATTTCGTGAAATTTCTCACAGTTTTGCCGAGGTATGTATACAACGATATACGTGTACGTGCACATACGTTTTGCTTTGCAAATCCGAGGGTGCGCGAAGTGACGCGAACCGGGCCATTCGCCGATTTACGTTTCCGAAATCTCGCGAGAATCACGCGCCAGGTCCTCTCCTCTAGTAGTCGGTACGACAGCGTGCACCGAGAGCAAAAGCCGTGCCCGAGTGTGCCACACCTTCTCATGCATATTCGCCGAGCGGAGAGATACCGACGAAGAGGAGGGTGAGAGAGCAGAGGTTTATGAAACGTAGAGTTTACAGTGTTATCCTCTTGGGCTAGGGGCTCGCCGAACCGTCAGCACCCGTGGGTTACATATGCCAGATATTAATTCCAGAGCTCCCCGTCTACGCTGTAGTATCACCGAGTTGAACATTTTCTAGGTTCTATATATACGAGTGGGAGGATCAGCCACCATTAAGGCACCAGACAAGCCAAATATGACGCCTTACAATGTTTTTACAAGACTCCGTCTAGGCCTTTAATATTCTTGGAAAGAAAATTTTACAAAAAATGCTGACTTCGATTATGAAATATCGCGTCAACTTCATTCAAAGCTCATGCTTTTTAATTGGTCCCGTGTCTTGTAAAGCAGCGGGTAAAATGAAGGGAAAAAATTCTGGAAAAGCAATGGCGTGAAAGAAATTTATGTTCTGGTAACAAATTTTTTTTTATCTTATTGAAAATTAGGTTATTACTTTGCGGTACTTTTTTTTATATTGTATGGCAGAGAAAGTATTGGAAGTTCGTATTAAGGACCCGGGAGAATATAGACCCAATTTATGGTTCTTCGTTCAGCTAGATTAACTCTTTTTCACACGGATAATCCAGAAGAGTTTAAAGAGACAATCTCTATGTGCTGATTGTAATATTTTTAACAATGTAAATATATATGTATGGAAGGTAACCAAGTGTAAAGACGTACGAATTTTGCATCCAATCTCCATAACGAAAGCAGCGAGTGATAACCTCGAGTGCTGTAAAAGAATAGCCAATATTGAGAATATACGTTGCCTGAATTTCCACTCAGTTCTTTGCATTGTGAATACGACGTTGGTAAATTGCTGTTACGGCGATAGCGTGCTGACTATCGCTTGGGTCACGTAGAAAAGCAGTTTCTAGAATAGAAAAAAATAAGTCTAAAAGATAAGTGCGTAAAAAAATATAATATTCGTGAACAATTTTTTTTCCGCTTTGAAAATCTGGTGAAATCTGATAAGTAACCTCTCTGTATTGGTAGCAGTATAAAAAAAAGAAAATTCCATATTAACCACAGAAAGTCTATTTTTTTCCTTTAAAATTCCGTAACATTTTTTAAACAACGTTATGAATACACGGAATATATAGAAAATCGCTAACTATTCATTTTACACTCCGGATTGCTATTAAAAACCTGGCCAGAAGATTAGTTTCAAACACAGAAAGGAATAAGGTGTCCCAAAACATGAGTGGATTAAAAAATTGTATTGTAGATAACGTCGTCATTACCTTCGTCTCCTTTTTTTACAAATATTTCACCTAAATTTCCCAATGACTTCAAAGTATCTTTTCTCGCATCAGTCTCACAATTTTGCAGACTTGTTTTTAAAAAACCAGTTCAATCTGCAGATTTCTATATTCCTGCGTAAAAATGCGTAAAAAAAAAATTTAACAGCGTACGAATCATACGTCCAATCACCATAACGAAAACAGCGAGTGAGAATCTCGAGTGCTGTAAAAAAAAGTAGCCAATATCGAGGATATACTCCGCCTATATTTCCGCCGAGTTCTCTATATTGTGAATACCATGTTGTTGAATTGCTATCGCGCTGGCTATCACGCGTACACGCTCGAGTGGACCGTGCTTTGGATGATTCTGATGCTGCGTTACTGCTGCTGGTGCTCGTAATAAAAGGTGGTGAGAGTGAGAGAGCGAGGCGATGCAAGTAGCGGGGAAAACGCATATGCATCGGTAGCGGCTCAGGCCAAACGGTCAGAGGATCACACTCCAGTATCCAGCGAGTGTGTAAAAACAAGGAAATATCCAACGCGATCCGCGGTATTGAGTGGCCGACGGAAAAATCGAGTGCGGAGAATTAACCATTCGGCTCGCGAAATGCACAAAACAGAGAGCGAAAGAGAGACAAAGAGAAAATTCACACGATCGCGGGATCGGTAAAACGCTATCCAACGCGAATCCGCGAATCCCGGATTGGTAACCACACGGTTGAGAGAGAACCATTTACAGGCCGACAGCTGATGAATCTCTGCTTTAGCCGATATAGTTCGTAGTTAGCTGGAGCTTTTTTCACCCCTTCCCTTCACTTTTCGCGATCCTACTTCGTTCGAACTGTGGATGCATTGCTCTCGTCACTGGCAATGCACTCTCTCTCTCTCTATAAATTTCTCTATCGCACTTTCTCTCTGCGCTACGTCAATCCCAATTCAATTCCTCTGTGCCCTACCGCACATTAAACGCTCCTGGTTTTTCTATTCAAGGTTCCCAAACGCATATGGTCACTCAACCTCCCCCTTCGTCACCTTTTCCAGAGCAAACGAATCTCGAAACGATTGGTTCTTCATCGAAAATAATTGCCGAACCGGTTTTTTGTTTTTTTTTTTTTTTCACCAGTATTCGCCTATAAACCCGATGACAATTGCCGCCACACAATACATGCCCGGAAAAAAGGATCAAAGGGCTTTTCGCATATTTGTCGTGGGCAGCTAATCGCGGATACCGCTACACATATGGTGTATATCGGTATATGCGAGAGTCTCGCTTTTAACAATATTTTATTGCGTCGATGGCATTTTATCGATTTTAGTGCGCCAAAAAAAAAGGAGCAATATTTTTTCAAATCGAAAATGCGCAATTTCGGGTACACGAGCTTTATGTACTATTCGGATTTAATTGAATCGATTCAGTTCGTTTGCACAAGTCTTGAATAGTTTTCAAAATAAAAGCCAACACGTTGGACATCTGTTAACGGATTTTTGGTAATTTTATTATTTTTACTTTTTTTCCTGGCTCCATGGAGAAAATAGTTGAGGGCTGGAAAAGAGAGAGACGATTATTTCCAATTCAGGTCATGCATAACGTGATAGAGTTAAATCAATTGTGGAGGAAATTTTGTTTTTCAAATCAAGTTACAAGTGAATACGCGATGAAGCAATAAAAGGGGAAAAAATCGTCGATTCCTTGGCCAAGTATTTTCTTATCGAAGCAGGAAGTGGAGCTGCTCTGTGTAGTTTGGGAAAACGATGTGGTCACGATAAGGAATCTGATTACAGTGAGGATTTCGTTCTGTTTTGGTAGTCGTTTCAACGAATGCCATTTCCACTGCGATAACAGGCAACAACACTATCCGCGAAGTATCGTAAAAATCGCTACTGCAACGCCCTCTCGCCTTGGCCTTACGACTTGTCGCACATACTAGAAAACCCACAGGCCACGATTCTAATCCGTTTGGTAATTCCAAAAGAAAGGTGAGTACAGGGTGAGGAGAAAATCTCGTTTGCGAGACGTGCACGACTTGGGACTGACCTAATCGGCTAGAAAATTTCTTTTCCGGCCATTTCCCCGAGTAGATCGTATTGCTTCGAGTCGTCTAAGCTTACTAACCAAACGGAAATGAAAGGAGGAGATAGTCCTTTCCGCAGGTGAGTGAGCTCAGCTCGTTGACGTTCGAAACCAGAAAGCAATAGTACGAGAGTTCGATTGGAAAAATACGATGGGATTGAACAATCTCTGAATCGTAAAAAGGAGCGTTGGATAAATTTGGTGAGGAAACTTGCATTTAATTGGCTACCAATTCCTGTACACAGGTTTCTTCTGGTACTGTAGGCCAATTATTTCATTGCTATTCCTCCTTGAGAATTTTCAAATAATCTTCTCTGAATTCGTCATCTACACTGAGAGAAAAATATAATTGGATACACCAATCTTCCATTATGAAAATTTCACAGTTACATGAAAGTTGAATTAAACAATATATATTTTTAATATAAAATAAATATTTTTTCCAGGAAAAGCAAATTTTCGTTGATTTAAATGAACAAATGTTGAATAGACAATTTTAGTTAATATTACTCAATCTTTACTCCATTTTACCTAACCTAAGGAATAGGTTAACAGTCAGAATCTCAGTTTACGGTCCAAAATCATTGATTTAAAATTCATACGGTAAAATAACGACGTACAAATTTACTAAAAATACCTAAGTGAGTACTAATTAATTTGCATCATCAACAGTGTCTCCTCGACTTCTCAGTGATTCCCAAGTATATTTACAAAGTAAACTTCAGCATCCAGGATTACACTAAAAGGGAAGACGACAATATTATCAGAGTAATTGCGAAAACTAGTAGAAAGGGGTTACGCTTGTTACTCGAAGAAGTTAGAGGTGCGAGAATTAGAGTGTCAAGAGGAAGAGAAGGTGATAAACATGCCATGAGGACAAGGAGTGGCTCTTCACCGTTATTCCTGCGTCATTCGCTGAGGCCCTCGAGCCTTTCTCTCCGCCGAACGTTATCGCAAAAATGTCAACGAAACTTTTGCTTATCTGGCCCGGGAAGAAAGGGAGAAAGCCGGGCCACCTTTTTCGTCCAGTGAACAGTGGGTGCCTACGATGAGGTCGTTAGGCCGAACCAACTGAGCGACGCTTGGCTCTGCTGCTTAAAGAGGAAGAGAGGATGACGTCCGTTGCCACGAGCATCGCCTCGAAATCCTCCACTTCACCTCTTCGTCTCTCTCTCCCTCTCTTTCTCTCCTTGCTTCTATGCCAGCATCTCCACTTTCGCGACTGAAACTTGCCAAGTCGGATAATGGCGAAGTTATGACTCGAACTTGGGATTCGGGATGCGCCACATTTTCCCCTCGCCCCTTTCTCCCTCTTTCCTCCTGTGCCCTTACAGCTTGCCCGTTCCCTCCGCATTTCTCCTACCGTTACACATGCCAACTCTAACAACCCTTTAAGCCAAAGACAGAAGTTGTACGGGGCTGTCAAGTGTTTCTCAGTGAACGCAGAACTCGGTGAGATCTTAGCTTGCACTTCTCGCTTCGCGGGTATATATGTGTATGGACTCACCTTTCGTCTTTCTCCCAGTGCAACATGTCGAGCATCAGGAATTTCGGTAGCGTGTACACTGCGGAATGTAACATTTGACTCTCGGTAGAATCTCACTTTGCGAGCAGTTGAGTACATAGATTTACCTGTTGTTGCTGTTCTTAACTTCACAATTGCGGAGTTGGAGCAACTACTTAAGAAGGTTTGAGGACTCGACACTAGGCTAATTAGCACTATGTTTTTTGAGCATTCTTATCATTTCGAGGGCTTTCATGTCGCACTAAGAGAACTGTTTGGGTAGGTTAAAGTGTTCACCAGGTAAACTAGGGCTTCATTTTTTTTGTAGCATTGGTACCACCGTTTGTACTTTAATTTGGCATTAAGAAAACTATTTGAGGAACTTTAATAAACAAGCTGAGCTATTGTTCATCATAACCGGACTAATATCATGATTTTCTCTAATGTCTAAATAACTGAATGACAGAAACATCTTATTGAACATTTGCATATGTCACAGTGTATTTCCTTTTCAAATCGTCGTTGGTAATTTATTTATGTATTAAGAACATATGCTGATGCCTAATTCAGTTAATAGAACCGTCAATTGAACCTCAAAAAAGTGAGAATCGCTTCTCAAAATTTAGTACTGATTTGACTAGCGAGTATAAAGGCGGCTACCTTAAAGGAGAATCTTTTTCTCTCATCATCATGCTGCGAATCCTCCTTCAAAACGATATTTAACCAATAATAAACCGACGCAATAACCTGAAAGCAGTTATATGAACCAACTTATTCGTTGGTCTAAGAAGTCCTTAACTGCTATTACACATTTGTGCGCTCAAGTTACTTCCGTAAACTCATTATTTTTCCCGGTGTAAATACCACAATCGAGACTCTCATCCAGTGGTAATATCCAGTATGTCCCTGGAAACGGTAATGCACAAATTGCAGAGGCTAAAGCAGAGGAATTGAGCACTCGATGGAGTAAACAAGTTGGTGGTAATGTATACTCTCGTTTCTCTCTCGGCGTCGTCGCCGATGGGGTGAAGAGCGCCGATAGAGGAACGCAATTATCCGGAAACTATCGGAAGCTCGTATTTAACGCCAGAGGGCCAGAGACGACGAATCGGTTCTCGCTACTGCTGCTGCTTCTCTTCAATGTCGATGCCACACTGGCTCTGTGACTCCGGCAAGCATTCCCAGCGGTTGACAACATTATCCAGAGCCGAATCGAGAAATTGGTGCGGTTCGTCCGAAGCGCCAACGAGAACGAGCGAGACAAAATGGTGTGAGAGAGAGAGGAGCTCGATAAAACCGCGAGTGAATCGATGATTTCAATGGAGCCTCAATTTCCAACTTCCAAACAGGAACCGCATCGAATCAAGCAGGAGATTCGCAAGGATCGTCAAAAGCGGAAGTGAAGAGTTAGCGCAATCCAGTCGATGCAGTGCCACTGGAGTTTGGGCAGTGAAATGAATGAAAATTTCACATGAGTCACGAATCGCAAAGCACGAAGTGGCCACTGAAGGGCAAGGGTAACGCTTCACAACAAATTTTCATCAAAAAGCGCATTGCAGCCAACTGGTAGTTATAGTTATGTGGTTATGGGGCATGGAACGGGGAAAGTGTCCGGCAACGTGAAGCAGAGCCGCTCAAAAGGCAATTCAGCCGGTATAGAAAGCCCCGACGAAACATCAATACTCACTCATTGAGGAACTTCAGAATTTCGGTATTCAGCGGAGACGGATTCAAAATCCAAATCCATGTACTTATCATTGGTTGTATTTTTTCAATATTTTTAGGGATGCTCTGCTTGTTACTTTTATGAGTGGATGTGGGTTTTCATTTTGGACTGAATGACTGAAAATCATAAACATGCAGATGTCGTTGCGCATATTGAAGGTTTAAAAAAAATTGAAATGGTAGAGCGATTACAAATTTGGTATATGTTTAATTCTTACTTTTGTGTGCAAGATATTTTTAAAAAATTCTAATTGCGAATACATTCTGATTGAAATCCGACTGTTTGTTCAATTTTTCTGAAATTTTTGGGGTGTATTATAAAAATTCGTTTTTAAAAATAATTAAAAATAACGAGACGAGACTGCACATTTGATTTTTTTATAGAAATTCACGATTTTATAAATTCAATCTAAAATTGAATTTATAAAATCTTTTCAGTTTTTGTAATCAGTCATTTTTAATATTTGATTAAATATAAGGATGCATTTTTTATAACTTTCCACTGTATGTCCTTTTTTTAAAATTCGATCTGATTGAAAAAATACTCTCTAATTTATTCCCCTCGTGCAACGAATATGCTATCTTGCCAGTTAAGGGGAGACGACCGCACCGATCTTCACCGAAAGGAGGGTTAACAGGGTTACAGTAGTAGTAGCATGATGATTCTACTCCATTGAGTACATGCAGAGTTGTAACATTTCAAACAGAGAGATGAAACCCTTGCTTGGTTAACGTCGCTGGTTTAGGGTGCTCGAAACTATCCGGGACGACAACTGTGACGTAATAAGACTATCCAACCGCGAGAGTGTCATCAACTTGATAAATTTCACAATCCTTGGCAAGGAATATGAACTCCATATTTATCTCTCTCAAAGTTCTACTATCAGCTTCTCTGGTACCGAAGTAGAGCTGTAGAGGATCATCAAAAATTTAATTAAAAAATCTACCATTTCAGTTTTTATAATCAATGACATTTTTTTTGCAATCACAAATTAGAATGCGTTTCTAATAGATTTCTACCGTTTGTCAATAATTATTTAAAAAATTCGGAGTTCTATAAAAAATACGTCTGTAATATATTCCCCTTATGTTCTATAAAAAATACTTTGCCAGTTAAGGGGATATGACCGCACTATCTCATCCAAAATGAGGGCCAAGGGTTAGGTCAGTAGTAATTCTATTCTATTGACCATATGCAGCGTGTAACATTTCCAACAGGGAGATGAAACGCTTGCTTGGTTAACATTACTGGTTTAGGGAACTTGAAACAATCCGGGACAACAACTGTGACATAATAAGACTACCCAACCGCGAGAGTGTCATCAACATGTTAAATTACACAATTCTGAGTAAGGAATATGAACTCAATGTTTATCTCTCTCAAAGTTCTACTATCAGCTTCTCTGGTACCGAAGTAGAGCTGTAGAGGATCATCAAAAATTAAATTAAAAAATCTACCTTTTCAGTTTTTATAATCAACGACATTTTTTTTTGCAATCACAAAATAGAATCCGTTTCTAATAGATTACCACCGTTTGTCAATAATTATTTAAAAAATTCGGAGTTCTATAAAAAATACGTCTGTAATATATTCCTCAGCAAAGTATATGTAACGATACTTTGCCAGTTAAGGGGATATGACCGCAATATCTCAGCCAAAATGAGGGCCAAGGGTTAGGTCAGTAGTAATTCTACTCTGTTGACGATATGCAGCGTGTAACATTTCCAACAGAGAGATGAAACCCTTGCTTGGTTAACATTACTGGTTTAGGGAACTTGAAACAATCCGGGACAACAACTGTGACATAATAAGACTACCCAACCGCGAGAGTGTCATCAACATGTTAAATTACACAATTCTGAGTAAGGAATATGAACTCAATGTTTATCCCTCTTCAGGTTCTACTATTAGCTTCTCCAGTACTAAAGTAAAGTTGTAACGGTGGATGTGCATAGAGTATAGGTGTTACGGCTTAGTGGTGACCCGGAGGTTAACGTATGTGCCGCATACGATGTTTGTGACGAGTCTCCTGTCGTGTTCCGAATAATCACAAGCACAGTGCTTACCCGAGGCGTCGTACATTCAGTCGTACGCACTACGTACCAAATACACGAGTTGTACAAGCAACCGACCAAGTGGAGCTTCACTGCTGGAATGTTAACAAAGAGAATTTGAATTGCGAAACAAGGGTCGTCGACCTTCCTTGCCTCTCTATTATTGCTTTTATTATTACTATAATATCCCTATTTTTTTAAAGCTCATCTATCAATCATTATTTAATTTTTTTAACGCTCATCTATCAATCATTATTTAATTTTTTTAACGCTCATCTATCAATCATTATTTAATTTTTTAAAATTAAGTATTTTCATATCAACAATATTAACCTCATTTATCAGTTTTCGTATATTTTTTTAGGCAAACAAGATTATGCAGCAGATCCAATATTAGTATAGTTATTGCAAATTTATCTATCGATTATTATACATTTTCAATTAGTTCGATTCAATTCATAATTATCGTTATTATCTTCAAATATCCAATTCTATATATTTTTTAGGAAAAAATTGTATGACCTAGATATAACACCACTTTTGTTATAAGCTTGAAATATCAGTTTTCATATACATTTCTGAAAGAACGAGAACGAAAGCCATTTTCATATTAAAAAAACAAGAGTATGAATAAGATTTACAAACAAAATCACAAAACTCAGTGATGCTTAAAACGTAATTTAAAAAAGTATGACGCAAATAATTGCCGATAGATGTTTATAGTTGCATACAACGTAATATTGCACCGCTGTAAGTAAAGCGCTGTTGCATACACGAATTAAGTTTAACGAACGAACGCGAATGAGGATTTTATCTCCCTCTTGTTTACCTGCTCCTTTTAGTCCTCACGTAAAAGGCGAATTACCCAAAAAAATTATAACGCTGCGCTACGTTCTTTCACAGTGGGTATCATCGTCTTTATAATAGACATTATTCCCTCGAATTTTGTAACATAAGTTCCATCTCGGTTTTCTCGAGATTTATTCGTCTCGGTGATGTTTCGAGCCCTGTGCCAACGGAGAAACGACTTTAAAATTCAGAAGTGTCTCCATTGCCAGTGAAACGGGTCTCGTCTTCACGAATGCCGACGAGCATTCGCTTCTCTGGAACTTTGACCGTGCTAAGCGTCGCATAAGACCATCTAAGATAGCGACATTGAAAAACTTTGTCCGGTGGACCAGGGACAAAAAAAAACGTTTCTATGAATATTTGATAGGATTTCTCCGGAAAGCTTATACCATAATGCTATACAATCTTTCTCGATTTTTATCTTTTCTCTACATCTACGACATCTCCTTTTCTTCCGCTTTCATGATCTCCTATTACCGAATTCATTATTCACCATACAAACAATTCAACCAACTCCAATTCTTATAAAAAGCAACATTTTCATTTCACTTTTTACGAGACGCAAACTAATTAGACAATAATCGCAATTAGAAACATTTCGGAAACTTTGAGTAGTGAAAAAACGTTACCTGATTTTTTTCGGACTTATGAATATTTTTTTGTGAAATAATAAATGACGTTTTTTTTTTTTTTTTTTTTTCGAGAATTTTAATATTGTTATAGCTGCATTCCCTTTATTTCAGCGTACACTCTTGAATGAGAGAGGAAAAGTTGAAACCGTTCAACACAAAGAGTTGAAATTGAAAGCATTCAATTTCAAATGGTGATAGCTTTTCATTGTGTTGACGAATTATATATTCTTTTTTTATTCGAAAGAACTCATGTAGCGAATAACACCGAAGTTGTTGCCGTACTTAAATTATTGTGCCTGTGGAAGCGCTTTAAAAAATTGATGATAAAAATATTGAGGTATACTCATTTTCACTGCTCCAATTTAAAAAATCTATAAACAATTTAAAACTCGGGGCAATCTAATTAGTGAGATGTCATTTCAAACCTCGATTTTTCAACAAAAAAAAACATAAACCAGAGTTGAAATTTTATTTCTTTTAGAACTATAATCATTTTTACAAAATCCTACATTTTTTGCAAAAACGTCAAAAAAGTGATTTAAAAAAAACCAAATGCTATATCGATATATTTTGCTCCGCTGAACACGAATTTCCCATTCATTCAAGCGTCAAAAAGTAACTCTTTCTATCAAATTTCGATTTAGAATATTCTATAAAAACATTCGCATCTCTGCAATTTTCAGCAGTAAATAACGCTCGTCAAGTAGTCTAATTTTTTAAATATTTTACAAAAACCTTATCTACAACAGATATGAATGTACCGTCGAGATTAGAAAGTGCAGTAATGTCAAAAAAGAGGTCGTTTACCTCAGGACAAGGTATAAATACTTTCATGATTGCGACGTTCGCTGTTATTTTAAAAAAAATGAAATACTTGAATTTTTCTCTATTAATATCTATACATTTTTATACTCAGCCCTAAAAAGCCCGAGTATGAGTATTACTATTTCGAGCAACGAACTTTATGCGACGCACGCACGTCAATTAAAGTCACGGCTTCTGCGTCTAACGGTTTAATAAACGTTCCTCGTTTCTTTTTTATTCCAGGTAATTTACCAACCGCTCGGTAGCCGTCTCGTAGCCGCAACGAAGGGCAGGGGTAATCCTCGTGCCCTGACCGCACCCTCGGCGCCTGGTGCGCGTGAGTGACGTTAAATGTAAATTGAGTGAGTACCCCCAGGTCAAAAAAAAAAAATCTGGCAGCGTATGGCTCGCCGTACGTATGTACCGACACGCGCGTCACCGAACAATTTCATAAAAGTATACTAGGCGCATCTATGTACATGCTTGTAGTAAAATGTCGTGGCTGCCCAGAGATATATATCAATTTCAAGACAACTCGTGTCCATTAGCCGCGAACGTAATATTTTTCTCTCAAAAACTGAGCGAACCTTTTATTAGATTCTATTTTATTGTTTTTATCAAATGAATTTTTATTAAATTTATATTATTATAAAATTGAAATTTATATTTATTATATTATATACATTATATATATTATGAGATTAAAAATAATATATATTTATTATTATATTATTTTTATTAAATTTATTTGTATTATATCCACGTAGAAATAATTATTTCAAATTGACATCACAAATCGACATATCCCAAATAACGCCGTTTTCGAGACGCGCTTAGACAAAAAATCTGAGAAAAGTTAGAAGTTATTTTGAGATCGTTTTGATAGCAGATTTTTTAAATAATTCGAGCACTATTTGTGAATTGATTTTCAGAACTTTACAAGACGATTTTGGTGGATTGGGAATCTTAAGATTAAACTAATTTGAGCGCTGCTTGAGATGTTTTTCCTGAAAAGTTGCTAAAACTAAGACACAAATTGCGCTCAACTTAGTAAAGAAAACTTGGTATCACATCGGTCCCAAAATCGCCTTGAGCTTTTCGTATCAACGCATTTAAAAAAAGGCACTTTTTGAGATACGTAAATTAATAATCACAATTCAACACAAAAATTTTTTCGCCGTGAGGCAACCCAATTTTTTAAACCCAACCTCTTTGTCTCTTTATGTCTGTGGACAGTCAAATTTTAGTGGTATGCACGATCGCTTGAACTGACCGTACAGAATATACCTCTTTGAGCCGTAAAATTTCGTTCGATAACCGTGGCCACATACACCTGTGCATATATATATTGGATGGTGGCTTGGGCCAGTTTGTGGAAGGCCAACAGCAGCAGCACCAGCGGTGGCTGCAGTTTCACAAAGGTCGTGAGGCATTAGCCTCGATAAAAGTTCAAAGTCCTGGTAGAAAGGTTGCAGCTGCAGCTCGAGTGGGAACAAGGGATGGGATGTTCACTCTGTCAAAGCTCTCGTATGAAAATTGGCTTAGACAGGCGATTCTGTGTCTCGTGATCGACTTGCCAACCGAAAGAGAGAACTCTGCTCACTTTAGCAGACTGAAAGGGCACGCCCGGGGCCAGACAAGCAACGTACATGGCTGGAGAACCTGTAGAGCCCACAGAAGGAAGACTAGGGAGCGAACTACAGTTGCATCAACAGCCCAGCCAAATGGAAGCTAGCCGAGAGTCTGGGTTTTAACAGAAGCAACGAAAGCTACACGTTGTACTGTGAAAAACCACGCGTACATGCTACACTGGGATTCGCGTGCATTCAATGCTTTCAGGCTTTTCATTTATTTCGCTACCACTTTTTCCACGCCTCTCGGTTGGTGCTTGGTTGTTTTTTTATTTTTTTTATTTTTTTTTACCTTGTCTCCTCTCTTTCCATTACAATTATCCATCCCTTCCCCTCTTCAGGGTCGAGACCGACAGGCGAATGCGCAATGGTGGCCTTATTATTTTTCCATGCCCATTCTCATGGCCCTCTTCGGGGTGTACAATCATCACGCACCACGCACAGATGTACCGATACTTGAAAACGACATTCTCCTACATTAACATTGCTACAGGCTATGGATCTCAACGGCACATTGTTCGAAAAATAAAGGTCGAAAGAAAAAACGAAAGTTTAACATTCTTTTCACATTTTCTTGGCTCTTGTGCACTATTCTCTGGGCTCGTGATTACTATTTCGTGGAACTGGTGATGCCCCCTTTCACCCACACAATATAAGATGGTTTTCACGCGAATCCGACGATGGAAAGCACGAAGGGTCGCGCCTCTCATGCAAATTCTGGATAAAGAAGTAGAAAGCGAAACGAGAATGGAGAATAAGGGAGGAAAGTGGAAAGGACGGAAAATAAACCACACCCGACCCACATTCTCTCGTACTCTGCACCCATAGGAATCGGGGACGATCACGAGCCTCATGGTAATTCTATGTTTCACGACGAAATACTGCAACATTGTACGTTTGGTTGAGAATATTCTGGGGCGAAACTTGAAGGTATTCAATTTTGGTTCTGTGCACGGTGGTATAAAATCTGTAACGTTAGATTCGGTATAGTTGGATATTGGGACTTTAGGGATGAGAATAAATTTAGGTCCCAAAAATTTGGACTTGCAGTATTTTTTCCTGATGTGAGTATTGACGCGATGAAATCGGGATTTAAGGGTGGATGATACGTACAGTCCCGCGAAAAGTAAGTTGTAGATACAAGTATGATCACTTCCCGATGGGATAAAAATCGGAAAAAAATTATGCATATAAACGGTGCTGAAAAGATTGATTTTGCATAATAATAACCCCAAAAAGTTATTAATAAATTGGTGAAATAAACAAATGTTCAACAAACAATCAGTGAACCTAACTTTTTTTATAATGAAAATGATATGTTAATTTATTTGAATGCGTTATTTTTTTCTGATTTTTATCCCATCGGGAAATGATCGAAATTGTCTCTTGAACTCACTTTTGGCGGGACTGTACGTATCATACATGTTTAACGCAGTATTCTCTCGAATATACGCATCACAGTTCAAAATTGATCAAGAAATAAGAATTTCGTTACTGAAAATCAAATACAACCCCTTTAACCCTTCCACCGCAAAAACTGTACGAGATTTTTCTTTTTTGTGCAGCTTTTATTGTCATCTTACACATCCTGACTTTCCGAGATTCTGTAAAGTCGAATCTTTATCCTCATAGAATATTCCATCCCCCAATTTTGAGTAACCCAGTTATACATTTAAGAAGTAAGAGACCAGGGGTGCATCGAATGATATTGTTCATGCCGAGGGTCGTTTCGGAATGGTAAGAAAGGGAATTCCCTTATCCTCTTTCGAGGTCGAATTGTGGGGTCGACGATGTTACGACGTTCATATAATCCACCCTTTCTCAACGATAGTACTGTGGTCGTACATTATATACCGTCTCTATCTATTCCGGGATTGTTACGCCTGGTACAAGACGGCATTGCTCCAGTGTGTGCGCAAGTGGCACTAAAATCAAGATATTGCACCTTGTAAACCCTCGTCGACTGTGTATATAGTCTAACCGCTTCTCTCATACACCGCTGTTGGTTCCCGTGGGAAGGAGGATTATCTACTGCCTCAAAGAGTTTACAGCGCTCCGAGCACGGGGTAATGATCCAACAGTGTGAATTATTGTGTCATGGCTGACTCCTTAAAATCACGTACACTATTGCCTTGCCATCGTTTACGGCGTAATCACATTTCGTTTACTGTTTCGCAGCGATTAGAGGTTTAAACGTTGCACATTAATACGGTTATAGGAGTTCCTTATTATTTACATCCGGATACGTCCGGAAAACGGCCTAGCTAATTTCGTCCTGGTGACCAAAACTGAAAATTTCTTTATTACCAAGTGATATGGGCTTAATTAGACATTATTTTGAAAAATGTATACGTATTTTGAACGTTTTGTGTTAAAAATATTTTAGACTACATTTTGCTTCGGTTTGTTTCCATTAACAGTTTTTTAATATCATAGTACTCAGTATGGTAAAAAAATAGAAGAAAAATTTCTGTATGTTTCTGTTTTCCTGGCTTCACAAATTGAATCGCCTATAATTTCGAAGTCGTTCCCTCGTTTCAGAAACTTGGCACACATCAAGTGAAGCAGTAGCCTCCCTTCGATGGTTGTAATTTTTGGCAATTCATGCAGACATTTTAATTTTGTGTCTTTTTGATTTTTGAAAAAAGGCCTTTTCGTCCTAACCATTGTAAAATTTTGGGGATGTTACTGAATAGTTATACACGAGTGCGCGTGCGATAAAGATTTTTTTATTATTGAATTTAGCAAATACTGGCAAAGAGAAAATATTTGCTAACGAAAGCAAATACACAAACGAAATAATCTTCACTGATGCTAGCCACATAATATGATTGAAATCAATAGAATTTTGTATGGTTTGAATTTGATAGGAATTCAAATTTATCCGAATTATATCTCGACAACTAAAAATTTGTTACTTCCCTTTCCGTTGAATTTATTCAAAACAAGACTGCGAAATCAAAACTTATATCTCTTTGTCGGTTACTTTTTCTATTATCATAAGGAATATATGCATGGATTTAAAAGATTAAGGCTAATAACTGGTTCTTCGATTATTCGCTACATTATTTAATTTTTTTTTTTCGCGTGCCGATCATATCTAACGATAAGCTGAGCTACTTGTGCATTTTCCATCGCTGCACAAGATACACCCGTTCGTTATATTGTCAGCCCCAATAAGCCGACTCGTAGATATTTACTCGGCACAAAAAAAAGCAAACTGCGCAAGCAAACTATTTCCTGTCGACGAATATTTATCTTCCTCTCTCGAGTATTCAATGAACTTCCTCGATTCAGCTCGAAACATCCAGAATGTACAGCAAGTAGAGTATAAAGTGCATGTATACACACACACACACACACACATATACACATATATATCTAGCATACACTATAGACTGGTGGAAAGAACACGAAAAGTACACAGCAGAATGTTTCCGGACGCGAAGCACGGACCGGGTCGTATTTTTTTTCTTCTTCTTCTTCTTTTCATCAGTACATAGTCACAGGAACCGACTGACACATGCTCAATGTATAACTGTACGTATGTATTACCTGATATATAGTCAGACTCAAGTGTGGTCTCGGTAAACGAAGACCAACTTGGACTTGCAGCGGAGTCTTTTAGTTATGGTTATACTGTCCGTTGAAAAAGGTGTTCATCGACCCTTTCACCCGCATGGGCAGGGATGAAAAGAGGCGCAGAGGTAAAAGATAGGAGTACAAGGAAAGGAAAAGGTGCGAAGTTAGGCGATAGCCAAATATACCATAAAAGATGCTCGGAAAAATGGGAAGAAAGAAGCGACCCGTTCAACGAGGGCTTTTTCGCCGTCGCTTGTACCTGCAGCTTTTCACCTTAAGTTTTCTGTTTACCATTTCATGTTTAGGTGACTATGGAACAGAATAAATATTTAAAATCAACAAAAAATACAAGAACATTTTTTTTAATGCGATAAAAGTATGTTTGATATTTCTGTCGAGAGGTAGAAAAAAAAAATCAAATAAGAACCGCGAATAACGCTTTTTCACGTTCATCGAATTTTTGTTTTATTGACAGGAAATTTGTCGGTTGCGCAATCAGTGGAAAATTGCCAATCGAGCAGGCTTCAAAAATGCAGAAGAGTAACTTTTAGCCAGAATTACATCAGCGTAATTTGATTATACTGTCCGTTGAAATTACACAGTATTTTAGTTAATTACACTGCTAATTGAAATAGACAGAACTCCAGTAGAATAATTCTCAGCCAGAATTACATAAGTATAATTTGATAATACTGCCCGTTAAAATACACAGTATTCAAGTTGATTATAGAAAAATTATATTGTGCATTGTAATAGGAAATGCTTCAATTGATTATACTATCCATTAGAACTGTCAGTATTTTGGATGATTATACTAACCGCTGGAAAAAATTTTCATCAATGCTCTTACCCTCATCGGCCAGTATAAAATGGCCTCACATAGATAATAATTGGAATACATTCTTTCCATTCCGTCTAACCCTTCAGACCAAAAATGGAAGAAAAAATCAGTCAATCAAAAACCAAATTACGTTGACTCAACAACCTTCCGTGATTTTAACGTTCCGGAGGATTCGAGGTCGACAAAAAATCTTGGTTTTTACTACTATCACTATTGCAGTTGATTATACCATACGCCGAAAAGGGTTTTCACCAACCCTTTTACCCTCATCGGCCGTAATAAAAAGAGCCTGTAATGGATAGTAACAGAGATACAACCAAAGGCACAAGAAAAAGGGTAAAGTCAGGGAACACCAAAAATCAACAGAGGATTCTATACCCTTTAGGAAAGGTACTCAGAGAAAAAACGGTACAGGTTATCCCACGTTGGTTCAACAAGAGCTTTCCCAAGTTGCTGGTGTATCTTTTCACCTTGACGGAGCTGCAATGTAAGTGTACGTCATTGTTGATAAAGGGAGAAGGGGAAGCGTGCAGTGTGCAGCCCTGTTGCGAGTTTGTATCACGTTTGAAGGGATGGTACGGGTTGGCGCACAAGGGGAAGGAGAGAAGCCTGAAATGGCTGGGAAGGAAGGTGCCGTAGAGCAAGTCTCTGCTACGAAAGCATGGGTTTGAGGAAAGGGTGAGTGGCGCACGCGGTATTGTCGGCCCGTGGCCCAAAACGTGCTCGGCAACTCCGTAGCTCCGTCCGAGTAGATGCCTGGCTGAATTCTGAGCTCGGGCAACAGCTTCACGACGTTACTCCTGCGCTGCTGGTGGTGCACGTGTACCTAAGTAGGATAGTACGTATAGTTTATTAGACTGGTGAAAGCAGCTAGCTTTGCCGTCTCCTTGTCTCACTTATCATCCTCCTTTTCCTTTGGGCCACCTCCTGACGCACTTCTGAGTTGGACCTGCAAGTGCAAACCAACTTTACTTGAGTATGTGCGGCCATCATTGTCGAGGCTGCCACAAAGTCTCTGGTCTCGCGCTAATTCGGCGTAACATTAACCAACCGTGATTCTCAACCGTAAGCACGGTGACAATCGGGATTTTCGTTCTCATTACCCTTCAGCCTGGCTTCTCTTGTGTATGACTGTCTCCACTGCTCATTGTATGAAACAAGAAAGATTAAGAGATGGTGCAGGAGTTCCTTGTTTACGTTATTATGTTGAAATCTACGTGAGCATGTTAAATGTTGGACATTGATAACATAATAGTAGTTTCTTCGTGAATAAAACTGACTTTAACTGGTGAGTGATTAAAACGAGTCAGTGATGAAAACTGTGTCAGCTACTGAAACGAGTCAGTGATGAAAACTGGTTAGCTACTGAAACGAGTCAGTGATCAAAACTGGTCAGCTACTGAAACGAGTCAGTGACAAAAACTCATCAGTAATTGAAACTCGTCAGTGGTTAAAACTAGTCAGTGATTCCAACAGGTCAGCGACTAAAACTACTCAGTGATTACCAATGATCAATACTTAAAACTGGTCAGTGCTTAAAACTAACCAGGTCACCGACACTACGCCTGAAACATGTGTGTAAAGTTTACAACCTAACCTTACCAGCTTCTAATTCTCACTTATCATCATCTTCCTTCTTCTCCTCCTTCACTCAACTAACTTTACTTCAGTATGAAGAGGCCACCATTATCGAAGCTGTCACATAGTCACTGGTCTCGCGTTAATTCAACGTAACATGGGTCAACCGTGATTCTCAACCTTCACCACAGTGACAATCTTACCTTTCGTTACCATTATCCACATCTTGGTTCTCTCTGCTCGTTATATGGAACAAGGAAGCTTGAAAGGTGGTCCAGACGTACCACGTTTACGTATCTATAGGGAAACCTACGTGGGCACAAACATGCGTTATGGAGTTTCGTATGATATTCGAGGCTTTACTTGCTCGGGTTACGCCAGCCGTTTGCACTACCGCCCAAACGTATTCTGGGCTTTTGCGTGGCTGTTAATGCTACGTTTCTCCTGTTGCTCTCTTGCGCCTCGAGGCTCCTTATGAATGCGAGAGCTTTCACGCGTTTATTATCTTCCCTTGGGACAACTGTGCACTGTGCACTCCTCGTTCTTATCGTTAGCCGAGGGCGCTATACACATATACTACCGCTATATGTGTTCCTCCCTCAGGCTTTTCTCTTGTTTACCAGGCTCGAGGTTCTTCATCATAAGTTCGTTATGTTACTTAGCAGATAGAGAAAATACGAGAATATTATTTTGCAACATTTTTACGATGGTCTTAGTTCCGATTTTAATCAAGAAATTCAATTGACGATTATTGCCGTCATATCGATTTTTTTTTCATGGGAAAATTCATAGAGGGTATTCGATGATCAGTGACTTTGTCCGTTGGTCGAATAAATTTGGAAGCCCAAAAATGTGCCAATCGGACTGATCGATGTTTTAGGTAACTTCCATCTTAATGAGATAATTGTATCTGTTTGATATTTATTTATTAAGTAGATCAAAAAATTACAGGAGTATTCTTTCACAACATTGTTACGATGATTCCACTTTTGATCGACAATCTCTTACAATCAAATCTGACGACGATTGTCATGACATTAATTTTTTTTCTCGTGAAAATTTCAGAGGAGAAGATATTCATTAATCAGTAACGTCAATGGACGTAGAAATTTGGTTTCCTGAATGTGTCTCAATTGAACTGATTGCGCGATTTGTCAACTTTAGTGTTGATGATACTAATTTGGTGCTCGTCCCTTTCTCTACACCTGGAAAAAAGCAACCCTCGATTTTGTGAGGTTAGCTTCTGGCTTTCACCCCCAAAACCATTCGTACAAATTACTCGAAGGGCGATTGACAGACTAGACGAAAGTGAAATAAGGTCGAACAACGACGAGGCAATAACGCACACGCCTGAATTACGATCGACAAATGCTTGGCTTTACGGAGGAAGGTCGCAATGCAAGCTTCCGACTATTCCCACTGGGGAAAAACGTCCCTTCCACTGACACGCATATTTTTACAACCTACTATACAGCAGAAATACTTCACGCATTCAATAAAAGTATTGAAGTTTGTCGGGATCGTCGTAAAACGCGGGACGCGATTGCCTTTCGTACAGCAATAGAACGACAAAGTCACTATGTATTTTGTATATATCAATATACGGGTCATTTTATCTCAGGCTGACAGAATTTTCAACACAAAATCCTGTCTAAATTTGTATACGACAGAAAGAAAAAATACTCACTATGTATTTTGTATATATCAATATACGGGTCATTTTATCTCAGGCTGACAGGATTTTCAACACAAAATCCTGTCCACAATATTTAATACTTTCGGTTCTTGATTTTCATCGTTCTCAGCTTCTTTTTCCTCCCTAACTCCGCATTCAAAAAATCTCTCAATATTCTTGAAATGTCGTTATGCCGAAATCTTAATACATTGAACGATATCAAATGCGCAAAATTCAAATTCTTGTATCTCGAGATTGTATTCACGCCTGTAGAAAGAAATCAAAATTCATTTGTTCACAAGACGATTTATTGACAACATACTCTTGAATTGTATTGTCTTTCTTGAGGACATCACTAGCCACTCAAAGAAAAAAAAATAGCGAAAAAATCAATTATCAGTAACATTATCGAGTAAAATAAAAAATTATTCCTATTATTTCATATTTTTATCGCAAACTTAAAAACTAAAGATCAGTGTGTAATATTTTTCGGTGCCGCCTTCAAGATACTGAATGTCAAATTAGGAAGAAAATGGGAAGATCCTTACTTGATTTGGCTCGAAATTCCCCATATGTGTGGAGTATTTGGCATAAATGTACCTATATGAAGGTAGTTAAGGTCCTCTTTCAATGTGGTGGAAGAGCATGAGTTTCCTCGACTCAGAAGCCACCACAGTAGCGTTCGACCGCCGTGGAAAGGGGAAGGGTTTAGGGTTGAATATATGTTATTACTCCAATGTCAAGAGAAGTTCTCCCGCTCGCTTTCTCTCTAATATTACAGCGTAGATACAGCCGAACGAGTCTCATGGCGAACCTCTATCTAGGCTGTTGTTCGCACGACACTTGGAGCCCTTGGCAATAAGATATAGATGTTGAATATTGTGGAGTGATGTTGACTCTGTCGGTACTCGGGTTACCCTTAACGGGGAACATTTCTCGTTATCAGAATTTCTCTAGCCGTGTCAGCGAAAATCGAAATTGTGAAAGACGAACACATTTCGAGCTGTCGTTGGAGGTTTATAGCTTGGTACGTTACGAAATCATCAGTGTCCGTCAACGCGAGTAGTTCCACAATCGTCGACAAACTGTATCCGAGATTATACATGTAGCAGTCTGTAGGAACAAATGGATGACCCATATTCGCTACGTACACTAGTACTTAAACCACTGATATGGCGAATTCCCCAAGTTCTTGCTTTTCCTTGGAAAGTGACGTTCGGTAAGCTTGTGTTGAAGTATCATTTATCTCTACGAGTTAATAAATATCTCGCCCTTATCGTGCAGGAGAATCGTGGCGGTGAGATTTATGATATAACAGGTCTGGATTATCGGAACTAGTGCTTAATCAAATGGGAGATCCCGATGAATATTGGAGAGAATTCTAGATCAAGAAGAAGTGCTGAAAGGGAAGGGGATCCACGAGGGATAAGAAATTACAAAGGATAGAAGGTCTTGAGAGATAAAAAGTTCCAAGTGATATAGGGTCTCGAGGAATTAGGGCTCTAGGAGGATTGTAGGTGTTTCTTAGGGATATGTTTTCTTGAGGGGTAAATTTTGCTAAGGGGTAGGTTTTCTTGAGGGTTAGGTGCTTTTGAGAGACAGTAGATCTTTGAGGGATAGGGGCACCCTTGAGGTTAGAGGATCTCGAAGTGTAGGGAGGCCCTTGGGATTAAGGAGCCCTAAGAATTAGAAAGTCCAGGGGATAGAAATACCACTAAGCGCTAGGAGATTTAGGGAGACCAGGGATTTTTGAGAATCAAAGACCCCCCCTTAAAGAAATTCAAAGGCAATATTTTATTGAAAACAAGTAAACGTTTCTTGGAAATCAAAGAAAAAAATTCACCTGTTCCTTTAAATCAAGGAAACTTTTTCTCTTTGTTCAGTGTCGATCCGATGCAAGGTATATTAAAACACGAGGTCAATAGTATTTTTCTGCGTCACTTCACCAAAATGCATCGGCAGTTAAACGCAATGAACTTCTGCTATTCGACAACAAATTGAATATTTACCGTTAGTATTTTCCAGCGATAGCATATTATATTTATTCACTCACGTGTGTCGCACAAACAGCCTCGGGCTTCATCCTCGTAGCTCTCTGACCCACCTGCCAAATACACAGGAGAAGCTAGTGACCTACCAACCACTAGTCGTCCAGGTTACACGCGTGGTTACAGCCAGGAAAACTGGCAAATTGTGTTACACTTTATCCCTGTATCGAGTTTGGAAAATCAAGTTACTACAACTGGCAACACGATGAAAGAGGAGACGAAACATCGTGTCTACCGCAGAAACGATGCTTCGCCTGTGTCGGATGGTCTACCAAATGTAAGCTCATCACTGACCGTATCGCGAAATTACTTTTTGGCTGGTTTTCAAAGAGCCATGTAAAACATGCTAGAATACACTGAACTGTTTGATGCAGAATCCCGTCATAAATATTCCGGTACTCAGCAAACACTATGAGCTAATATGCGCTACCATTTTGACAATATGGAAATTGCAGTTATTATGTCACATTATTTGTCATGTAATTATTAGTAAATCAGCAGTGCCGAAGTTGAATATTTACCGACTCTCGACAAATGGTAATTTCTGGCGATATCAATAGTGAATCCTATATTTTTTTTTTAAGTTTGTCATACTAAAACAGTCGAAAACACGGATTTTCGTGAGGAGGAACAAAAATTCAGGCATGCACAAAAAACTAGTATGTAAATATATTCAATTCAAAATTTTCACTATTTCGTTGCGTATGAAACAAACTTGAAAGAATATATTCATACATTCAATTTCTACTTAAATGCATTCTTAATTTTACGACAATATAGAAAAATTCACTTTTTTGTCGAAACATTTCGAGCCGCGTTTAAAAAATGTATATAATATGTTTTTTTGAATCTCTTTTTTTTCAAATATCAATTTAAAAAATAGAATGAATGGTTGTCCTCAGTGCAATAACGTCACATTACTACAAAGGGTTATATACCTACTGTTCAACTTATACATAACCCGACGACAGTTCATGAAGACAGATTAATTTATCGATCAACCAGAAGTTCATAAATTTATTGCAACGATGAATAGCTACACATATAGAAATGTGTATTCTATGTATCCAATATACAAAAAATACATGTCTCCAATCTAGAATAGTTATGTACCGTTATATACATACTGACTGGTGGTAAGGAAATGTCTTTTATATGGACATGAAAGTAAAAATTTGTTGGTATATACGAAAACACTACGAAATGTTATTTGATATTCTTATTTATCCATATTTTTTCGAGTTTATTTTTATATTTGTATGATATAATCATTCCATAACAAACATCATATACTTTCATGGCGTTCGAATGCATCGAAGATCGTAATAATGTTGCATACAATGCCGTTTGTGTAACAGTAAATAAGAGCAATTCTAGGTTCGCACACGAACAATCCTTTGAAATGCATTCGGCAATGTTGAGATAAACAGCAAAAAAATCCAATTTCCTCTTCGGCTAGCTCAACGGGATTGTTTCATCGGGGAAGCCGTTGAGCTCGCGATGAGGCATCGCTTGAGTGCATCGCATCAACAGGTTTTCATCCCTCGCTTCCACATCTCCACACGACCATCGTAGACTTGAGCGTAATAGCGAAGTACTTAGTCGTGGACTTTCTTGTCGTCACTAGTAACTTAACTTCTTCTTGTGTTGAAGAGCAAAGGATATCGGCGAAAGAATGTCCGCGAAAAAACAGGCTAGTGGAAAACTTTCGAGTGGCGACATCTACAGAATGATACGCCAACCTTCTAGGAAAAAAAATGGATCTGTTGTGTAAGTTATTATCGCAGGGAATAGGAGAGAGGAAGGATATCCGAGAATAACGTTTATTAAGGGTGGAACGTATGAGAAATTGTACTTAAGATGACAGCCAGAACTGAACTGACTTACGATAAACAGACAGATAACGAAATGCAACTTCGAAACGATGATCTTCTGTCACTTAGCGCTTATTCGTATTCCAACATGATAAAAATCGAGAAAAAATGTCCAAATGTCGCTAAATCTTCGAAGCAATTTTAAATTTTGTTTGGAATCTTTATGATTTTCTTCTTTTGCAATTTTTTGATGATCTATTGACTTTTTCCTCTTGATTTTTCTTCATTTTTCACTTTTTTTCTCGATTTTTTTCCATTCTTGACATTATTTGTAAAATTTGCAAACCAGTCTAGAAATCATAGATAAAATTCCATATTTCAGATACAGAGTAACCGAAAAATATTCGCTTCTCAAAAAGTAAGGATAATTTAACAAAATTCCAAGTTGATGAATACCTTGTGACAGTTAATATTTTCGCCGATTCGTAGCAGTGGCTTTTCCTCAAATATATATCCCTTACGTTCGATAGTTATATGATTGTGCTGGATATGTCAGACGTCCGCTCAATGTCGATCGAAAATCGGGGCTTTGCGAAGCCACTGCAGGACATTCCTCGAACTCTTCTGGATTAAAAAGCACTCGGGACTCTGTGGCTGAGCGACAAAACTCGTAGTGAGAGCGGCTCGGGACGTCCGATATCCCTCCACTCGACCGAGTGACTTTTTCTTGGTCTCCTTTTTTTTCTCCTCTATTTTTTCCATCTTCAGCCCTCCCGACCAGTGCCTTCTCCTGCACGGCCTTATTTCCAGAGAGATTCCACTGGCTTTCTTTATTATGGTAATTCGATTCGGGCGAGACGTTGATATCCGCAATCCGCTTTCAATTGGCATTGAAATAAGCTCCGATCTCGTTCACGTAGTGGGATAGGAAGGTGGAGCGAGGGTTGCAAACTCATGATGTTCGTTCTCCTCTCGACAGCGATCTTCTGGCGTTCGACAAGCGTGCGATAAGTCGAAGGCATTCGGTGCTGTGAAAAAGAGCCTCGGCACCACCCGCGTCATCCTTCCCACGAGGGCACTTAGGCAAATCAGGAATAGTATTGTGTGGTGAAGTGATTCAAAATACAATTTCGAAGCCACCGGGGAGGAAAATGAAAATCATCGTACAAATTTTTGTATAACTGATTTTAAGAACTCGCTTCTTCTGATGGGAATTCGTGGAAACTGCGAAAAAAAAATTGTGATGCCTTAGGAGAAAAATCCAGTGGCAAAAACAAGGAATTCAGTTTATTTGTCGAATCCCATGAAGGGTGACCGGACTTGGCCCAATCTCGGTGCCGAAACTGCCAACATTGGCATATTGTCAATGGCCCGATTATCGGCCTGAGTCTTAGATAAGTCCGGCTCGATATTGGCGGGAAATACTTGGCCGAGCATTGGCCTAATGTTGCCAAGTCGATAATCATCACCCGAACATTGGCCCGCGTATTGGCCGTTTCAAGTGGTTACCCGACATTTGATCCCAAAACAATATCCCGTTCGAAATATCCCAATGCAAAAATACCCCACATCAAAATATCCCACAACTATGTCCTCATGCCTCAAAATTTTCCTGATCCACGATTCGTGTTATTTTCGTTCGTAGCATTTCAGAAAATCTTATTATTACTAGTGTTCTTTCGAAATGTGTTATTTCCGACGGCGACATAATGGCGCTGTGTTATATTTTGTGTTATTTTTCACAGTAATAACAAAAAGGTGTGTTATTTTGTCGTGATACCTATTCGCCGTGGTTATTACGCAGTCTGAGGGCATTTTGCATATTTATAGGATATTTTTGTATGGGATATTTCGGTACGAGATATTTGGGTAACAGAATATTTTTGTCCAAGGATATTTTGGCAAGGGATATTATGTCGCGGGATCAAAAAGTCGGGTCACCACTTCAGCTTTATCGGCAAATCCTACATGGGATCTTAGACAGTGTAGAAATGATGATTTTTCAGATTTTTGTGTTGTCTCACAGACATACGTCAAACCTACCACTTTACAGATACTACACACATACTCACTTACAGACAATCTTAATACAATAGACAATCTTACAGACACTCACACAGATATTTTCACTGACACTCTTACAAACATTCTCACAGACTCGCTCACAAACACTTTTGAAAAAACATACATACATTCACTCATACAAATAATCACACATACTCACTTACAGACAATCTTAACAGAATAGACAATCTTACAGACACTCACACAGATATTTTCACTGACACTCTTACAAACATTCTCACAGACTCTCTCACAAACACTTTTGAAAACACATACACACAATCACTCATACAAATAATCACACAGACATCACGAAAAAATAATCACACTAATTCTCAAATAAACATTCCCACAAACTTTTCGACAGGAACACACACAGGCACTTGAATAAAGGACTGTGGCTCTTCAGCAATACCATGAATACCTGACGAAGGATTTTCCAATTCCTACAGTGGCATTAAAAGCTCAGAATAATATACTTCCAGAAGATGTTTCAAGCAGGGTACTTGTATCCAGAATACGAGCTATTATAATGATATTTCGGGGGTAAAACGGGAGAAAATAATCGGCTGTGCCTTGTTAGGTGAAAGCCACTGGTTGGTTTGACGGTATTATAGTCGCTGTGCCGACGGTTTACAAACAAAAAGTACGTCGGCATAATGCCACTCTCACGTTCACTCTTGTTCTCGCTCCATGGTAAATATATATTTTCTGGTTTTATTGTGAATGTTTAATGGCGAGTGAAGAAGAGATAGAGGGGTTGGTGTACACGCACGTTGCGGATGCTGTGGATGCTGCTGCTGCCTCTTCTGGTGGATTCACAAGCCGACAGAGCTTGCGTATCAAAAAGTGGCTTCTCTCAGTTTCTCTTTCGCACTAACCATCATTTTCTCTTCCGTTTTGGTTTTCCTTCTTTCTCGCTCACACCGTCTGGTCTCGAACGAATAACTTTCGTTAGTCGACGAGATGTATTAGCTCGCCAGATCCAAGACAGAAAGAAAGAGATATAAATAGACACACAGATAGAGAGAAAACGAGAAGTGGAACGAAAGTGCGGAAGGATATAGAAGACTAAGAGCTTTCAATTTTTTATCTCTCAAAGCTCTTTGGCTCAGCGGAGCTGCGCTTCTGTAACGACCGCCATTCGATATGCGCCGAGATAATGCTCTTCCAACCCGCTCCAAGATACTACGGAATATAATTTAGCCAACGAAATTCGATTATTCGAATTTGCGTGCGGACGAACAAGATTAATCATTTTTTAATGGCTGATACCTTGGACGACGTATATATCGCTTCAACATAGCGACCCAGAAAAAAGATTAAGTAATATTAACTAAAATTGTATATTCAACATTTGTTCATTTCAATCAACGAAAATTTCCTTTCCATGGAACAAACATGTATTTCATTCAATTTTGCAGTTTATTTATTTCGAACATATTTATTTAAAGCAGTTTTTACTGTGCAGTGGACACTAAATAGATATTATATTTGTTCGTACTAAATAGTTTCTTCATCCGGAAATAATATGTAGTTAAAACGACTGGATACATGCATTCGATATTTTTTTTATTCAAAATCAATTGGAACTTTCTTTTAATCCAATACGTAATTATTTTTCGATTTTCTTCATTGTTACAAATTATAAAAAGTAATAAGTTTCAGACGTTTCATTATAATTTATAATTCGAGTCTCTCATCATTAAAAAGTCTATATATTTTAAAATGCCATTTTTGTACTATGCTAATTATAAAAAGTGTCCAAGCAAAACAAAAAGAAATTAGATAAGGATGTCACTCTTAGGGAGTTTAATTTCTTGTCGTTTACAAAGTGAATGAAATGCATAATTTTCCCCAAGCTAAGTAGAGTAAATATCTCAGCGAATAGCAAATTTAGAAGAATCTCCTAAAAATAAAAATCTAAAGATGCAGAAAAGCTTGGAAACAATCTACAAAGCTTAAAAACCCTTACACAATTTTTAATAAAATCCTTGCAAGCTCAATTCAGCAAAGTTGCTTCCTTGACTAACAGTAGATTGGAAAGGATAGAAGCGAGACTACGCGTCATCTCCTTCGTTTCCTCGGAGCATAGTTGGTCCTTTTACACAGTAAATGAAGAGTAAATATCTTAGCGAATAGCAAATTTAGAAGAATCTCCTAAAAATAAAAATCTAGAGATACAGAAAAGCTTGGAAACAATCTACAAAGCTTAAAAATCCGTACACAATTTTAAATAAAATCCTTGCAAGCTCAATTCGGCAAAGTTGCTTCCTTGACTAACAGTAGAAGATTGGAAAGGATAGAAGCGAGACTACGCGTCATCTCCTTCGTTTCCTTGGAGCATAGTTGGTCCTTTTACACAGTAAATGGAGAGACAGAGATGCCGTCGCGTTTTAATTAATGCCTGGACCGCGGCGCGGATCTCGCAGCTCCAGCTGCACCACCAGCAGCTCGTTGACGTTTTGCAGAGACTACATCTGGCGTTACGATGATAACATTCAGCAGGCAAAAGTCAGTCTCGGGCGGTTCTCTTCCTCGCGCGTATTATCGCGGCTAACGTGCTGTCGGCTATGGCGAGCGGTGTACCTCCTCATTCAAAGGTGAAAAAGAAAAAAAAACAAAAAAAAAATCTCGCGTCCGATGCAACGAAGGGCGCACAGGGCGAAGGCCGCCGCTGCTACGGACCCTCACAGAGACGAAAGAAAAAGCCACCCTCATTAGGAAAGCCCAGACTGGGCTGCTGACTGATGCTCCTCTTCGTGTACCGCACTGCGAGCTCGCTACCCTCTCCGCCCTCGTTCAAATGAGATCCGCAGTATAACCCCCTTTCCGCCCCCTCCACTCCTGCCACTCCTTCTTCTCTCTGCACTGTCTCTATCTCTACTCGTTCTTCTATTTCTTTACAGTCGGACCGTAATGGTCTATAGTATGCACTGAGTACGGATTCCATGGGAACGAGCCGAGCGGCTCAAGATTCTACATATATTTCCAAAGCTCAACTTTCCCCGCATTCCCAGCTTCAGAAAGAAGTCCTTCCAGCTTTTCGGTGCATCGTCCTTGTGAGTCTCGTCACGAGTACTTAAAATTTTTTTTTTTCCAAGCCTCAAAAAAAGTCCTGCGATTATTACTTCGACATCCTTTTATTCAGAAATTTTTTGCGGACGTAATGAGTAAGTACTTGCTTATGTATTATGTCTGGAAGCCACGAAAGAAATTTTTTGGCAACGTATATTCAATTATTCCGACGAATTTTCCGTTGATACAAAATATGAACAACGTTTTATGGGTCGAAATACCATAATAATTTTGTACTTCAAATCATCATTCCTCTCCTTTTCGATCACCCTTAAACAATCAACAGCTCAAGCACGAACAAAAATATTAAAGCCACAAGGAGATTTCCAGTTGCTTTAGTTAGTTGCTAAACGTTGACAGCTAGAAAACGTTTTCTAGCTTCTCCATTTTATTGCTTAAACTGTTAGTTGCTAAAGCTTGCTTAAAAAAAAAGTGAACAAATTATGCAAACTTACAAAATATTTTGGACAAACAGTACAAAAATATCTACACTAATACAGAATTTTTTAAACTCTAGCTAATTGATTTTAATCAATAAAGAAATATTAGAAAATTTCAGAAAAAGGCTCAAGTACATTTAGAATAATAATATTCTATCAAAACAAAGTAATAATAATGTGAAATTTGATTTCTACTCGACCATTAGTTTGAATAAAATACCAAATGAATGTATCTTATTCTGTTGGATCGACATGATTGTTTTTTTCCCTTGGTCTGTTAGTTACTAAAGTGGATTTAGCCTTTGCACGGAGTTACGCTCCAGGAGGTCGGTAATGAATTTTCAAAATTTTCCGTTCACGGGAACTGGCCGCGTTTGTTCACTCGTTCACTCGCACACACCGTCAAATCGAGCGGAGATTTATAACCGTCCGATGTTATACCGCGCAAGGCGAACAAATAGGAGAGCTTAAGAAAGTTTGCGCCACGTTCACAACGCTCACGCTGTTCAGGTAATGCCACTGTTAGGGAAACTTGGACGAGGTTGCTCCAGCGCTGGCAGGACGTCATCCCATCGAAAGTACCTCACCCGTTACCTTATTTTCCGAGCCCAGTACCAGCAACTCTTCCTCGTCCTTCACTCGCTCTTCAGCATTGTCATCCTACGTCACACGAAAGTGAACGAAGAAGGATGACACACAAGCTTCGTGTAGTCGTATAAAAGTATACGAGAATTAACTTTCTCCGAAATTATGTGCCTTGTATCTCAACAATCTCAACGGCAATAGCATTTTAACCGAGATAATAACTTGAGATCGGAACATCCGGAATTTTCCACCTCACTTTTACTTACAGACGAAGCTCTTCATGAGAATTTTTATTTACTCCATATTGTCGTGTCAGAATATTTAACTCTTTAACTCTTTAACTACTGATGCATTATGTTTTCTTAATTAAGGACATTTTTAAAAATCCTTTCTCATATTTTAAATTAGGATGTATCTTGTATTTTTATTCGGGAAAACGTATTTGAGCGTAGAAATTGAAAAAGATAATTTTTAGACACTATTACTGTTGTAAGTTACTTTTACTTATAGATGGAAGTCTGTCTTTGTGAGAATTATTATTTTTTACCATAATTGCGTGTCAGATTATTCAACACTTGAACTACTAATGGATTATATATTCTACATATAGGAAATATTTTTTATCTCCTTCAATTTTCGCACGATAATTCGGAGAATGATTGATGAGATGTGGAATTCTAATTGAAATGTATCCTATATTTTAATTTTGTGAAAGATGAATGTATTCACGCGAGGAAATTGAAAAAGTGTGTGTTTTCAACAGTATCACTCTGGTACCTTACTTTTACTTGGAAACAAAGCTCTATCTCCGTGGGAATTTATTCTCTTTCATCTTGTTGAACGAAAAAATTTGACTGTTCAACTATCAAAGTATCATATTTTCTACATCAAGGAAATATTTTTTATCTTTATTCATTTTCGCCTGATAATTCTCAAAATAAGTAACACGTCATGCAATTATAATAGAAATGTATACTACATCGTTTTTTTATGAAAGAAAAAGAAATTTGCGCGCAAAAATTTTAAAGGTAAATTTTTAAATACTGCATTTTTTCCATCTCACTTTTGAAGTCATAGGCTCTATCTTTGTGAAATTTTTTTCCCTTCTTTTTTTACATTCTGCAACGCCATATTACTTGATTTTCTAATTACCAAATTACCATATTCGTTATGTTGAGGGAATATCTCTAAATCTTTTTCATTTCAAGCGGAGAATTGTAAGAACAATTTACAAGGGGCGGCATTTTAATATAAATATGTCCTATATTTTTACGCTGTAAAGCAAAAACGCATTTTCGCGCGAGAATGGAGAGAGTGAATTTCTTCAACCACATTTTGTGCGTTTTTTAAAACACAATGTATAAAATATTTTCTATCGAGTAGACACTATTAAGGAACGTTATTTAACAAGAACAATTGTCCGATGTAAGTGAAATTTGTTTAATTTCGTAAGAAAAATAACTGGCGGTCGAATTTCTACTTTTCTGTGCTGTTCAACATGTAAATAAACGGAATTTTCAAGTTTTGCAGTACGAAGCTCGCTTTCTTTGTGTAAAATTTTTGGAGTCCTTAAATCCCACTTTTTTGTGTAAACCATGTACTATTTATTATATGAGACCACAAGGTTATTTACTTATCAAGGGAATGAAAAAGTTGAATCTAAGAGCAACAAGAATAACAAACATATTGCAGAGCGGACAGATATTAAGTGGTCCGTACTCTTGCATGTTAATTTAATTAACGCCGCCGGGCGAGGCTGTTATCGTTCACGCAATTGTTCCTATGAAATTCACATGTAAGTGTGCACATGAGCTCGGATCCAAGAACCTGAGCGTACAGACTCACCGTCTGTAATTGCCTTTTCGAGCAGCCAAAGAATCCGACAGTAGCCATTGTTATATACCCACACACATCTGTGGATTTAAATGCTAATTTAATTAACGTTGCTCCTGAATCTCGCCTCTGCAATATTTCTTAGAAGGAACATCACAAAAAACCTTTTCCAAATAAACAGAAAGAGTGTAAATAATGCATAATATATCATACAAAAAAAATTGTTTTTTGAAACCATTTTTTAAAATCCGATCTCTCATTTTGTTTTCAAACATGTCGATAGGTACTTTCTGCTTTTTCTTCACGACAAAGAATGGTACACAAAATAAAATGGTTTAGACATTTTCGGTAACGTTTCATATCTTTGCAAAAGTAAATAAAATTTCTGAAAACTAGTTTCCTATAATGTTAGTTTAGAGAGCTATTTTTCCTTTTTTTTTTCTTTTAAAAACAAATGTATTTGTTGCAATGGAAATATTGTAACATGTTATTTTGAAATTTTGCTTCAATGTTTGCAAATAAAAACTGCAGTCACAGCCTTTTTCGGTTTGTCAAAATTAACAGGAATTTTTTTGGCCATGTACGGTTCATAGTTATCGATGCTCAGTAGTAGAGCCAAGATTGGGTCAGACGCGTACGGGCCTTAGACATAATCTACTTAAATCCAAAGTTCTCTCAGGTTTTAAGTTAAGCGTTAGCCCAGCGAAGCCAGGTCGACGAACCCTCTAATCATTATATATATGCAGCATCCAGTAAACTACCGGGGAAGACAGACAATTTATGGTCTCAGGGACGACCCTTTTTAAACGAAACATAATACGATAACGCTGCAGCAAAAAATGAGATAAACTTACAGTATTGTTATTATTATTAAGATCCTATTACCCAGATATTATCTAGACGGTAACAAGGTTCTCAAGAAATCTTGAAAGGATTTCCACTCGTTTACTCCGATTACCACAGTAGACGTAATTTTTCCTCGAAGATTCGCTTCATGACAAAAATATAAACGTATGTGTATAACGTAATAAACAAACATTAGAATTTTTTGTATTGTTAACAAATATTTGACCAAGAATGTCCACATAAAATTTATATCAATTTCACAAAAAAATTTTAACGAAATTCTAGTTTAGCAAATCATTTTTATTTTTTTATGAAAGACGCAAAAAAATGTATGTAAAATTAGAAATTCATCGAAAACTTGGTGTGAATAAAGCAGAGTTGTAAATTCCCATTAATTCATGAGATATAGTTTACAGTACAATTTGTTTTGTAATGATGATTTCATAATAATAATATGTAGTGATTATAAAATAGAGTGTAAACATTTGAATAGCTGAAAAAAATACAAATTTTCGCTTTAATATTGCCAGAAACAGTAGAAAAAGTGGAAGAAATAAGTAATGCATTACTTTTTCAATGCATTACTCAATTTGTTTCATTTTTCCAAAAGGATCACCGTGAAATTGTATTGAAAAATAATAATTTTTGCAGCCATTCCAAAGTTTAATCATCGTATTACAATCGCTACATGTTATTATTATAAAATTATGATTATAGAGCTAATCTTATCATCATCATTATTTCTATAAGTATTAGGCATTAACAAGTCTGGAATAAAGTCACAAACATTTTTTTGAAATTCATAATTTTACTTTTTTAATTGTATTGATTTTATTAATGAAAGTGACAAAAAAAAATTTCCCTCTCTTAAAAAAAAAAAAAAATCTTTATACACGTTTGTAGTAGAACGATTTTTGCTAATGGCACAAAAATGTAACTTTATGTTTTATTTTGCACGTCACAGACATCGCGCCCTATAAATCAAGGGAAGGGTTACGTCGAGGCAAGTATTGCAGGGGATGTTGAGAATGTCGTGGCGGGAAATCGTACGAAACCGCAGGGAGTGACGCTTCGTCGCACCGTACTGAGGAGGGGGTGGCGGTTACGTGTCCCGGGCAATTGGGAAGGTGCATCGAAACGAGCGAAGCACCGGCGGCGGAGAGTGGCTGCCGGTCTCGTACACTCTGGAACAGTGATAGCATCCTAGTACCTATCCTCTTTCGTAATACTAGTAGCACCGAGGGTTCATACCGACAGCAAGGCACAGAGAGGAGCGGCAGAGCTGCTCTGCTGCAGTGGCATGCCATGTACCAGATACTAAGAGGGAGCGAAACCAAAAGGTCTACTCACCTGCAACATGGTTCAGTCTCTGGCAATAAGCTTACCTACAAGTGACGAAATTCCATTTTCGTTTTTTTAAAATAGCTGCGAAGTAGAACTTTGCCAACAGCTTTCGCATTTTTTTTATTTTTTTTTTTTATGAAAGCTAAAACGCGCACGTCTTTTTCTGATAAAATGTTTGCAGGCTCTCGAAAATTTCGGGTTCTCGATCCTCGGGTCGGGTTCGAGTTTTCTCGAGCGGGTTCGAGTAACCCGAAAATTTCGAGAAAATCCGAAAATTTCGAGAAAATCCGAAAACTTCGAGAAAACTTCGAAAATTCTCGAAGCTTTCGAGGAAACCCGAAGATCTTGAGAAAACCCAAAAATTTCGAAAAAACCCAAAGAATTCGGAAAAATTGACGTTATGTCTAATAAAATTAATATACGGAAACGATGTACAATTACGATTATTCGATTGAAAATTCATCATGTATGAGTATTTATTATAACGTGTATTATTTTAAATTAATTTTAATTTCTTTAAATTCATTAATATCAATTTAAATGAAAATGTGTGTAAAATACAATCAGTGCGTAAAATACGCTCGGGGCTGATGTGCGCATCCGCGACATACATTATTTTATACCGTGCTATATAACGCTCTATTTTACACATATTTCCAAGGCACATAAACACGCACTTCATATACACGTGTTACAAAAATTACATCTCCATCGATATTGTAAAAAATATGTAAACATAAATATGTTAAATCAGAGATTGTGCAAAATCCATAGTTTCTTATTTTCAAATAATTAATGTATTCTAACGATATGTTTAAAAAATATAAACTGCATAATATAAATATTTGTTTGTCGTAAAATTCATAAAAAATATATATTTCAACTTTATGAAAATTATATTTTTTACCACGCAATCTTCGATCTAATAAAAATATTTTTTGTGTATATTTACTTTACACACATTTTCATGGGTGAGCATTCGGTTATTACAGTTATTAATTGAATAAATAATATTCATGACCCACGTCGATAACAACATGTATAATAAATAGCGTAATTCGACTAACGCGACGTGTTAATTGATCAATTTTCTGCGCATCGTGTATTTGTGTACAGAACAAGGGAACACTGTATTGAACCCCCTTTATCCTGATGCCAAGTTACGCACTGGCATTCAGCAATCCCGTGCGTACATGAGCTCTAACCAAAGCCACATTGCCGAGCTACGTTTACGTTCCAACGGTACGAAGGCCTCGGTATTTCGATTAACGAGCGAGCATTGTCGACGTTAATAATTATTTAACGGTAAACTCGAGATTACAACGCTATATATTCCGGGCAATGTAGGGGCACGAGCAGCTTTCGAGTTGTCGAGCCGATCATTTATAATGCAGGGCCTAGGATTTCGATAAAATAAATGGGATTTATAAACTTTATCGTCGTTTAACACAGAGAATTAATCAGTGCTCGTTTTTGCCTTTTTGATGGGCATATAATGAAAATCGATGTAACGGATCATCAAAGTTACATTAACATTTATATAACATTAAAATCTTTGACGTTATGTCTAATAAAATTATTTTTAACCACCAGTTTCAAAGCGAAAACCGTAATATTATTGTAATTATGGTGAACAATAACTCATTTTATTCGCTAACATATTCCTCGTTAACGTGCCGCTGCGATTGTCTGTATTATTTTGCGTTTTGAAGTTGCAGTCGTTTGTTAATAGGGACCTAACCCGACATTAGGCATAAGATAAACTACCCAATTACTGATCGTAACCCAATTAGTGTCCGTTTTTCATATTATTTACGATAAAAAATTCTCTTGATGTCCAATACACATCAAACTTTTTGCTTATTTTCTTTGATTTTTGCATTATGCGATATGAGAAGCGCTGAAAATTAATTTTCGATAATCGTCGATTTAAACAAAGTTATCTGCAGACTCAACAGAAGTGAGCCATCGCCGGCCATTTTCTTGTCTCTGTCGGTAAGAACCTTTCAAATTGGCCTTTATTGGTCAATTTATACGCGATTATGAGATGCGATTGGATTTTTTTTTTTCTTCTAGTTCGCGGGAATTTTGAAAATGGCTTTCAACAAGCATCAGTTCGCCGATCATCAGCGTTAGTGCATAACATCGAGGAATATAGTTATTTCATACAGAATCCATTTTACATAACTCGATTCCAACGTCATCATTGGCAAGTAAAACGGTTTGCGAGGGTTGGAGAGAAAGAGAAGACGAGGGGAAGCCACTTACCCGCGCCAGTGTGACGTTTCTCAAGGGCCTAGAGGAGCAGCCCGAAGGGCACGACACCAGATAGATGCGACCAAATTATATACACGGAGAAAGTGAGACGCACTGATAGAAGGAAGCCGCGAGGAAAAAGAAATGGGAGAGCTGATTCAGCGGCCTGTAAACCCGGCGTAATCTCCGTGGAGATTTGTAGGCTGTCGGTGCGACAAAATTGGCAACATGGGCGCGGCAAAAGATCGACCGGTTCCCAAGACTCAAAAAGCTCAAACTAAATCAGAAACCATTCGGCGTCCATTTAAAGTGTTGCATTTTATTGACCCAAAAAAAAAGGTGTATTGATTTTTTTTCTGTTCCCAACGGAACATTTATGGGATTTCAATGAAATGTTGCTTTGTAATTTCAAAGGAAGCATTTCATTGCCTGTCAAGAAACATTTACTTGACAAACATACGATAAAGAAATCGTTTTCTTGACTTAAGGAAACAGTTTCCTTATTCCAAGGAATAGTACATTACGTTACAAGAGAGGGAAGTGCCAGAAAATCGGCTCCCTTCCGTGTAGCGTACGATACTTTTTTCCCAACTACGTTGAATTTATTGAAATTAAATTTTAATCAATTTTAATCAATTTTAATGAATTATGTACAAAGCCATTTACGCCATTTGTGGCCAACACCGTCAATTACATGCAATAGGTATGGCGACAAATGAATCAAGTTGATGGCCACATATGGTACTAAGATGGCTACAAACGGTACTTTCTACCCCATATAGAGAAAATCAGGTCCTATCTCATGATTCAGACCCCATCATTATTTCATTCATCCCGAATGATAATGGTAATGGAGGTACGAGTCCGTGGACAGCAGTGCGGTCGCATCCGTTGTCCCGAAGTTTGATAATTGGATTAAGAATTTAACAGGAGCGATCCTTCGTCGTTTCTCGACCGCGTCGTCGACATCTTGAATTGTCTTGGCCCCTCCTCGGAAAGTCGTCGAGAGAACGGCAAAGTCACGAAACTAAATCTCGTATCGAGACGAGGAGAGTCACTGAGGCGACGAAGAACAATTGACGAAATTCAAATATAGGATTTAATTGAACCTCAGTTTCTTTCAGCTCTTTTATTTCATCTCTTTTTTTTTAACGACTGGACCGTGCGCTCTGATTTAATTAAATTCAAAAGTGTAAATGACGTACGCATCAGTCTCACGATGCGGAATGAAGCGGAGATATCGTTGATTACCTCGCGCATTAATTATGGGATATTTGGAATCATTGCTTCCCGGGAATTTAATAATCGCCGACGTCCAAGGGATTTAAAAAAATGACATACCTGAAAAAAATAACTGGAGTTTTTTATTCGTAAGCCTCACTTTTTTGGTCATTCGCTATTTTGACCCCCATCCCTCAGAAGGGCACCTGGAATAAGTAGGGCCTAAAGTCGAAGCTCAGATAGGGACTTAAAATATCAGGACCTCCAGAGAAAACTTAGATGAGGCCTCAAAATAATCAGGACCTGTAAATGAAGCTCAGATGGCGTCATTGAATAAGTCACGTAAAAAGCCATCAATTTATCCGCTCCTAAAAAGCGCCTCATACTAGAACTCAGACTTATTAGCCCTAAAAAAAATTCCAGGGACCAACAAACAAAATACAACTTCCTGAAACATATCCATCTCTCCGCGTGACTGAAAGCGCGACGGAACAATCAACGACCAACATCCACTGGCTTTATTGAACAACCAATAAAAAATAGGTGAAAGCTTTGCCCAGGCAGACAGAGGAAAAACATAAAATTCACAGGCCCATCAGGTGCGGACAGGTAGTAAAGGTTTTTCGTTTATTTCTCTCCGCTTCGATAGACCGAACGAACCCAGGTTCAATTCAATTTCCCGATTGCGCGACTACTTTTTATCAGCTTCGTGCGCCGAAACGTTTTGATTATACAAACGCCGACCAAACGACCATGGGCAAGTCGCCCATGGTTTATCTGTCGCGCAGCCTTGATTCTCTCCATACAAACTCGCCCTCATACACTATAACACACATAGTACCGCCCTGTAGTGATCTCCAACGAAGGACAGCTCATCCCTTTACCTAACTCACCCGCATTTTTCCGGTAACATACCGGACCACCCCCGCAATTTATTATTTTCCAATGATAGCTCGTGGCGCTGTACAACCGCGTTCGTTAAAATATAAAAACAAATTTATTAACGACCGGTACTCCGCAGATTCATGAGCAATGCGCGTGCAACCCTTTCGACCCACTCATACCCCTAAACTCACCCTCGTATTCGTTACTATTCGTTACTAACCAGCATACAATAAAGAATGCAAATTTTTTTCGATACTCAGCGCGACCAAAACTTTTTTTTTTTCCCCGAACGAACAATCGGTACCAATTATTGTAAACTTTTGCTCCACAAACCAACGACAATTATATTTTACATTTAGTCCTCGTCGCGAGAATGTTTTGTGCATCGCTATTTATTTTTCAATATATATCTTGAGTAATTAAAAACTTTCTGGTGTGTTGAATAAATTCAGAATGAATGGCTGAAATACAATATCATGATAACCAAACAATGAAGGGATTCCCTCCAGCAATTATTATTTTTGGAGAGGATGAGCACGTCGATTTTTCGGATAATAGGAATTTACTGCGCTTAAAGGTGAAGATATACTATAAATATAGTATTGATACTTTTGAGAGTGTCAAGTCAGACAAAGAGAGATTATTTCAATAATCTTTTTTTTACAAATGGCTCCTAATTATTCAAGTTTTCCGAAGAACTTGATTTTTTTCTGATAATTCGACAGTTTTTAATAATTCGACATTTAAGATAATTTGATTTTTCGAATTATTCAGTGTTTTCATATATTTGAGTGGTCTCGAATTATTCGACCCCTTCAAAAGAGTTCTCAGAATATTTGAATTCAGATAAATTAACATATCATTTTCATTAGAAATAAAGTTAGGTTGACTGATTGTTTGTTGAACAATTGTTTTTTTTACCAATTTTTTAATAACATTTTGGGATTATTATTATGCAAAATCAATATTTTCAGCCCGTTTTATATGCATTATTTTTTGCCTATTTTTATCCCATCGGGAAGTGATCGAAATTGTCTCTGAAACTTACTTTTTGCGGGACTGTACGTATCATACATCCTTAATACGAGATGACTATGGAATTTCGGAAATCTGGAAGACAAAATTGAGTCTTAAAAACCAGCTTTTCCATGTAAAAACTTTATTTCGTTAATTCACAATTCCCTTCTTGTCATTATCAATTATTCGAACGAGAAAAGAGTTGGAAGAATGAGCAACGATTGTTCTATAGACTGCATTATATTCTCAGTCTGAATTTAACTTTTGCGCAAAGATACTTCACAGCATGAAAATCTTGCGCAGTCTGCTAGTAACCAACGGTTCTCAGTCCAAGGAAGAATGAAAGAGAATTGTAGTCTCGGTGGAGAAGTAGAATGAAGGAATTGGGTGGAAGAGATGGGTTTCAAGGATCTCAACGAGAACGGGTAAGGGGTGGTTTAATAAACCTCCCGCTTTGTCTCTCGTAAATCTGGAAGCCAGTTTCAGAAAAGCGTAGATCTTTGTCACACTTTTCTTTTTTCTTATTTTTTCTTGCAACTGTAAAGAAATCACGCCAGAGCTTGAAATGAGATGGTATGAAGCCTTTGTTGTAAATTACATGAGTATGACAATTTGGGTCAAGGTGTAAAGACGTAAGAATTTTTCTAAAAGTCATAATCTTGAATTTGGTTGTTCATGTGCTTCGAAACTTGAATTTTTGTGTTCTAATAGAATTGACACAGGTGCTAGCGACTCTGATAAATTGTTTAACATCTTGTTCAGGATCGTTTTATCGTGGAGAAAATATTGGATCGGGTGAGATGAAAACAGTAGGAGTATGATCAATCATACAAGCGGCAAGCCAGGTGTAATACGCTATACATAAGCGAAAACTTATATTCCTCTAAAGGCGTTTTGACGTTAGGATATGGAAAACCCTTCGAAAATTTTGGTGCGTCGAGATCTCCTAAATATTAAGTAATTGCAAATACAGCTACAATATTGTTCGTGCTATGATTGATTGCCAAGAAAAAAGTCTAACAAGTTTAATCTAGTGTCCAATCTAACACAAGACAAAAAAAATTCCACTGATTTTGAATATAAAGGGAATCTAATTAATTAACAAGAGAAAAGAGCGAAAATAAGAATTTTCCGAATGTTGTCATGGAAGGGATTTATTTTTAATAAAATGAATACTTTATTGGTATCGAGCCGAGAAAACGACACCGAAAATATTTCTGAATAAAAATAACATTGCTTTAGACTTGTATTATTATATTATATATTATAGAAATATTCTAGGAAATATTGTATTGTATTTTTAGACTGTATTTCTAATACTATATTTTTATTCGAAAAAGTGTTTGATATTACAGAATAATTACTTTTTCTCATTAGAAAAAAATCTAAACTTCATTAAAACAAACTTTTTCTCAATGCTTTGAACTTGCGAGTGTATTCACTCCTGTCTGTCTGTGTCATGATTAAAAACTCCATGTAACTTGTACCAAATTGCGTCTCGTTGAATACGATGAAAAGTAGAAACTTGCACATTCCTTACTCATTATTTTCCCTTTTTTACAACGCTACCTCTGAGAGGAAGTACATCAATCGATTTTGGCTTTTTCGAAGTGGAAACTTTGGAAAAAGGGAAAGATACTGAGAAAGCAAGTGAGTTTGAACACCGAAAATCACGGCAGAAACGGGCCCTCGTTAACGTTTGAGCTTTTAAGCTTGCGGACCGTGATTTCTGCCGTGATATCTGTCGCCATTTTCGGTTTTAACGAGGGCCCGTGATTATTCCTGCCGTGATGCGTGACTTTCGGCGTTAAAACTCACGCGTGATTTTCATCATGGTTTTCAGCGTGATTTTGGTCGTGATCCGATCTGTTAGGGTTGGTACAACTATTCGAGTAGGCAAAAGCTTAAATACCAATTTAATTGCATAATACAAGTTGCATTATTGCTCATTGTACTAGAATGAGCATTTGTAGTAATTATACTGTTCAATATTCTGAATAATCGCGAATCGCCCTTTGAAGGTAATAATTAAGATTTTAAAGACATCGGTTTGGAGGTTATAGACAAGGAATGAGCATCAGGGTCGTTCGTTCAATTAATCAAACTTGATTTTAAAAAATAGTACTGTGGCCCCAAGTATAGAAAGAAAAATATTTTCCTAAGTGGATCTTTTTTGTTGTAAACAACTGTACAAATATATCTTTCATTTTAGACTTGACGTGGCATTCTAGTTCAGTTACGAAAGCAACCAGGTTTTGCCGGGTCCAATTTTCTTCGTAGAAAGACTACTTTGAATCCATTTCAATAAGATGGAGGTCAAAATAGGCGAATGGCTGGAATAGCGAATTTCATAATGATGACCATTCTGGATTTAGAAATTTTTAATTTCGAAATTCGTTATTTTAACGATTCACTATTTTGTTCATTCTTTTTTTTGATATCCACCCGAAAAATCTACCAAATAAAAATTGACTAGTACTCCGCATGGCATTCAAATTTATGCTTATTCGGTTAAGTACTTCACGATTTTTGGTAGTATGAATTTTAGGCTCTTCATCTCACAGACACATGCATCCGGAAAATTTTTCTAAACCATTTTTGCCGATGCTTTTAATTGTCTTAAGTGTAATGACATGAAAATCACGAAAAACAGTTGTCATGCAAATGAAAATTCCTCTAGGTCCCAACAAAATTATGTAAAACAATCTTGATATTGACCATTTCATCTTTTTGTTCACAGGAAAAGCGAATTCGGTCGTGGAAATCGTACCGAGCGGGTCTGTAGCCGTCAAGGTTGGCGACAGATTGAACATAATGTGCAGACTGGGTCAAAAGCTTCAAGTTTGCCGAGTTGTAATACCTGGCGATGAGAGTATGATCCTAACGAAAGGTGCACCGGCCGAAGATGGTGTCGAGTATTACGGCGCCGGAACGGATTCGGGTCAGTGCGGCGTGCAAATCGCCAAAATCAAGGAATCTCACGACGGCGAATTCAGGTGTTCGCTGACTACGGCCGATAGTCGTCGCGAAAACTCGGCGACCCTGAGAATTATCGTTGCGAGTGAGTATATTTTAGATCTAACATTGACTACGATCAATTAAAAATGTCATTTTGAATCTTTGTGCGATATACCAATTCCATGCAATATTTATTATTTACAGAACCACCGCAGAACCCGGAAATTTACATCAGTCAAGCTACTCACGGCGACGGCAAATACAGATCTGGTGATACGTTGGAAATCGCTTGTATTGCTCGACAGGGACGACCTGCCGCAAATATATCTCTTTTCCTCGGTACGTATATTAATTGACGTCATAATCAGCATATTCCTATTATGTTGTTTCATAAACACGTTAAATATAATTTGGTCAATTACAATTCGATGGAGATTATTTATTATTTTTTCTGAGACGAAAGGAAATTTTGGAAAATTCGTTGACAACAGGCAAAAGTTTGAGCATTTTTATTTTCATTATTTTTGTCAGTTTGGAAATAATTTTTCAAACAATTATCTTCAGATGTTATTTTTTAATTGAGGAAAATTTATTATCTTGTCTAAGGCAAAATAAAGTTTGTACAATTTACTGAAAATTGAAAAAATAGACTCTATAGGTGATGTATTGAAAAATAAATTGATGATCGTGGGTCTCAGAGTTTTTCACGATAATCGTTTTCTTTTTTTATATTTTTTTCAATGACTTTTTGAAATACTTGTATTATTTCTTGTCAGCGTGGAAATGATTTTTTGATATGTATCGCTTGCAGAGGATGAACCAATCGGCTACGAGAGCAGACCGCCCAGCTACGACACAAATTCAGTCAGGGACAATAGTGTGGCTGTGATAAATGCAACCCGACCCGTAGATTGGATGGACAATGGAAAGCAGGTTCGTTGCGTTGCCCAGCACATCGCATTGGATCGACCAAAGGAAACCAAGAGGGAACTTCAAGTACTCTGTGAGTCTTCAGCCCTGGTCATGAATTGTTTAAGTTGTCACGGCGAATTGGATCGGGTTAAGTATTACTATTGAGATGTTATTTATATTTTACAGTCGCACCTCAACCTCAGCCACCGATCGAACGATTTGGCTATGAAATCGGCACAGATGGAATCGTCAACGTTACTGTGTTCGCGAATCCCAGACCAGACTTCGTCTGGCATGTCGGAGATGTCCAAATCCCCGAAGGTCACACCGACAGTGACAATCGCCTGCAGACAACGACTTCCGTCGATATGGTATGTAAATTTGAGATCCGCCAAGCTTTCTCTGTCGTTCAACCTCTTTTCTTTGAACCCTCTATGATTTTGCGCTTTAGTATCCATTGTAGTGTTTCAAAGATTTTTTTTAAGCAGGTGCTTCAATTTTATTCATTCATATAAATTGAACGTGATGAGTCAAAGAACCAAAGTGTAAATTTAAAAAAAAATCGTTTAGTTACGGAAAAAATGCTACCTTTATTGGTAAGAATATTCTTTGAAACAGGGATTCTTCAAGTGACCTTCTACACTGTAAATATCGGAGTTTATTTTTGCTATCCAAATTTCGACCAATAAAATTGCAGTATTCGACGTCACTTGGTACAACCTACACGAAATTATACTAATAATTTTTTGATAATTTTGTCTGTTGCTATATATACAAAACAAAAGATCATTCAGCCGCGATCATTTCGACCAAGCACAGATGAAACAGGACATTATAAGAATTTTGTATTGGTTGAAAATAAGTGAAAAGCTACTGTGCAATATCCGGATAAACTTTTCCATAAAATTTTTAACAAATAAACTCGACTACCGAGAATACCGCTCTGTAATTGGTTGAAATCCAGGCATAGAAAATAATTAACCATACATTTTTTTAAATGTAGAAATCCTACTTTTAAAGCGAATTAAAGTACGAGAAATTCTAAGCTAACGAAGAATGCTTACAAAATACAAAAGCCCAACATTTTCCTATACGTATCCAATTACACTCCTGAATGCATAAACGAAATGGATCGTTAGTGTAAAACGTGAAAATGTCTGCTAGTTTTCAGGGCAACGTAAATTCAAAGCATTGTAACAGGAATTTAATGACTCGACAACAAACTTTTTCGTATTTAATTGCCACGTTTTTCTCCGATTTCCCAATTTAGAGCAGTGAATGAAAAATAATTTTTCTGTCACTCACATCATTTCTTTCAATAAAAACGGAGGCTGCTTCCAATAAGTATTAAAATATGAACCAAAATAGGCTGATGAAATACGAAAGACCAACATAGTTTTTTGTGTTTACTCAATTATACTTCAAAATGCATCGATAAGTGCACTGATATGCAGGAATTCAAACTCAACGACGTCGTCGTGGACTTGAGCGTGAAAATGCGTTAAAATATTTGGTGCCAGCCCTGAAAAATTCCGGGCGAGTTTTTAATACAACGTATAGTTGAAAACCTTGCAGAAAAAATTGAAAACTTCGAAGACAATCTTTATTTTTCCAATTGCCATCCTCTTCTCCAATTCTTCAATTCAATGTTTCATAACCAAAAATAAAATATTTCGATTTTTACAAATACTAATTTTCTAATTTTAAAAAATCTCATTGCTTTCAAGACATATTGAAATATGAAAAATAATGAACGAACGAAGTAGAAAAGCTTTCTATATTGACTCAATTAATCTCCCAAATATATCGATAATATGTCCGTGTATGTAGGAATTTAAATTTAACGAGGTCGTCGCGGACTTAAACGTGAAAATGCGTGAAAGGCATTGGTGCCGATGCGGGAGAATTCCGAGCGGGTTTTCGGTACAACGTAAAGTCGAAAACCAATATCGCTGGTTTCCTGGACTCGGGCCGAACTCGCTCGCCCGTAATTTTCTCCACAGGACTGGGACGCGCGGGTCTTTTCCTCTTTCGCTCTTTTGCTCTTTCGCTCCATCCCGCGCGAGGGAGCGAAAGCCTTCAGCCACGGCTTCTCGCTCCACCAGCTCTTCGAAACGTAATTCCGACGAATTCGAGCGGATCGAGGCTACAGCGCGGCCGAGAGCAGAAAAGAGCTCAAAGGGAGAGAGAGAGAGAGAGAGCGAGAGAGGCTGAAAGAGAACAGAACCAGCGAGCCATCTCTTTCCGGTCCACGTGACTCCGATTAACGCACCCGGATTACGAAGTTCCCAAAGCCGATTCGATATGCGGTGTTAATTTTCTTCTCTGTCTCCTCTGCATGTCGATTCTTTTTCTACTCTCCTTTCTTTCCTTCTGTCTCTGTCGATTTGCTACTTTTATTCTTCAATTTATACGGTGACAATCTATCTGTCTTCAGGGAAAAGGCGCGTGGGCAGTTCAGCTGAAAATAATTGACGTACAAAAGTCCGACACCGAGAAGAAATACGTTTTGGAAGCCCGCAATGGCGAAGGCGCCTTCCGGTACGACATTCTACTGTCCACCTCCGCTGAACCATTAGGTAAGATTCTTTGATTATCCAAAATAAATATTGTGCCCACACAGCCTCGTGCTTTTGCTTCATATATATCATTCATTCACGTGGCGTTGATGTAATGTGAAATAAGTCGAGACTGTTTTAAGTGTTTTACTTTGACGACCGTAAGAAATCAATGTAAATTTTTCGTTACGTATTAAAAATTTTGTCCGTAAATGCAAGCAGAAACTTTTTGTTAATATTACAACAAAAAAATTCATCAATTTATGTACTTTTTTATAAATCTAGAAATAATCTAAAATTTGTCTACGAAATTAGTGGACATGTTTTAGTTGAGATATTTTCACATAATTTTCATTTAGGCCGGTCTTCCAATTGAACATTTTTGTAAAAAAATTACAAATGATTGTAGTTTTTTCTAAGACAAGAACATTACTTTATTATTTGTAAACAAAAAGCTGTGGCTAAAAGTACAAAAGTTGTATATCAATTTGAATTACGGTTATTTTTTATTTCGTGTAAATGATGATGACCTATTTCACATTGCTTTGAGGCTCACGCAGCACCATTTATTGTTCATATTCATTCAGTCATTGTAATCGCGCAATGTTAACACCGTTCACCAATCGCTATATTTTCACCGTAAAGTCAACACCTCATTTCCATAAAATCCGTAAAATTACTAAATAAAAATAAAGATAAAATTAGTATTATTCACGTACACATAATATCACAATCGCCTACTGTGTGAGTCTGTAAATGTCTAACGGCAAGCATTCACCGCATGCTCACGAAGGAGCGTTGAGTCACTTCTACGGTAAGATCTCCGAGAGCATGCACGCACTAGGTAATGTCAATTTTTTATACAATATGTGAATAAGAGTTTGCGCGTAGATTTTTAATCGATTTCACGGTAACCTCACTAACCGCATTTATTATGGAAAAATCACAGTGTGCTTCAATATAAATAACAGCACTATGAAAATCTACGCGATACTCTGTAGATAATTTTTTATTATATCCCCAGAAATCTCCAAGACTTATAGATTTTAATTGTTAAAGATATCATTGTTGAAAATGAACATTTATGGTAAGATTCCATTTGAAAAAAAAACTCCTTTATTTAAAAACTGCAAAAATCTTTGTTACATACACGGATAACAATCCAACAAAGATTTTTCTATTGTATCAAAGCTCCATTATTTCATAACATAACCGACAAAATTTATTGAAAAATTCTCGGTAATTGAAAAACTTTTTCTTTGTCAAATTCTGCAGCTAATTGTTGGAAAATTATACTGATTAAATCATGTAGTCAGCAAATTTTCCAGGGATTTTAGCCTTGCTTGAAACTACACAATTTGTTAATGACTTTATTGAAAAAATTGACTTTTGTCACGATAGTCGGTATTTCGAGTTGTTTAAAGCAAACGTTACAATTCAGTTATTAGAAAACCATGAGTGCAAATAAATAGCAATTTCTCAAAGCATAAATAGCGTCCACTCAATGTGCTTTTAAGAATCGCATTTGGAAGTCTACCTTTCCAGGGATATAATATTGTATAAATATACCGAGTCACTTACTTTCAAGAGAAATGTTTTACGTTTTTATATCCGCAACGAAATAGTATTTTTGAACTATTTGAAAATAAACAGCTCTCGAATAATGAACCCGCATTTTACAGGCGTTGACTTGGACGCTGGATCCATAATCGGAATAGCCGTGGGCATCCTGGTGCTTATTCTCGTCGTGTTCCTCATCATATTTGCCCGCGCGACTGGTCGTTGGTGCTTCGCAGGTGAGTTTCGTTAAAGCCTAAATTAATAAATACAAAAATTTCGTCTCAACAGTAATTAATAACCCAGACCCTGAGTCTCCTGCTCCTTAAATCCCATAGACGGTTTTTCGTACGCTCTGTTATATCTATTCTATATATAAAAATAATAAATACAGCAGAAATAAAAAATCAAATAACCAATCAAATTAGCATCAATACTTCGCTACAAATCAACTTAAAAACACTATCAAGTGTATTCACCACGTACCTATGTTTTTTGGTCTCAGTTAAATCGAGTCCAGCACAATTTCACCGCTGCTACATAAAATTCAAGCGGGAGTTAGTTAGTATCTTACGAAAAAAAAAAGGAAGGAACTCATCACCCTAAAAATACATGAAAATTAAAGCGGTGTTAGTTCGTATTTTAGTTAAAAAGCAGGAGTCTCGGGTCCTGTCCTAAAAATACATAAAATACCGGAAGTTAGTCCGTAGTTAAATAAAAAGATAAAAAGACTCGATTTCTGCCCTGCAAATGCATAGAATAATAGCGGAAGGTCATTCGTTTTCTGGCCGAATTAAAATCAAGAGAGACTCGATTCCTTACACGAAAATATATATAATGAAAGCGAAAGTTAGTTCGTAATTTAGAGAAATATACGATTCGATTCGATTCCTATGTCAGAGCTGTTACTTGTATGTATACGATGTCTTGTGTGTTGTGCCGCTACCGATAGGACAGCATGCAAGTCGGGCCAAGTAAAGAATACGGAGATACACCAACATTAAACGTGCGATTCCGTACTCTAGGCATGACACTGTCCAGGGGTAAGTCACCTCAGGCAGCAAGTGAGCCCGTTTAAGTCAGTCCGTATCATCCTCTTGCGTTGATGCCGCTGCTGCTGCTGCTGCTATCCCACTGCAACCCTCTCGCCAAAACATTCACCCACCTGTCGTCGCTTTAGAGATAGCTTTCGCTCCCTCTGCTCGCCTATCCATTTTCTCCGACGATTTCGCTCACGCGGTTCTGTTGCTTGGTTTGCAAACTCGGCACCGATGTGCTCTATGAATTTACACGTCGGATGAAGCGGATAAGCGACAGAGAAAGCGACAGAGAGAGTCAGATTTACATATAGAGAAAGAGAGAGAGAGAGAGAGAGCACAGAGTGGAATGGAGCCACGTTGACGAAGCGACAGATAAACGTGACACGCTTGCAAATACATCTCAGGAATTGCAGCTAAACTTCTGTAGACCAAACGTGCCACTTCTGATCTCTCTCGTCACGAAAACGTAACCTTTGGGCGTCAATAACGCAATCACTTTTTGTCGATGTTGTAACGATTCATTGACTTTTCAACCTAGTTTGCTATTATTTATTCTCTAAGTAGATTGATATTTTTTTTTAGAATATCCAAATGTATCGGTAAAAACAATAATGAGCGTAAAAAAAAAGTTTTTTTTTAAATTTAATAATTGAGTCAGAATTCAAGTAATGAAGGAAATAACGGGCTTTTTTCATTTCAATGTCCTATTGGCGACAAATGTATACAATTTCTTGTTAAAACAGAGTTGTTCAACAAGCTTATTTAACAGATGCTTCTTAATTCTCATAAAAATTGTGTACGAAATCTCACCAATAAACTTCTAATAATTGGTAAAGAAATATCAAATTATTGATGGAATAAATAAGCTAATAGAGTGAGTATGAAAGTGATGAGTGGTTACAACGTTGTTTATAGTCGAATATCAAAATTATCATTTCTAGTTCGTTTGTTAAAATTTTTTTCTGAATCTTTACTCATTAACTGTCAACATTTTATAATTGAGACAAACGCATGTTGTTCCACAAATGTTACTGAATTTTTTTCTGCATGTTTTGAGTAAAATATGCTTACATAACTTGATTATCTCGTGACGAGAACTGTTTTTCCTGCGTGATTGAAAAGTGTCACAGTGTCGAAGTTTCAATGCAGCTAACCAACGACACTGCGGACAGTTGAACGAATAAAAAGCGAGAGGCTGTAGAGGGAGAGCGATAAAATTGTCAAAATAATTTTTTGTGACAAGCAACCGCTAACTATCGGCGAAGGCAAGTGTGGTTTATTAATTTAACGCAATCTCGCTGTTTCACTACACGATAATCATGTCGCTATTAAAGCATATATATATTTATATATATATAGTCCTTACATCCCATGTAGTTAATTCGACGGCTCGAGCATGTTAGAAACTCCCTAAATTTTGCTTACTTTTAACCTCGATGTTATCATTATCGCCAGACGAATAATTGTCATAATCACCATCTCCGGAAAACGAGTCTCAAAACCTCTGGGAAAAAAATCATTTATTATTACTATTAGTGCCATGATATATGCCTGTGAATGTTGATCCAATATTTCATAAACTGCACATGTATGTATCATCATCGATAAACACTGGACTAGCGAATAGCGCGCGAGTGTATAAGTCATTAGAAAAATTGCAACAAGCCCACTCGAGATTCTCATGTTCCCATAATTCTACATATTTATTGATACGCAGGAAAAAAAATTACTTCTTGTACAACTAATGTACACACACATCTTTTTGGTCTTCAAAAAATGTTGGTCAATTTCTCGATAAACGAATTATTTTGTTTACGCTAAAAATTAACAAAATTTTTTCGAGATAATTCATTACCAAATTTTGTTGCCTTTTGTGAACAAAATCTTTGAAATCCAAAACTCTAGTTACTGCATATTTTCTTGATAAGAGATCATATTACACGACGACCCAATCTTATAGCCATTCTCATATTCCATTAGTTAGACACTCCGTAAAAACTTATTCGTTCTCCATGAAAACAAAAAATCCATTTATTTTTCGGAAAACAAAAATTTTCGTCTTCAGAGAGATTTTATTAATTTTACAGAAAAATCCTTGTCAATATCTACTTCAAAAATTCAACAAATACTTTCTTAATTTTTATGAACTCCATAAAATGCTTCTAATTTTCTATAAAATGAAAACATTTATGCGTATTCTAGAACAAAATATGTTTATGAAGATACAAAAATTTACTTTCCCCGGTGCATCTTATCGAAAAAATCGTATGAGACGTCATCATAATCGTGTCAACGGTTACGTACGAGACTAGCTTCGGGAACAAAACCCGTCCCGCTTGTCATCCCGACACCGACGAAAATTTTGCAAAATAGAACCGTTCATTTGCAAGCAATTATTAATAAAACAATTTAATAAAGCCGATCGTAGTAGTCGATCGGCGATCACATGCACCGAACTCACCACTCTGCTCAAAACTCATGTACATCTCGCTCATACACACAAAATAAAAAGTAGTCAGGAATATTAAATAATTGAGAGAAAAAAAAAAAAAAATGAGAAATTGGCGCGTGGCGCACACACACAATTGCCTTGACCGATCGTGGGGTTGCTTGTTGCAGCGAGGCGTCGCGGCGACGAGGAGACAGCGGGAGCAGCTGGTGCCGGAAGCGAGGCTCACATCACACCAGGAGACGGCGATGAAGACGACGAAGACCCTCATATAATGGACGAGAAACTTCCTCACGGTGGCCAGGAAAATCCAATTCACGCGAGCACAGAATACGTTAACGGACGCACGGACATCAAGGACGTTCAGAGGAAAGACGAGAAAGTCGACACTCCAGTTTAATAAGGGTCGTCGTTATTTCTTTTTAAAAAAATCAACGACAAGAACAACAACAAAAACAACAACAACAAAATAACCAACAAAAACATTATTTCATATACAATACCTCGTGTCTTGGCCTTCGCTTCGCGGCATTTACTGTCTATCTGTTTCCGCGTGAGCGAATCATGATGGTGATATACGGAGCGGAGCTGCTGTTGCACTCTTGAGTAGCTGGACAACCTCGACGGATAGCGAATTATTATTATTATTAATATTATTACGATTGATATTATTATTGAGAATTATTATGTATTGTAATTGGCTAGAAAACGTTCGGGATATTTTTTTCTCGATGTGTTCACCTTTTTTTGAAAGTAATTTTTGAGCTCGTAATGTGGATGCCAGAAAATGAGAGAGACGCGGATAGATCTTGTGTAAAATAACATGGGAAGGTCCAGCGTTTGAGACAGTAGATAAAACGAAGACTTCGTCAGCCGCAAGGTCGAGCCAAGTACTCAGTAGATAAACTCTCTTCTCCGTCTTCTCTTCCTCTCTTTTTTGCCTTCCGTCCACGGATCGGAAGCCATCGCGGGTCACATCCAAAGGCCATGTCCGTACGTTTGTTTGTTTTCAAACGTAACAACGATGAGAAAAGAAATCCACGCGCGATAACCAAGTCCATGAGAACGCTTGTGAAAACCGACCTGCTCTCATCTGAAGTCACGTGCCCGTCCTTGTGACTATTCCGAACGTATTCTAGCTAAGATTGCCCGCTGGGAACGAAAAATCACTGAAATCTATGTTTTTTTTTCAATAGCGTATATTTTTTTCAGTTTATTAAAATAATTAAAGTTTGCTTTTCGTCATTTAGTCATTTACTTCGATGAGTTGTATCTTTACACCATAAAATATGTTATTAGAAGTGTAATGATTTGTTTTTTTCTTCAATTCACATATTCGAATAACAAATATATTTGGTATTAAGTTATAATTTAATGGAATGAGATAAAACTGAGTTTGTAAAATTGTAGGTTTATTAGAAGAGTTGAAAGTCATTCTCACTACAAAAGTTGAAGCTATTGGATCGAATGTGTAGATTTCAGTAATTTTTTTTCTGCACTATTCTTCAGTTTTCTGTCCTTTGGCGTTTTTTTCTGAACGCGTCGCGATAGTTTGCGATATTCAGGCAGCTGTTCTTATTTGTAAATGTTTTTCAATAAGTTATCGAACTATCGCGAATCTCCTAGCTTATTTTTATCCATTATTTTTTTGGCTTAGTTTTTATATAAATATTATATATACATATATATATTTTTTGCATTTGTATTTAATCGACCGACGATCTGTATTTTTTTTTTTCTTTCATTATGTGCAGTTTACTATGAATTCGCAGGCATTCCTTCCATTTGTTCTGTCCAGCGCTCGACGTCGCGCGTTACCTATTCGAGCGAGCCTCTCGTGAGCCAATCAGAGTGATAATTGCGTTTTGATAATTCACGTGACTGTGTTAAAAAAGAAAATTAATGAAAAAAAAGTAGACACTTCGAATCTCATAAAAGATAACAACTAAAGATTTTCAAAAAAAAAACTTTAAGACGAATCTCGGAAATACAAAATCTCATAGACTAATCAAAGTTGACCACGAAATGTGTGTGTTCACCGTTAATAAAAAATTACATCGGTTGTTGAATTCTGCGAATATTGTAAAAATAGAGAAAAAAAAAACGCGTTTGGAAAACTTGTACCTTTTTGCAGAGTGAGTTTGTCAATAGATTTATTTACTTTTAAGACACGACGTAGTGTTTCCTCACGAACAACGTACTATAGCTTTTATTACTATTTACAGACACCGCCAAATCACGATTGACTGGCACGTTTATACGATTTCTCGTATAATCTCGAGTTCACTTAACTCCATAGATAATTATCATTATTATCATTATTATTGTCATTATTATTATTATTACTACTATGATTAATATTATTAAGCCTTTGTACGAGTGAAAGTTTCGCCTCGCTCATTAATCTAAGAACACGTGTAGAAAAATAATCACTGATAGCAAAACTTTGCTGTCGCTTCGTGAATATTTTTCCCAGTAAACATAAAGATCATGAACCTTGGATGATACACTTTTCGAATTATGTTATTTTGCCAACGAAATCAAAGTGACAAGTTCTTATTCTCGCTGAACTGAGCTCCTCGAAAATCGCGCCTGTCATCGCATACAAAACATTCCAATACCACTTTATACGTTTCTTACGAGAGCATGCATTTGAAAAGCGAGAGAAAATCATTGCGAGCTCGTTTTGGGCGAAACAAAGTAATTAGCGACTTTCATCTTGCAAAACTATCTTTACAATTGACATTATTTCTGAATATAGAATTTTATAACGAGACTAAACTTTTTCTACAGCTACATTAGATTGACGAATTAATTTGTACCGCAAAAGAAATCTGCTGAAAACAAACGAAATATCAAAGTCTAAGAGCTTCGTTGCTTCTTCATTCATTATGTCTTCGACAATAAGGGTTGTTTGTACTTTTGTACACGTGATTTTTTACGTGGCCACATCTTTGGATTAAAAACCATAATATACTTCTAAAAAAGCATACAAAGAAAGGCAAAATGCACATCGACTGTTCTTCGTTGTTCTCTTCTATACTAAGAGCCAAGCCTCACCGAATTCTTCTGCAAATACATGTACGGTCCTCGCGCAATGATTGACGCTTAATGACACGGCCACATAAGCACACACACACGTACACACACACACACATACATACACACAGACACAATTTTTCTCCCTCTCGTATTATACGATAATGTTTTTTCCGTTAGGAAAAGAGGGGCCGATGTGTCGGCAAATATGCATGAAAACTTTTCCCTGGTATTTACAGATTTGTCGGCCATCGTGCCCGAATTACTGCGTGTTGTATATATTAAATATATATATATAAATATATATATATTATAAATATTATGGTAACGAAAAATCGAATAATAGTGATGATATTATATATTCTGTGTCAAGGCACTTGGCTTGCAATTCGCGTATAAATATATCTCTAAGACCTTTATTTATACTGATGATATACTTGCATCCCAATTGCCGAGGACCTGTCGTTATTCATATTACAGAGAAAAGAAGAATATTAATAATGGATACAGATCGTGATGATAATTGATTACTTAAGCGCGGCTGAAGATTTTTTCGCCAGCAAATTGAGAGACAAATATAGAAGATCAATGTTTCATATTAGATTGTCATTATGTGGTTGTACATTGCCAATTCGGGGCAGAGTCGAAACGTCGGCAAGCCCGATGTTATTTGTGAGGTCTCCCCCCTTCACTCCTATCCGCACTTTTATCAACACCTTCTCCTTCGATCGACCAGAACGTGGCATTTTCCAATTCGAATAAGTAAAGCGTAAAATTAGGTAGAAAGTTTAAAAAATTGGCATCGGCTCCAGCATTTGAAAAAAAAAAAAACGTTTTTTAACTTAGAGAAAGCAAAGTTTTAAGGGTAACGACGAAGATAACGGTAAATCCCGAGAACGCAAATTGCGTATCAATCCTTTTCATATGCATAATGTAGAATCACTCAATTTTAAATGTTTCACGATATCCGTATTGATATGTCAAGACTTCTATGCAGTATCGGCCCGGAAAAGTTGCGTCTATACGGAGAGGAGGATATGGCATAAATTATCATGATGATATTCGACAAGTTTTCTGGTGTTCGAGAATCAATTACGGTTTTTGGTTAATTTTATTGGAAATTTCGGCGGAAATTTAATTGCTATTTCTAATGAAAATTACTCAGAAATAGAAAGTTTCGCGTCCTTCATTTTGTTTTTCTACTGCCATGATATTTTTCTTCGTCATATTCTTCTCTCCATCGATAATCTCTCGTGAGTTTCGCTATGTGCAATTTCGCAAGGCCAACGAGAAAACCCATCGAGGTTCTCGCATATCACAAAATCAGTTCCAACAGGTCCAAAAACGCGACAGCAACGTTAAGAAATCACTGCCAAATACACTGAAAGTGCAGTATGGAGCCAACAATCCAATGCAGCATGGCTAATCTGTAGGAACGTGCTCTTTCACTCTCCCGTGCTTTAAGCCTCTGGAAAAATGGGTTGGCGCGATCGGTCTGAGAAAATCGGCTCCTATCGTTATCCTTGCCATATTTTTTGATCCGCATAATGTCTGGGAAAATGACAGAGGCATTGAGATCCGAGATTAATCGTGTCACTATAAAACGTTCGACCTATTCAGCTTGTGGAGGTGAATATATTAGTACTCTAAGTATAATAACAACGTATTAAATAAGATGGACTAATACTGAATTAGATATAAATATTACACCGAATATGTTTAATGTACAAAGGTTCATTGTGGTACATTACGATATAACGATAATTATTTCGTAGCTATTAATTTATATTATTATTATTAATATAAATAAAGTTAAACGTAACGCTAATTACTTAAATTTTCTCGATGATCATGCTACGACCTTATCCATCTTCTGTTTGAATTTTTTTGTTTGTTTTTTTTTTGTACTGCCCTTGTAAACCGGCATTTGTACGTTTTTATTGTAATCATTTCGGATTAGTTGACCTAAATATGTGGGGGAGTGACTCGCTTGAAATAACGAGAAAAAAAAATAAAGAAGAATCTCGCGATAAATAGAAATGATCGCTGAAGTAAACGTTGTTTAATCTGTACTCGTCGATAGTTTACACACCGTATTATAAAAAGCATGATCGTTGGCCATACAATGGAGTATATTATATATATATTTATGTTAATATAAGTCTAGATAATACGAATATTATAAATTACCAATTATGATGATTATATACGAAATTGGCGATGCTCTGAAATATTTTTTGACTATTCCCGAATAAAAACGAATTTTATATTATTAATGTTCACCAAATTTCAGACGAGACGATAATTCACTCAAAATTCATTGTTAAACGACCTCATTCACGTGGGATAAAACAAATCGTTCATACCAGACATTATCCATCAAGAAACTCGAGGAAATTTATGCACCATTATGAGCGGCAGATTTAAAAATAATTCAGAGATCGCTTTGTCGAATTGAAACTAAAGCACACTGAGAGCATACGTTAAAATAACTTTAAAAGGAGGTGTCGACGAATTTACAAACATCAGCTAACAAAAATGAATTTAAAAAACGAACGAGAACAGGAAACATTTTGTATCTGTACGTGTAGATACAATGCAATAGGCAAGAGTAAATGTAATTAAGGATTCAAATGAAATTAATATATAGAGAGCTGTATGTAATAACATTACAAGTTTATTCATTGCTACGATATTATAATTAGGTACATTATACATATGATTTTTGAAATAAAACAATTTGTTTTTAAAACCGTTGGTTATTGAAAATGAGATTAAATCTGACTGTTGTTAGAGATAGGAATCCTCGAGCCCTAGACAATATTAAAAGAGCGACGCCAGAACCGTTATCCAGTCCATTCCACAAATCAGTCGCAATCAATTTATATTATAAAAGTCCCCGAGTTTATTCATGACTGTTTTTTCAGGTGCATCATCCTCCTCTAGGAATATTGGAGAATCGTAAGTACTGATCTGGCAGAATTTTCTGATGGTCACTTTAAACATCCCCAAAAAAGTGGTCAATTTTTTACTTTTGCTTTTCTTATCTGAACGGGACATATACAAAAAATTTAAATAGATTGATAGAAAATATTGATATTTTGTATTGCTCTGAGCGACCTCTAAATATCTTTTGGCAGACCGCATATTTCGCACGAATCATTTTTTGTCACATAGAAGAGAATATTGAGGTGGAACTAAGAAAAAAAAATAAGCTGAAAATATCGTCACCGGATTACCCATTTAATTTTAATTTTTAATTTTCATTTTAATTGCTAAGAAAAGGCTAAAGAACTTCGGTCAATGGCCAATTGGCCCCTACAAACATATAACGTGCAAAATATAAATCTCAAGTGAATACATACATATTCTAAAGAGGTATTCAATAACTTGTCGTTTACTGCTATTTGTAAATAAATTTAATATGTTACAAGTTATAAATAAAAATGAAAAAATGTCATATGACAGTTCTTCTATAAATCTATTCCGCACAATAATTTGCGTTGATTTGAAACGACAAAACAAAGTTTAAAAATTCACCACTTCATTCCCATCTCTGTATTAATAATAAATAGAAATAAAAAAAGCTGTATATCGTTGAAATATTCCGTAGTAACTAGTATCCATGAACTTTTCGATTATACCCGCTTAAAAATAGTGCAGGCACTGTGAAAGCAAATCCCAACCGGAATGTAGACGCGTAGCGTGTGTTATTTAGTTTAGCAATGCATGAAACCACGTTTTCAGAGACATAGCGGATCCGGCAGCGAGCGTTAAACTACTTCGCTTCCACGCACCAAATACAGACAATGGGCAAAGGCAAGAGGCACTTTTTATATTTTTCCCGTATGCTGTTCCTCTGTCGCGAAATATCTCTTTGCGCATTTTTGTTTTCATTTATTTGCTCAACTTCATGTACTCGAGATATCTGTTCTGCATTTATATTATGCATTTCGCTGCTATCTGCCGCTGCGACTCAACCGCTTTGGTGTTGGGTCCGCTACATAACGTGGTTTGTAGAATTCTCCCGCGACTATTAAGCTCCCAGCACATTGTAATACCTAGCGATAAGCAAAAGACTGAGTAGGTCTCAATAAACATTCCCATGGCTTTTATAGAGTTAATAAAATAACAGCGTAGCCTTTGCATAACGTCGTAACAATTTATCAGAATATCCATGCAACTCGATATATTTGTAAACACAAATTAACAATAATTTTCGAACCTTGAAATAATAAAAAATTTAATTTATATCAGAGTTGTGAGAACCCATTACTTTAAAAATAAAAAAGCGTGGCAGAAGAATCATTATTTGACAAACCCACAAAAAATTTACCAAAGTTATAATATTTTCATATTTTTTAAATAAAATATCCTAATAATTATAGCAAAAAAAAAAAAACGTATCATTATAATCAAACTTTGAGCATAATTATACGTAAATATTTATCGAACTAAACGAGGGAAATTTACAACTCTGAATCGCTTAAATATATTAAATAACACGATATTCATGGCCGAAAACGTAAAAAAAGGGATGCACAATAACACAGACATCATGTAACCCGGAACGCGCATATGCAAACAGGTTCACATGGAAGATCCGCTATTAGCCTGAGGCTGATTAACTGGAAGGAGACGAACTATCGATAAAATTAGTTTCAGACATTACCGGTTCTTTCATTATGATTTTAATAATTTTAACTGGTTGATAAAGTTCCATCGGTAATAATTTACTGAAACGAGCTCATATTGGCATTAATTACTTTTGCACCTTCGATATATGCGGTTGACTTTTTCAGTAAGCGAGGAAATTTTAATGATCACCAGTCAAAAATATTGCCTCATCTTATGTCCTGAAAAAAAAAAAAAATAATATTAACACAAGAGATGAAATAATATGCACCGAAATTCAGCGTAGGATCAATCCCTCGAAATTTCTAACAAATTAATCGTCGACTCAGAAGCGATACGGAAAGCGCCGGACGATATTCGAGGACGGAAGTCGACGGTGCAGGATCCGCAGGACGAAGGAAACCAAAACTTACTCTCTCCAAGCTGTTCAAACGCAATAAAGACAAAGTCTCGGGAGCTGACACCGACACCGTGAGAACTGTTGTCACAGTGGACGACGAAAAGGTGAGCATGCATAATTAAAATATACTTTTAAAAAATGGTAAAAAAAGGTTTCATTGAATCAGATAAATTCCATTAAAATCTCGGTCTTTGTTTTTCAGGTATGCGATCAAGATAAAATATATGTTATTCAATTTATGTCGAATTGTACATAATTTAGTGGCATTGGATGAATAACAAGTATCAGCAACATCAGATAGCGTTTTACTAAAGAAAATTTAGAAGACCCATTTCATGATGTTGACTCCAATGATCATTAAATCTCGTTTTATCTATACCTACTCATGAAATTTATTATCAAGCATCGTTTTTAGTTACCTAATTTGTGAGAAATTTTTTGATTGCTTAATGTGTTTGAAAAAAATAGAATAGAACAATCGTTTGTAAATTTGAGTTTGAATCGAATAAGTTGTTCATTTATTGCGCTTTACAGAAAAATATTTTCATGGCGTAAATAAATATTCAATCGAATAAATAACAAACTGCAATATGTCCATTTACCTGAATCAATTAAATCGTTTTTTTCTCGTTGCACTCGTCATTACCAGCAGCTTGTATAAATTAAAAAGAAAAACAGAAAAGCAAGTCAAAAAAAGCCCTTGAAAAAGTCTGGAAGCGTAGTTTATTTTGAAACTGGATTTTCCTGGTAATTAGTACACAGCTTTCGTGTCGGCTGTAATGAAAAATTGATCGTGTACTCGTTAGTTCTCGCATATATTATGCAATTTTTTGCTCCGCTACTATTATGCACACTGTCTCTCTCGTATCACGATACTCGTACACCTCATTCAGTGTCCAACTTCTCATACTCGTCGACAATTTACATAAATTAATCCCGCGCTATGTAGTGGCGTACAAAGTCATCTGCCGGGAAAACAGTTTGATGCGAGGCGGATTTAAAAAAAAATCCAAGACACGTACAGTGGTCTGGATTATTTTGTAAATATGACGGCAATCCAGCCAAGCGTTAAGACGATTCCTGTTATTCGATATGACACCGCAAGTGTCATAACTACATGTGCTTACACAATTGTTATTCTCCTCTACTAATTTATGCGATGCGTTTTTCTCTTTATTTCCGCATGCACTAACAACAAGATTAAAATTTCTAGTCGATCAAATAATGTTTTCTGTCATTTTTATACAAAAAAGTGTTATCTTCCGTTTGCACTTCCTTTCGTATAAATGACAACTGCTTTTGGGGGGTAAGAATTTTCCAAACTTTTAATTTTATGTCACTCTCAATTTTATAGTGAAAATTTTTTTTTAATTCTACGACTTTACGAAATTGTCGTATTTTCAAAATGATACCGAATCCGAAATACATAAAGAAAATGGGTACATATTAACGCAACAGGTACTCACAAATGTAATGTTCTTAATTATTGTTTTCATTTGCGCAGGTGCAAAGTGTTGATTCCGCTGGCGATTCGCACAAAACAAATCCCAGCGAAGGTGGAATAGTTTACGCGGAATTGGATTTGACACAACAACAGCAAGGAATCGTTCCACGTCGCATTAACGATGACAAGACCGAATATGCGGAAATTGTTTACACAAAACCCGTGGAAGGAGAGGAACTAGCGTCACCCGAAAAATAGTTCAAAGTCCAAAATACACGCTGAGAAATCGTTGTACAGTCAACTATAAAGTGACAACAATTGATTTTCACTCCATTCAACTATTTTCATAATTACGGTAACTATGAAAATAATTACGGTACATTTTTAAGAGTTATGATAACTATAAAAAAATTGGTCGAACGAAATAAAAATGAATAGTTGTCACTTTCTAGTTACTAATACTATAATATTCTCTAGTGTATCACCAATTAATCCCAACGAGCACCACGATAACTTCTGAAAAAATTTGAGAACATATAAATGAGAATTGAAAAAGTAATTAAGAATTATTAAGTTTCCGGGTATATAGAAGATGCAGCCTCATTGAAAAGAAGCTGTACCTCTTGAAAGTCAATCAACAAAAACGGCCTTACGCTGCCGCAAGCGGTGCAATTTTAATTCAAGTTATACTAATGATAAATCGCATATTCTATGAAATAGAAAAATGAAAGTTGAAAATCTAAAAATAGAGAAACACGATCGGTCGCCGTGCGATGCAAGATTTATGTACTCTTGATAAAAACAAACAAAAATCGCAATGTACGTACTTAATTAAAAAACGAAGGATGACTAATATTGGATTATGTTTAGGTGTAGTGCAAGTTTAGCTTGTAAAACTTTATCTTATATTATTTTGTACCTTCGTGACACTCTTGAATATGATATTAGTTATTGTGGCTGACTAAACGGATGTTTAAACTACTGCTAACTTCTGGTATCGATATGATATCTGTGGTAATTTGTATCGTTGTCGAGCTACATCCTATCATTCGAGTGTATCATCTGATCGTTGTCATAATTTTCTACCTATGTCATCGAGACATAATTTTTCATTGCTTATAAATATGTATTCTACCTTGTAATTCTTTCTACGATCGTTTAGATCGACTGTTAACGATCTCCGAGAGAAAAACCAAAATATTGTATTCGAAACCTCGTTGTAACAATCATTCCTAGTATACTATAATTATTTACTTTTGTGTACTACTGTATTAAAAATATCGAATTCATAATACTATCAAAGATCGAGAGCTAATGCCGAAGCCTCGTTCCACCGTCCGATACGTATAAGTTTTATTATTTTTTTGTATGACTTTACTTCAATGAATAAATATTACTAATGGTACATCGATACTGATATCCGTTTTATTTATTCATCGACATTATTAACGTCCTCGCTTTTGTCTTTTGCATCTACAAAAACATCATCCACTTCTTCTGTCACTACTTTTTCATCGTCTGGGTCAAGAGCCGACAAATCATCTTCATCTCCTTCAACATCCAACCCCACTCTATGCTTATAACGCTTGTAAGCTTCGTCAGCCATGACTTTATTACTTCGATGGAACTCTCGTCGACTGGAATCCTTCAAAAACTTTCTGGGACGCAGGCAATCAATCGGTGGTAAAGGACCTTCCGATGGTACTTTTCGCCTGGTTAAAATCTTCGTAGGCCTATTGACATACTTACCAGCGAGAAAATCGATTGTTCTCGGATAGTCATCACACAGTTGAATTTTATCATCAATCGAACAAGATTTTCGTGGCTCAATAACACCACTATTAATTCCATGGCAATTTCCCGGAGTAGATAATTGCAAAAGAGCAGACGAGCGCTTCTTTCGTGATGCCTGTCCAATATTCAAGTGCCACTCGGTGCTCTTCAAGAATAAATTATCTACACTATCCTTAAACTTTGGAAGTGGTGATTGAATCGCTGGATTTTCAAGCTCTTTACCATGCAAAATTCCCAATTGTATGTTCTTACGATAATACAAATACGCGTCCTCATCCCGAAGCGTAATGGCTCCTGGAACAGGAACATCCGGTCCATCAGCAGTTCCGGGTCTTATTCTCAACGGCTCCAAAAGGATCTCTTTTTTCATCGTCTTCCCTTTTCGGTCTGCGAATTTGCAATACTCTTGGCTGAAGGTGAAGATAACCGGAGTTGCTCGAAATTCCAGTTTTTTATTGGTATTCAGCATTTTCGTGATTGCGTAGATAAAAGCGTTGTAATTTCTGCACCGAAGAGCATAAACTGCGCCATGATTTTTGGTAAACAATGGAGGACCTGTCCAGCAAGGATCTGCAGCGTAAAAACCATCGTCGCTGGATAAAAGGGCTAGGGTCACCTTAGCGCACTCGAGAACGACATTGGAGGACTCTTCAAAAGCCAATTTGAGAGTCGTAGCGAGACAAGATCGGTCTCTAGCGCCATAAAGAATACCGCACATATTTGTGCAGAATTCGATTAACCAGATGTGAGGAAATACCTTGAAACAAGGCTGAAGATTAAATCGATTAGAAAACTTGGATCCTCTTCTTGCGGCTGTTTTTAAGCTCTCTGTGTAGTAAGAATCTCCGCATATAACTGCAGAATCGAGAATAGCTGCTCCCCATCTCGACGGGTGGCACAAATACTGCATAGCAAGGATGGAAAGACAAACAGCCGCTTGATTCTTTCCAGCTCTTTCTCCAAATCTCGTGTCGTAGCAGCCAAGACTACCCCAGACGGAATAAATTAAATTGGCGACTTCGATGGCATAATTATTCCACGACGGCTTCGGTCGTTTTTTCTTTTCTGATTCTTCGCAGATATCGTCATTCTCATCTTCCCGGACTTGCCTGTTTTTTCTTCTCTTCTTTTTGCCGCGGGAATCCGCAATATCCGGAGAATGACTGAAGCTCCAGTGATAATCCAGATAAACCCACATGGGATCCTCCTGGAAATTTTCGAACGGTGGTACGTTTATGGATTCGACGTGGAGACGATGAATGTAAAATCCGGTCGTTCCTTCGAAACGATTCAGGCACATTTGCCTCGCCATTTGACATATCGAAGGAAAAATACCCAAACAACCTTTTCCCATGTTGTCAACTCTTTTACCTCTGGAGTTGCAAGCGTAAGGATCGATGTAGTAATAAGCGTTCGTTGATCGGCAGTGCCAAAAACCATAGCAACAGTTGGTAAAATGGATAATGCCATCGGTATGTTTTTTCAAATGTATTTTTAATTGTTTTCGCACCAAAGAATAGAAACCGATTTTTCCAGAATTCGGATTTTCCTTGAAAACAAACAACGGTGATGCGCAATCCCTGAAATCGAACAATCGATTCATGACTGTCACATTTCTCAAAATATGTTTGGTGTGATATTTAGGCTCGTCGAACTCCTTGTACAGATTTTCGGCTACTTGAATGATTTTGTCGATCATTCCTGGTACAGGACTTTGTATGATGTCACGTTTAACCATTACTGACAAAACTGCGACGAAGTAGCAGCGTTTGACTTTGGGCTCGGTTAGATTGTCGCGATTGCGAAACGCAACTGTGCCAAGCACGAAAATCGGTTTTTCAATCGGTATCGTCGGTCGGAAAATGGCATCTAAATCATAAGGCGGGGATTCCTTCCGATGAATCTGGGGTAATGATGTCATGGGTATCACAGGTTCATGAAGACCATCAACGTCACTGCAATCAGGATCGAGTTTCCTGGCATAAGAAATCGTTACGGCTCTCATGACGAAGATTTTCTCTTCGCTTTCGCCGATCGCCTTGACAAGGAGCTTCAAAAAATCTTCTAAGACCTCGGACGTCATGATCCTAAGCTTTTTGGTCTTGGGAACAGCCCACCAAGCATAATGATCGGCACCTTTCTTCATAACACCGATGTGAGCCGATCCGCAGACGATAATGGCGCCACTGTAAATCGGTATGTCAAATAGCTTCTTCAAAGACATCGCCAGATTCCAACCTTCCGGTGCATAAAGTGTCCCGTTATGAAGGGGAGCAAAAACAGCCTTGAAACTGTAATTTGCGATAGAAAAATCGGTAAGGATACCATCGATCATCCCTGTGACTGTTGAGTCCTTGGCAGCCAATAGACTGTCGAAAGTGAGCTCTCTGCTAGACTCGTAAATGCCTCTTATCGTTCTGACGCCCCATAAAGTCGGATTGTGAACGCAGGACCAAGCCATGATGCACAAATCGATCGCTTTAGCGAGGGAAGTCTGCTCGGTGAATTTCCTATCGTAAGGTTTTTTCCGAGGACGTTCCAGAAAATCGGCATCATCGGAATTGCGAGCTTTGACTCCTTTCAGCTTCTTGAAAGGTGCGAGAACCGGTCTGGTGATGTCATTCTCGACGACGATGACCTCTAGCGCCGAAGCGTTGAAATTTTTCACTGCTGCAAATCCTGGAAGAGACATGTTGAAGGTATTCAGAGGAGTTTTGTCTTCGGTAACCCACTCGGCTAATTCGGTAAGTGACAATTCCCGATCCGGTTTGATAGCTTCTTCCGGTTCTTCTGCATCTTCAGGATCTTCAAGAATTTCCTCAGGAATCGATGTATCGGATTCTTTGTTTGAACATAGTTTGCGTTTTTGTTTCAGCTTCTTCTTCATCATTATTGGCTCTATGTGGGCGATCGATAGAGAATATATTCTGTAAGGACTTTCCGCTGGTGCGCCATTGTTGTCCTTTATTCTTTTGATCATATCTTCAAGCTCGCAGAATTTTAATAAACAACCATAGCCATTTTCGTTGGCGATACCTTTTTCGTCACAGGCATAAGGATCAAAAAGGTAGTACGCGTCATTCGCAAACCAGAAAGCATAAGAAGCGTTACTAAATACCAAAATCCCAGTTTGATTCTTGTCCATATAAGCTTCCAGCATTCGTGACAATTTGTCAGCCTCACGGTTTTCAGGATCAGCATAAACGAATTCTTTTAAAACGACGTTGCACTTTGCACCGAGAACAACGATATTGCGAAACCATCTTAAGGGTTTGTATCTCAATTTGCCGGTTCTTTGATAAATCTTGTCGCTCGCTAGGATGAACTGATCCAGAATGGTACCACGAAAGCGATTAACGTCCATTCGAACTTTGGCCAAGATGCATAAAATGGCGGCGAAGAAACATTGCTTAAAATGATAGTCCTCTATCTGCCCACGATTTTGTAAGCAAGTATTTCCTTCGATGATCCCGACGTTGTTTTCGGTTTCCAAAAATCCAAGAGTCTCCGCAACCGTTTCATCCAAGTCTTCGTTTTCTCTGAATTTTATTCTTGCTGAAGAATCTCCAACTTCTTGATCTTCTTCAGAATCACTACTATCTTTATCATTACCTGAAACTTCGTAATCCTGAACCATGTCTTTGTTTCCTCTGTTTGGGAATATTATGTCAAACAACACGTCCTCCGTATTGCATAGCATTTTTTCTAACAACTTGTCTTCTTTTTCTGATTCAGTGAGCTTACATTTTCGAGCCAGCGGATGATCAACACAAAATTTATTTCTCTTTTTGGGTGTAGGAGTCTTGATCGTTGGACCAAGTGGAATGATCTCTGGGGTAATACGGATTCCTATGGGATCTTCGGGAATTTCCTGATGAACATATTCTTCGACCTTTTGTTCGCCTTTATTTTTTCGGTCCTCCTCTTCCGCGGCCTTGTCCAAATCCTCATCTTGGATGAACTTTTCGTTGATGGCCCTAATAGGAGTAAAACCTTTAGGTGGTATCCTCGAAAATAGGTACTTCGTTGGTGGTAATTTAATCATCTTTACGGGCTTCTCTTCATCGGCAGAGGATGAAGACACAGTTGCTATAGCAGGTTGGTTGTCTACTTTTCCTGAAGGAAGATCAGTGATCGCCTTAACAGCCAACTTTGAGTCAATTGAGAATCGTGATATCAAAGAGTGCATTGATTGAGAGGCTTTTTTAGCCTCCAAAAGAACGTTGAGAACTTTCTTCGGCGGAAGAACATACGGAGCTGGGTGATTATATTTCAGTCGTTCGTACAGAACTGTTTCTTTGGATTCCTCATTTGGCACTTGGTCCTTATCTATAATGACACTGCCAGTCAATAGTGCCAAATTCAAATGGTCCGGAGCATCGGGACGTTCTTGTTCTTCTATTTCTAGAAGTGGATCTTCAAGAGGTTTCTCAGGCTCTGGTACTTCTTCAACCAAATCTTCCTTTGCTTCGTCTTCCTGGTCTTCATCATCTCCTTCATCCTCTTCATCCTTTTCTCCTTCATCTTCATCCTCTTCATCATCATTGCCTTTATCCTCTTCGGGCTGCAGATTATCAGTTGTTTCAGCTTCCAATTCGGTGTCCAATTTTGGAATGAACAAATCGTCGTCAGTAACTGGCAAGAATTTCGTTTGATAAAGTTGCACTCTATCCTCTTCAGGTACTATTATGGGAACTGGAGCTATGTATTTATTACCAGACTGGATACTTTCGATGCCAACAAAGTGAAGAGAAAATGTTCTATCGTTAAATTCTAAAATTCCATGGAGAGAATCCGTAAGCTCGTTGATCGTATCAGTGACAATGAGGGAAGCAGGATAATCTCTGAGTCTCCAGCCTTCTTCATCACTTCCGTAAGTATTGAGCAAAAAATACTTATCATCTTGCTTCCATATCCCGTACATCAGCCTTTTATTTTCTAGGATTACTTCATTGTATTTTTGTAAATAGTGCTCAAGTGCTTCGCCCAGATTAGCCAGAGGATCTGCTTCTCCTTCCATCACCCGCAACTTCTTCTTGTACGCCACTTCATTATCTCCAAGTTTTATTTTATCCGGAAGCATAGAAACGTCAATATGACTCGGTGTAGATTTGACAAATGCTTTAGCAGGTCTCGTTGCATCTTCTACTCGGTCTTCATCCTCTCCTTCTCCTTCTTCTTCTTCATCATCCTCTTCCTCTTCCTCCTGCTCCTCCGCTTCGCCCTCTTCACGTTCTCCACCTTCAGCCGTTTGTTTTGGACTTCCCTGACGGATCCAAATTACGACATCGGAATGAGCACGATCTCCAACCCGAAGAATCTGATCGACATCGATATTTCGCCACGTTGTTGGATCCTTAATTTTTGCGTAAGCTATTGCAGTCAGAGCGATAGCCAAGCCTTGTCTTCCACGTGAAGCTTCTTCAAAACTTTCATCAAGACAATTTTTCGAACCATGAAGAATTATACGATGAGAATTTACTATGGTGTAGCCTTTGATGAATTTGACTTCATCCTGAACCTGGACATCAGTACTATCAGGACTTCCATTGGGATCAATGTTCTCCTCAGCTACGACATCTGCATCGTGGTTCCTTTTCTCTGCTTCCGAATCTTTCAGCTGTTTGCTTTTCATGGTATCAGGTTCACTCTCAACAAAAGTAGTTGGCTCATCATCCTTCATTACATATTCGTTGACCCTCCTCATAAGCTCAGGATACTGATTGAAAGCTTCCTTCGTCTTTTCGGCATCGGCACGTTGTTTGGGAACCATATCCACGACCATTTTATGATCGTCTGGATACACTTCAGGAACTTTGGGAGCCACTGGCCTGCGATTGGTTCTCTTCTCTCGATAAATAACAGTTTCCAAAGCTTCATTAGGAACCGAGCCTGTCTTCACATACAAAACCTTAAGGCCGTGCATGACGAAAGGATCTTTTTCCTTATTTCCAGTGTTCTCCAGAATGATCTCGATCAATTGATCGATGGAACTATTCATGGTTACACAAGCCACAGCCTTCTTGTATTTCTCAACACTTTCAGGGTCATCAGCTTCAACTCTGAACCCTTCATCATCGCAGGCAAAGGGATCCAAAAGATAGAACTTTGGTCCGTCTTTCCAAACGGCATAAAATGTCTTCTTTATCTCAAGAATAGCTAAGTTGTTGGTTGTGAAGAACTCTCTGATGCCTGTATCGATGGTGGCTTTGCCCTTTTTCGCCTGACCAGGAACTACGTTCACCTGAACTTTAACTTTCGCAGCGTAGACTCCCAGAATAACATCAGCCATGATGTCATCGATCTTCAGCTCGAACGTCTCGCCCAGCTTCTTCTCAAGAACTCTGGCAAGATCCACGAGGTAAATATGCGCCTGATTGAAGATAAGATCGATCATTGCATTGGTCCACTTGTTGGCATTCACCAATCGCGAGTAGATCAACGCTGCGACAGCGATGACCAGATGACCTTGACCACGAAGTTCAGCGGGAACAATTTCATGTTTCAAATGGAAAGATCCTTGGACAAGAGCTCGGAATTTGTTTTGGATCTTATAGCCGCTGGGTCTTCGTCTTGGCTCGCCAAAAGTCATCTCTGGCTCTTCAGGATCGTCTTCATGGGCTGGTAATTTTTGTATACCCCTTATTCCGAGTCCATAAAGCACAAAGTGTTCGTTCTTCACGTCACTTTTCTCTAAAATGACGAAGAGTAGTCCAATCAAATCTCGAACTAGAATCAACTTAGCAGATCCACTGGAAATGTCGTCGGTAGGCAAAAGATTGTCCTTTCTGGGTTGGCCATCGAAAATATTCAAGTATTTGGAATCTTTCCAGATTGCAATGTTCAGAGGCTTTGATGTTAGAACCCCAGCATCGTATCTTTTTAAAAAGAGCTCTAAAGCCTTTGCCAGATGAAGATTCGTCGGACTATCGGAGCGAAAAGTACCGGCGTAAGCCGGATCGTCAATGGTGATGTAAACCTGATGCGACTTTTGGATAAGGAAATCCCTTTTCAGGTCTAAAACCGTCAGACTTCGCCGGTCGTCCGTCGTAAGAAGCTCGTAAGACTCGCAGTAGTACGTGTCACCGTCGTCAACTATCTGATCGATTATCAACTCGTTCCAGCAACGAGCTTTCACCAGAGCTGTCGTCGCGAATGCTGCTATCGCTATTGCGGGGCCCTATCATTTTTTTAATAGTGATTTATGCCGTTAAAAATTGTCCATGGACGTTGATATTACTGGTGCACGGATTTGGGTCAAAATCACTTTGACAAAATTATCCAGAACTTGAAAATAAGTTTGACACTTGTAGACATTAAAAAATGGACATATTTTTATGGCTTGAATTATTAGCAGGAAAAATAACATATTAACATTACGTTGCTGTTTTTGAAATTATATACGGGGCATTCCACGTCAAATCAGCAGCCCATGACCCTCAATACAATATCGCATGGATTGAGAAATGCATTTGCGAAATTTTTTTAACGATATCAATTGTTTTGGGGCATACTGATTATTCTACCATCTTCACAGAAATTGAGATCCATTGATATTTGAGAAAGTTATCCTGGTTTAAAAAATTAGAAATCAAATTGCGGGATGAAAAAAAAGAAAAAATGTGGAAAAAATAGTAAATATTAAGATCCCGTTATCGCAAGGCGCTCAAAAATCATATTTTAAATCATAGAATCAGTGTGAATTTTTTCAGATTTTTAAAAACGGCGTTTTTGAAATTGGTTTCTTTCGAGGATTTAAAAATGTGACTGGTGGTAAAAAAAATCTAATAAAAGTTCCGAGGCCTTTATGGGTCGGTAGTAACATCATATTAAAAAATGAAAAAATTGACGTGGAATGCCGAATACACATTTTCAGTGGAAATGACTAGAATGTTTCATACAATTTAAATCCATTATTTGAAAATATAATATTTCTAATCTTCGTGCAGACATTTATGGCTGGGAAAGACAGAAAAATGCCATATAATGAAAATAATTTGAAAGAAGTGTGCAATTTTTTGTCTGTGAAAAATTTTGTCCAAGTACATATGCCCGAATTTCCTGACGTATCGGAAAATGAAACATAAGTACTTGAAGACCTCTGGAGAGCGGTGAAAATTTGTCCATGTTCTGGTGAGTCTGTCCAGAGCGAACGCCATATTTTACGCTTGGTGGGAGATTCGGAGTAATTTTTGTAAGTGAGTACGTGTCGACCGGAAGATCAAGGACATCGTTGAGTCTGCGAAATTCAGCCTCCAGGATCTCGTCGACCTCGTCACTACTTGATACGTTATCATTGGCTTCAGCTACCTCACGGCTTATCCGGCCCAGGGCAAAGACTTCCTCGTCGGAAACGACCTTGTTGCACTCGCTGAGTTCCTTCAGCTTTTCTCTTGTCGTCTTGGTGGCCTTCGTCAGGTCAACAGATAATCGTTTCTTATCTCCATGGTGGCGTTGATCTCCCATTTTTTAATCTTTGTTAGCACCATCTGGACGAAATCAAAAACTTTGCGTTACACATGGGGCATTCCATGCGAACTCACCCTGAGTCTGACCTTCGACGTCAGGAAGCAACCACGATTTTGATACGATTTATTTAAAACGGAAATTGAAACCCTAGTGAAATCCTGTACCAGATATGAAAATTTTTTAACTTAGGTCTAAAGTGTCCGTCTGTTTTTTTTTTCTTACATTTCTAATTACTTTACAGTGGTCTTAACAGAAATATGGCTATAATTTTATTTAAAAAACGAATAAAGGATACCAAAAGATAATAGTTAATATTTGACACGTATAGAATTCGAACAATCGTCGAAAAAAATTATTTAGAAAGATTATCATTACATTTATTACGTATAAGAATCATTGGAGATAAGGAAGTTCATATAGGTCGAGTTGAGCTTCCAAAAGTCTTTCCGGCTCGCCATTTGTACTCGTACTTAAGTGTCGTTTAATGCAAAACGTGACATATGCGGTCGAGGCCAATGGAACAGAAATTTCTCTGGTTTAGTAGTTTGTAAATTCTTACCCGTGTATTCTATTGCTACGTGAAATTTAATCGTCCAAAATATTTTCCAGAATTACGGTGAACAGGAAGTTGAGTGGATATTAAATACTTCGAATTTTGACATCTTGATGACGTGCCAAGGACAATTTGAAGTTTGGCCTGATATTGTGAGAGCACGAACCAAATATCAGTGATAAAACAAACGCCATTGAATATATTTATGTAACCAACATTGTGGCAGGTTAAATTTATGGTTATGGGGTTTTTGACAAATTCAATAATTAATACTACTGAAAAATTAGTAAATGGACCATAATATGTCTGTTAGCAATGAAGTAGCTCTCGTTTTGCGGTTAAACAGCCTCGTAAAGTGAGAATGCCTGAGAACGAATATGGCTTATCGCATACGAAATCAGTAAAATGTTTGTCCCGTTGAGTGTTACTGACATGTAATCAAGGTGTGATTCTGAGATGGATAAAAAGGAGAAAAAAAGGAAGCAACTTTGGCCTTTTGGAAATCTCACAAGAATGTTGATGGCTATGGCGATAACTATGCAGTTTTCGACAAAGATTATGCAGATGAATTATTGCGGAACTAGTTTTGGATAGTCGATTTTGAAAGAGGTAATAAAAGATATAAATATGAAGTATAAAATATTGTTTCTTCATAGTGAACCCTGAAAACATGTTTTAAGCTAACAAATATTGTGTCTGGCTACTTTTTGTCACATTTTGATTGGGAATTTAAGGTGCCGTTAAAAATCCTATAATTTTTTTATGAATAGTGTAAGACTCGCATTCAATTTTTTTGTAATGTCTGCTACAAAACGGCATATCGAAAACTTGGATTCGTTGAGTTTCAAATTTTTTTAATTTCTTCAGCTATCGATCGAAGCGATTGAAATTCAAGAAAATTTTATTCGTAACACGCTATATCAATGAATTTTTTCCTCTTGAATACAAAACTGGAAAATCATGGGAATAAAAAAAAATACATTTCTTTAGATGTTTTTGTACTTTCATTATGGTTTCATAATGTTTCGATAAATATAATCAGCCGGAAGTTCTCGATAATATAATACCTTTGTATTGAGTCGAAAAAAAATGTAATTCATCCCTTAAGTGACTAAGTACTATATCCAATTTTGCGTTGCAACAGATTTGTCTTTGTTTTTGTCAGAACCACTTGTAAAATATCTTATTATTTTGCTTTTAGTACATAACTCAATTTATTCATTCAAATATTAGCTTATGAATATTTTTATTAACTCTGCTCATCGTCCTCAAGTGCAGTAAAAGGTATAACGAAGTATCTCGTCCAATATTGATGTATAAAATACGAGCAGTAGCATATCATTCTCTCATAAATAGTAGTGCAGAGATACTAACCACGATACGTGACAGAACGCGTGGAGTTTACTCTGAATATTCAGTATGCATGTAATGATTTGCTCACGATCTCAGCTCTTTTTTTCTCTTCGGTATCTCATTGTTGTTCCCGTTCGTGTACGAACTTTGTGATTGCACGTACGCGTATCATCGCTTTTTCTTTCATCTTTCCATCCTCTTGTCTAAAAACGAATCAAAATAACAACGGGGTAGCGAAAAGTAATCGTGAAAGTAACAAAAACAAAATTTCATATCGTTACGATGCTCCTCACGAAAGATGTTTCCTCCGAAATAATGAATACATGTATTTATATGTTAGAATTTGTATCGAAAAAAAATTTTTCCCGCAAAACGTATTTTTTTCCTTGTTCCAATTCCACAGAAAAATGCCTCGCATTCGAAAAGCCGAATGTTGCGAGTATCGAGAAGAAAAAAAGAGACAAGGAATAAAAAAATTGCAGAAAAAAATGGCGGCTACGAAAAAGAAACGAGCCGATAATTCATCTAACGATTGTCATGACGATGACGAAGAAATTGCAGACCATAAATGTGAGGAAAACAAACGATTTTCAAAACCTCGTAAATACGTTTCGATCGCAGAAGAAATGATAGGAAAAATTAAACCGTCTATTGAAGATAGAATGAAATATATTGATGAACGTCATTTGTGCTGCTTTCTGGAACCTTCCGAAATAGAGAAATCGAAATGCAGGGAAAAATTATCAGCTGCTCGTTGTAAGTACCACGAGTTTGTGCAATTCTGGTAATTTTGTCTAATTATCATCTCGCACACTGAAATCTTGCTGGTGTAAATGGCTCAACGCTTGGATAAACCGGTTTGTTGACGGAACCAGGGTTGCGTACAAGCACGTGGTATAAATAAAAAAAACAAGCGTACAGAGGCGTTGACACCGGTCGCATTTCATAGTAAGATTTTTATTCGACACTTACGCTTTTGGATGCTAAAAATAAAAAATAAAAATGGATTATAAAAATAAATAACTCAGAATAATAATAAAATGCCTGCAAAGTAAAACCTTGCAAATTGCTTCCTCATTATTTTTCGCTTCCTACAAAGCTACCTCTATGAAGAAGTATGTTGATCAATTTTGGCTTCCTCATAAACAAAACCAGACATTTTTGAAAAAATTAAAATTGTGATAAAATCAGAACGGTTCGGCAGAACCTCGCGAAATTTGGCACACATAATGTTTTACGGGTGATTCCTTTTCATACCAAATTTCAGCCCAGTGCCTCTTTAATTGCGTAAGTTATAGCGTGGAATCTATTTTTTCAAAATTTGGAAAATACTGTAAGGAAAAAAAATTTCAACCGTTTCGGGAAAAAAAAATTTCACGAAAACAACGCTTCCTCTATGAGGAAGCAAAAGTAAATAAATTTCGTTAATAAAATAAATGAATAATATTCATAATAAATGAATGAATAAATTCCGTAATTAAAATAAACGAATAACATTGCTAATAAAGATGAACGAATAAAAATCACAATAAAAATTTAGCTCAACACCAAAGGACGAGAAAAAAGGAAAAAGTACGACTTGATGTTCAGTCATCAAAACTTAATAGCGACGAGAATCAAGACGAAGAAGAGGGTCGTAAAGCAGAGAGCGGTCAAAGTGGCCCTAAAAGTGATGCGTCAAAAAGGAAGAAGAAGAGAGAAAGAGAAACATACAAAGATAGTATATGGGATCCCAAATCGAAAGGAATGAAAAAAACGATGCTGAAATTCCAGGAAAGCGAGCTGACAGAGAGCGATTGCGAAGATTCCATTTGCTCTTTTGACAGCCAGATAAATCTGTCAGGTGAGTATGTAAAATAAGCCGAAGCTCCATTGATTGTTTCATCGACGTGCCTAATTAACTTCCTGTCGATTGTCGATAATCTTTATGAATAAAGATTATTGACTCCTAGTAATGCTGAATAAAGAGATTTTTCATGACGTTCTGCGAACGCAATCGATTTCGCACTGTAGAAAAGAACGATAGTGAAGATCACACTAAAGCTGCAACACGTTGAGAGAAGGGTCTTGTAAAAATTATCATATAACTTGAGGATCACGTTAATTGCTAGACAGAATTTATGGCGATGCCAACTGTCAACAAATGTGAAATATTACGATAATTTTTACCACATGTGCATCAATTGAAGGCAATAGGATATATTTGTTAGGACATTATTTCATCCTTGTTGAGAAATCCGTTGTTAATAATTTAGCTTTGCTATAAAAAAATCTCGAACGTCGCAGGATTTTCCAAATTGGATGAGCACATTTGAAATTTAATTAAATTTACAAGGAGTCTTAAAATGAATATCATATGGAATTTATTTAAGTGATATTTTATCGTAAGACCATAGATAAACCCTAGTGTGTGTAAAAAAGCTAAGTTTTTTTTCTTTGCTCGCCGTTAATTTCAAACAAGAAATCTTGTTGAGAGGAATTTCTATCTTCAATATTTCATATTTTACAGAGCCTTGAAATTTCTAATATTGTAAATTTTCCGTTTTTTTTACATTTTTTTGCTAAAGTATTGAAGTTAGGAAAAAAGGTTATAGAAAAATTTTGTCGTCCGTCTGACGCACGACAAAAAAGGCGTTGGCGAGTTTTTCGTATCGTTGATATTTACAAAGTTACAGCCCAACAAAGTCGTGGTTTTTGTATTTTTAACATTAATTAAGTGAACTACTTATATGTTAGTACAAAAAAGTCAATAGGAATATATTAGAACATTAAATATTCTATAAAGTTATCCGGGTGAAATTTGATATTTTATCCCATCGGGAAGTGATCGAAATTGTCTCTGAAACTCACTTTTGGCGGCACGGTACGTATCATACATCCTTAAATCCTTATGACGTAGTTTTTTTTATCTCGAATTACCGGGAGAACCTGTCCTAGGACAACAGCATCTACTACGCGCTGTCGCCATGGAAAAAAGGGGAATCGTGAAAAAAAGAAAGAAGAAACAGGAATTATTGCGACGTTAACAGAATATAAAATTAGTGATTACCGTCGCGCACTCTAAACTTTCGCAAATAAGGTTTTTTCTCTGATCTTACGGGTCATCTATTTTTAAACAATAATGACGATTCGGTATTCAAAGAACATATTCTTCTCGTTTGTTTTTGTCTCAATCGGAAAGTTACAACATATTTTCCACTGAAAATCCAACACATCGGAACCGAAATTAAATTATTATAACATTATGATGTGGTCAATAGTAATAGAGTGATGCATTAGTTAAATTTTTTCTAGGACTGTCCTTGACCAAGGAGGAAATTGAAAAAATTGAGGAGATGAGACGCAACAAATCCAATCCTCTGCAGGACATTAAAAAGGAGTAGAACGAAGTAAGAGAAAAGCGGTCCAGGAAACAACCACGCAATCATATAATAATGGATATATAATAATAATGGTAATAAATAATAGTAATAAAAGGAAGAGAAGTGAAACAAGTAAAACCTGAAATATTCTATCTAACGAGCTGAGATCACACACACATAAGTAGAAAGCAGAATGCTGTCTGGACCAGACAAATAAGTGCTTCCATGTTTTTCTTAAGATATATTTCTATCGACGAAAAGTGATTAAGGGGTTTGTTTATTTGTCGAAGTATTTGGCCTCGAGAAAAATATTGAAAGCCTCACATATTGAAAGTCTTTAAAGAAAAATAAAGTAGAAAGATCGTTTTTGACATTTTTCGATCTGAAGTCACATTTGTAAATTATGATATTAGAAACTATCAAAAGTTTGTTTTTTTAAACCACAGTAAAAATGGTTGAAAAGGGTATTTTACGCGATACAATATATAGGACTTATGAGTGATGGTGAACACTAAAATGTACTATTTAAAAAAAATTAATTGAATTTTTTTATCAGACATCGCATCAGTAAATTCTGAAATCAGAAAGACCAAGAGTCACTTATTTCAAATGTTTTTTAATGCATTAAACTTTATAGAATCAATCACGAAAATTTAGCACTGATTTGACTTCGATAGTCGTCAACGAGCATCTTTAATAATGCACTGGAAACGTTTATTCATTTTTATTTTAACTAAATATCGTTTATTTTGAGGTTATCCTCATTTGCCTCCATCGTCTCCATGTTAACGCTTCTGTTACGGTGTTCACGAGACTCGGAGGTTGGCAAAAATCATTCACTTTTCATCCGACTAGATGGCGCGTCGAAAGTGTGCGCGAAGTATATTTCAGTGTGTGAAGTACGATCGGCATGCACATATCATGCTCTACTATAATTTGCAGTTTCTGCAACATTTTCGAGGTATGTAAAACGGCACATTTCATGCATGTGTTACAATAAAAAGTTAATGATCCCGAAAATTTTCTGAGAGACCAATATTTGTTGAGATTTATTAATATTTACAAAAAAAAATGTCCATCCTGAACGACGCCCTTTGAAAATCTGTAAGAAATCACAGCCGTATATCTCAAGTAGTGAACCAAACTCGCAAATTTTAAATAATATCCGTGAGTCGACCAAAAAAGTGACCTAGTTGATATAGAATGTCTCATATACGCCATAATTTTGGACTGTCAGTACCTTACAATGACTTCCGAATTGTTGAGCTTCTGAAACACCTCTAAAAATGTATCTATATAACATAATCTTATCATCTACAACACCAACAATAGCATATTCATGGACAAAAACATAGCACATAAGTAGTACCCACAATTAATAAAACTAATGTTGCATATAATTAGCGATAACTACATTAACATTTAGCTTCACTCACACGGCTTCTTTATATACCGATAACAAGGAAACATGTACAGATGTTTCAGTTACAGATAGGAACTAAAAACAAATTAAGTCAACGTCACTGCAAACTTTTGATAAAAACTAAATAACTGAGTTATGAAAGACTTTTCCGTGCTATCACATCCAATTCATGGGTCCCAAGGCCAACTTCACGTCTCGACCGAAGGAAAGCCCGGTTAGTCACGACATTGTACCTTGACTGTGACATTTCTTCGTACATAATGATAATAACATTAATGCCTTAACGAAAAGAAGGGGAAGGGTAAATATGTCTAGTATATCGTTAAGTAATAACACAGTAGTAATTCTATCGTCGTTACTCTTCAGGAAAACAGAATTTGCTCATTCGGACCTAAATAGATAAATACTCGTGTCTCGCCGACAACTTTTTCTTCTTCGTTCTTCTGATCGTAAAAGCTATATATATATACAGATACATCAATATATCGATGCACTTGCGACTTCTCTTATCAGTTCTCAGTCTGAATGTTTTTCGTACCGTCAGCACGCCATTGACTGATCAAAGAAAAATAAATGTACATATGTATACATAACTTTAAACATGGATATACGTATCATTGTATTTCGACGAACTTTGATGTGGAGAAAAGGGGAAGAATAGCTTCGATTCCCGTTTTGCTGTACAAGACGAAAAGCATATCATCAGTTGACCGATGATTTGTTGGCAGGGTAGTCGAATCGTGACTTGAACGTTGCTTTCGACTTGCCACTTGACATTCTGATAATATATATGTTCTTTAATGTTTGACACACAAATTGAATTGTCGATATACGAAAGTGTTATTGTTATCATACGTTTTGTCAAACATCGCGACGACTTATTTTAATACAATAATATTTATTTTCGTGCGGTATTTGGCATCAGGGATTATATACACGTAGACACGATGTTTGGCTATACTGGAAGGTTACCTATTCGTGAGTACAAGAAAAAATTGTGTTTCGTGGTTTAACTGAATGCTATTAAAAATTCAGCCGGCGCAAGATTATTTGGCGAGACCTTTTTGTGCTATTAACCCTTTAAGGATGTATGATACGTACAGTCCTGTCAAAAGTGAGTTTCAGAGACAATTTCGATCACTTCCCGATGGGATCAAAATCGGAAAAAGATAGTGCATATGAAACGCGCTGAAAAGATTGATTTCGCATAATAATAATCCCAAAATGTTGTTAACAAATTGGTGGAAAAAACAATTGTTCAACAAACAATCAGTCAACTTACCTTTTTTTCTAATGAAAATGATATGGTAATTTATTTGAATACATACGAATTTTTTCAGATTTTTTTCTTTATTTCGATTTTTATTTTTTTTATTTTGAAAAATGTGCGCGAAATAACGAATTTTGGATATGTGTTCGGCATAAAACCATCTACTAAACTCATTTTTTTTGCATAACGTATATCCAAAATTTGTTTTATTCTGTGGATTTTTCGAAATTGTCTCTGAAACTCACTTTTGGCGGGACTGTACGTATCATACATCCTTAATCGCCAATGTAATATATTCGGCAAATATATTTTTAAAAGAAATAATTGAGTACAAGAATTTTCAACAAAAATTTCAATGCGTAGAATTTTGGTTGGGATTAATCCTACCTTTTTGGTTTATAAGAAAAAATCACGTTAAGATGTGAAAATGAATAATAGTTTTTTTTTAATTGTCACTTTTTTTTACTATTTTGAAAAAGTCTCGGCCATTAAAGGGTTGATATTAACACTCTTTTCAGTGATAAATTAAGGGGGAAGAGACACATAAATATTTGCTGCTATTCTTTTCAGAATATCTCAATTGTTTATGGTATTAAAAACAAAACATAAGTTTATAATATTTGTGAAGGTTAATATTTTGCTTCCGCCCCTTAAAACAAACGAGTGAGTCCCAATTTTCGGCTTACAACTCAAACTATTAACTCATTTCTACTCATGATATATGAACGGAAAATAATTGAGTGTGACGAGGAAATTTTAAATCGCATATTAGTAGTAAAATAATTGTATTTACAGATTTTTTTTCCTTCTACATTTTTTCTTATTTTTTAAATAATGTATCTACGATTTTGGCCGTACACGTTTTGCCAATAGGTCATCGACCTTCCGATTCCTTCAGCCTTCGCATTTTATTTAAATTTAACCAGTAATTCCTCGCCAAATTTGGTCGATTTTATGATTGCTAGAGTTGGTACATCTTCAGACGTTTTAATAATTCCAAAACAGAAAAAAAAATATATCGCCCACATTCTACGTTGAAAATAAATATTTTGTTGTCAAACATTTATTTTCAAACACAGGCAAAATTCTGATTTTTCAAAATTAAGAAAGTCGTTCTTTAAATCACAAGAATTTACAAAATCATTAAATGAGCAGGTCAAAATCAGGTCAAGGTTAAAAATTTACCAAAATAGCAGGAAATATTTTATATACGGCACATAAATTTGCATAAATTTTCATTTCGAGAAAAAATTCAAAATTTCAATTGGATTCCATTCACTGATCTTGACATGGAATCTGTTAAAAGTAACGAGGTTGTAATGCCGATTGTCGAGCTGTCGGAATTAATGAAGACATCATTTAGGGTCATTGACCCATAACACAGGATTTAAATTAAATATATCACTCCCAGAACTCATAACCAATTAAAGCATGAAGATATATTTAAAATCGTCGCGAAACGCGGAATTTCGAAAGTCACATATGCTTGAGGTTTGTATCGCCCGAGTTACTGTATAATCGTCGACGTCGAGATTTATTTTTTCGTGATGATCAAAGTGTTCCTTAAGATTGATGTCGATGACTTGCAGCCATGATGACGAGCAGCGATGCCAAGCATAACGATCGAGGATCGGTGATCGCGGAGAATAGCTACGACAATAATTCCAAAATAGTCGATAGGAAGAAGGATCCTTCATTTCTGGCTGACCCGATGAATATCCCGTTCCAACCAACTTCAAAAAGTAACTATGTGTGGGTTGTCGATTCCTTCAGAGAAAATAGTTTGCAATCGAGATTATAATGAACGAGCGAGGCACCGAAATCGAAAAATGGTCCGTGATTTGTGGAGGAGAGTCCATACGGGATTTCGAAGCCAGGGCGTGAATGGCATAGGCCTGATCAGGGACGTTCTGCGTGGACGGGTGCAACTGCTACGGTGGACTTTTTGAAATTCGAATTAAAGGCGATCATTAGTGTGAATGAAAAATACGAGCATATAGCGGGTAATAAGGACTTTGACCTGAGAAGGATCGACAGGGTGAGAGGAAATTTTCGCGATTAGTATTGTACCCTTCCACCAGATTGTGAGTATTACAATTTCTTTCGATTTTCCTTTTTTCAATTTTTTTTTTCATTTTTTTTCACTTTTATTGAAATGTTCGAAAGAGAAAGAATATCACAAGGATTTGCCATGAACAATACTATTGGTGGAATATTATATTCATTGAATATTCCATTCGTCGGATATTATATTGATTGAATATTCCATTCGAAAAATTAACTATGACATGCATGGGATATAATATTTATGGAATATTCTATTCATTGAATATTTTTGCAATTAGGTACACGTTTTTACGACATTGTCAGTATGGAAATTTCGTTCAATATTCCTTCTTCGTTTTTTTAAGCACGAAGGAAAAATGATATCTCCAAATAAACCCTACAGTCGACCTCTTTTCTCATAGACTTCTATTCATTAACAATTTTTTGTGGCTTCCACATGCCGCGTAATTTATAGTCGTTGGACTTCTCCATCGACCCTAATCTCGACTACATGAAATATATTCTTGGCATGATCTATCACATTTGTACTAAGCCGGGCTACCCAATGATTTTTTATATTTGGTTGTGTTAAGAATAAATTCTTAGAGTGATTATCGCCTATTTATTTTAAGAGTCACTAGTCTGTGTCGCTGGAACATAGACAAATCATCTTGATCCGATTATATCTGAGTCCAAATAAGTACTGTATAGAAAAAGATTTCTGCTACGAGTACTAAGTGATTAGATGGTTCATAGTGCAGGACAACAGAGGTTCAGAGTTGAGAGATTTTCCAATATCATCTATCACTAATAGTTGCAAAATATAAGGACGTTGACACGTTACACGATATTCATATCTTGATTTCATTATCTAGATTTCATATCTTGTTATGAAAAAGGTTTCAGCTATTATTAATTTTATTTTGCAATCAGATACCATTATCGTCTTCGTTTTTCCATGATTTTAAGGACCTCTGCTATTTATAGAATAGACTTTAAAGTATACTTTAAGCCTATTACGGTCTTTACTGCAACACCATAATTTTTTTCACTGTTTTTAGAAAACTATTTGAACAAAGTGGACCATTCGAACTACTTAAGTTGTTTGAAATTTTTTAAAGCGTTTCTATCATGTTTTTAGATTTATTTGACTTTCCTTTGAGTCGTAACATGATAATGTACATTTTGTCATGAGTAAGATTTCATCTTATACGGTATTATTTAACTCTTAATGATTCTATTATCAATTCTGTTTTGTAATCCTATAATGTTATCGTATTCATTTTCTGTTGAGTTTAAAAAGCATTGCTATTTATAAAATATTGTCAACAATATACTATAAACCAGTTATGATCTTCTCTGCAACACCAAAAAAAGTCTTTCGTTTATAAAACGATGCGGAAAGTGGAGCGTTTTAAACTAGGTCAGATAAAATTTTTCTAAGGCATTTCTATAATGTTTTTAGGGCTTTGATTAACTGAAGAGTGACTCAAGCAGTATTACATGTCCATAAAATAACAATTCCGAAGAAAACAATAAAAATTAAAAACGCTTTCATCTATTGAATTATCAATTGCGAATTGCACGAATATTTTTGGTTGAGCCAAAAAATTCTTAAGACGATCAAACAAATTATTTCTTAAAATTAGCATATTTTTTTTCCTGACCCAAAAAAAAAGTGTGTCTTCTCAAATCACACAATTTTTTGGCGTTTCAAAAAACAGCAGGATTTCCCATAAAACGCACTCGTAAATTACGAGAAAGATTCCCAATTGGCCGGAGGGCAAAATGATGGACATACTCGATGTTTAATTGCATATTAAAGCATATTCTTAAAACTCATCGATCAATTGTCTTCCTACATGAATTAATTCTGTATGAGGTCCAGGGCATTGAAAAAAATTGAGAAAAAACCCGGATGAAGATAATAGAAAAGAAAGACAAACATTTCAGCGGGTCTAATCATGAAGTCACAAGTCAGAGATCATCGCAACTGCGTAAAAGCCGCGATCGATTATAAGTTGCAGTTAAATTCTTGAATCCATATGCTCGTAAAATATATCTACTGCGCTCCATTAGTTCATTCGCAAAGTATAAGCATAATAGTATGTATACCTTCGATGATTTATTATGGACGTAATTTCCGCGGACGGTAAACAATTTTATCATTTCTTACGCTGGTAATTAGCGTTTTAATCCCGAGCATGTATTTTATACTCGGCAAAACCGATCGTGTACACTGAGAGAAAATGATGGTATTGGTAACTATAAAGTGACAACTATTGATTTTTGGTTCGTACATTCGATTTCTAAAAATTAATAGTTGCCACTTTATAGTTGATTGTACTATTACAATTTCTATGTGTGCATCATTGGTAACATAACCAGAAAAAAAGCAATATTAATGAAAATTATCTAGTCAACATTTAAGTATTTTAATCAACGGAAACTTGCTTTTCGTGAACCAAGTATGCATTCCATCGAATTATTCCATCAAATATTTCAATCAAATGCATATTTCTTAGGTTTGAATATATTTAAATAAATGTCGATAAAAAAAAAGGGTAAATGTACTTTTCTGAAGACGCGACCGCGTCTCTTGATATTATTTATAAATAAAAAATTTATCTAAGGTGGGTAGAAATTGATTAAGTCGGCATTGAAATATGAAAATCAATTTCCGACGCGTAGATTGATAGATTCTAGTGCCGCTAATTGGATTTTTTTTCTGGGTGCGGAAAGGACGATGATGATACTCGCTGTAATATCAGAGAAGCTTGTCGTTAGAAATTAATGCGTTTATAGGAAGAGCAAAGGACTACTTGTGTATACGTGAATTATGGAATATTTTGCAAAAACCTAGCAAATGTCAGGATTCTACTGAGACGATGTTCGTTGCTGATACGTAATTAACTAACCGCTGACCATATCTTCCACTGCTCCTCCACAACCATTTTGTTGCCTGACGTAATTTACAAGATTCTCAATTTAGACGCGCTTATATTCACTGTCACGCAATCGTGCATACCACGCGGAATTTTAACAAACAAGGATTTACTGAATTTGGCGTTAATCTGTCAACTGATTCAAAATTTATGGTCTATTAAAATTATAAAAAAATCCCTATATATATATATATATATGCTGTAATTTGCGTCGATTTGAGGATTTGGATGACATTTGTATTTCATGAATGGATAAATATTAAGAAAATAATCATTTTGGAAAAATCTATCAGGGGGAAAAAAATTTGTGATTTTATAAAATTTTGAACTTTTGAACTTTTATGCGCTTTTGTATCAATATCCAGTGTCTGCGAATCGTGAGCTACCGAGCTCAAAGTCGCTATACATTTTCGACAGAATCTAAAGGTTAACTTTTTTGGTACAAATGGCACTTCAATTAATTAGCGAATAATTTATTATGCTTTCTAGCGGTTTTATTGAAATAAGCAAAAACAAGGGTGCAAAGTTCCCTACTCATGCTTTCCTCATTGATTTTTTTTCATACTACTTTTTCTATCAGGAAACTACAGTTGGTTAATGAACGTTCTCATAGAAGAAGTTTTGTAAGAGGTCAAAGTTAATGAGGAAGTAATGTTCAAGGTTCTACTTTTTTACACTCAACAATAATATTTATTCACCGGGATAAATCAATTTTTTATTTTAGTTAAATAAAAATAATAGTCTCAATCAACCTGAAGTAAATGCGAACGACTTTGCGGAGCATGATTTTATGTACACTGTAAAAAATTATTGAAAATTCACATTACCAGATATTGATTCAAGAGCTGATTTATTATTATCAACTTAATATACGAGTGCAGTAAAGTTACGAATTCTCATGTTGAGATTTTTAGTTTTCATAGGATTTTGTAGAAATTACTGAAAATTTCTATCGCAATTGCATACTAAATTTAATATGCCAGTTTTTGTTGAAAAACTCTCATTACCCTAATAAACAATGACACACTGAGAGAAAAATCTAGTAATTTTTAAAATAACATAGTTGGACTGACGATAATCTAACTATATTCCCAATACGACAAATTCTTCATATTTTCTATTTTAATAATATTCATTTCTCTAAATAAAAATTCATGGTCAAATTATATTTTCAATGATAACTTCATTACTCATTGAAAAAAATTCTTCAATAACGGTGAAGAAAAATTCATATCTTACACAGTTTTACAAATAAAAAGTGAGGAAATATGGACGATCTTCAAAGCATCATTGATTTTTAAAATCGATTGAATACTTCATTAAAAAAAAGCTGCAGTCATTCGATACAAATTAATAATTATAGAATCAAATATACGATAAATATGTATGAAATCAAACATTGTAGATTTGCAGCCCTGGAATGATGTTCGTCCCTGTACAATTTTATATATATATATACGAGCAGCTTAATCAATGTCAGAACGACTTTTTTTCTGCACTGTACTAAACACAGCGTCGATACCTTCGCTCTATGAAATAGGGCGTTGATTGTAGGTCGCAAAACCGGTAAAAATTAAGGTGTAAAACGCTCGGATGATGAATTGAGGTTGCCAGTAGATTTCCATGAAGGGATGGAGCAAAATGGTCAGGCGTTTGCTCTACTCGCAGTATAAACAGTGCATACCAAGAGAGAATGGAAAGATACCGCTGCAGCCGAGAACCCAGAAATCAACTTTACATTCCATTGTCGTCATCCCATCAGAAAGAACGAAAGATTGCTCCAAAAAAAAGTCACTTAGCGTAGCCATTACTTCTGCCTACGGTCGACGAATCCATTCGCTAATTGCACGTTAGCATATAGGCTCATTTGATTGCCTTGAACTTCGGTAGATATTCATCATATTGAAAACTCAGTCATGCTGAAAAACAATATTTCAATTAGTATCTGCTTTTAAAGGCGTATATATAATTTTTTATTATACATGCAGTAATGGAAAAAAATGAAGAACAATTTTGGAACTTCATCCTTCAAACGAGCGTTATATAAAAATTCATATACGAGACGAATGCGGAACACTGGATATATAATATTAAAACGCCCTTGTATTCATGAGCTGTCGTCCATTGACGTCAGTACTAAACTCTTTAGCAATTGTTCCGACCAAAAAGTTCACTGATTTTTTTCTACTTGAACTGCTGAAAAATTTCAAGTTCAAAGCTGAATTGGTAAACCTGATTCTAATAGCGAGAAAAGGATACGAAATTGGTCTGACCTGTGTTAAAATAATTATGTCAAATTGAGATGATTAATTTAGTTTTGGTAAAAATTGACATTTTTAAGATGAGTTTATATGAAATATCTTAGAGAATTTCAAAGTGATTTTGAGATCTTTTCGATAGCACGTTTACCCAATAATTCGAGCTCAATTTGTAACTTTGTTTCTGCAACTTCTTATGAAAAATGTATATGTATTCTCCTTATATGTTTCTTATAAAAATATTTCCTCTTAACGCATCTCAAAAGTGGCACTTTTTCACGAAAGAGTTCGAAGATGTAATCATTTTAATGAAAGATAAAAATGTCAGATGTTGATTAATTGATCGAAACTGTAAGAATTGAATCCTTTGACTGATCAGTAAGATATTGATTCTTCGATTGAAGGAAATATTATATTTAAAGCTAGTTTCAGAGTAAATTTATCCTTTGACTTAGGATCAATGACCTACCAAACACAGACTAACAGTTATACCTTTTTAGGTTTTCGTGATATTTAATGACGTGCAGTATAACTTACAATTTGTTACGATTATAACCGAAACAAATGATTGATTGGGATAGATTCTTAAATAAATATTATTTTTCTAATTACAAAAACGTTTTGTTTTGCTGTTTGGTTTTAATTCATGATTTTTTCCCTTATCTTAATGACAGTCATTTTTGTGACTGAAAATTGGAAGAAGAAAAAGATTTGAGTATCGAATTGTTTGTTATAAAATCAGTAGATGGTGTTTTGCGATGGATTTAATATCGGAAGTATTTGAGGTAAGAAAAAAAGGGGTTAAGAAGGATTCGTCTAGACTCTGGATCTTATAATAGAAATTAATCGAATCTCTTATGAATAATCAAGGGTAGAAGCTTCATTAAAATGATTCCGATATTGGAGTAAGAATGACGTAGATTCCGACCACGCAAATCCGTGATTGCAATAATAACTATTATTATCGTTCATTAGAATTTTTTGCCATGGGCATTTAAATTATTTTTCATGCTAGTACAATCATCAGTGACGAACCGGATAAGACCTTTATGGCCTTTTGACATAAAAAATGCCTAAGCAACCGGTGGTCTAGAGTTTGTTAGCGGATTAAGGCAAATCGTAGGTTCAAATTCCACAAGAACATAGTCTAAAGAGGTCTACAATATTTCGGATAAATTATTACAGAAGAATCATCGAATAACCACGAACCCTTAAAAAAAATCTTTCTGATCAATGAATAATTCATCACAGGTGTATGATAAGTGATTTCATTTCACCACAACATGTAATTCCATAGAATGTAAATTTTCCATTACACCTATAAAATTCGACTTGGTGGAAAAAGTATTACCAAGGCAATTTACATAAATTGTAATCATTGCACGTATTAATATCAGTTATTAGAGAAATCTGACAGCTTCAAATATAATTTGTACACAGGAAGAACGGGCAATTTACAAAAGAACCTTGAAATGCCGTTAACTTTCTTGTACCTTGGGTTTAACCGAGCTTGGATCGTGAAAAATGTGTTTCACTTAAAAAACGCTTAAGGCGATGGACAGCACATTTTTATTGTTTCTCTCTCTGTCTCTCTTTCTCTCTCGGTGAACGTTCTTACTTTATCTCACGAGCAACCTTAAGTATAGTTTTCTCTTCGTCTTTCGCTGTGAGGTTTGATGATCGCAGATGAACTTCTCTATGAGACGGCGATGTGAACGCAAATGTTCGAGTAGGTTCGAAATGCTGAGGGCAGAGAATGGAGGAAATTTTGCTGAATCATGTCCGACCAGATTTGAACAGGACTGGAAGTAAATGGTACTTTATTAGAGCTCGAAGAACCGTTATTGCAGAATATATTCGCAGCATGCATCTTAAGGGGACCCAGTCACCTAAAAAAGGTCATAAGACATTTTTATGATTATGACCTTTTATTTATTATGATTTTATGATTTATTATAGTTTAACTTCAAAGTATAACTCGTCACGAAATGATTATTTTCCGCCATAGAATACGTTTTTGGTTACTTTAATTAACAAAATTAGTTGCATATACCTGCAATAGTCAATTGATTAATCAGGTATTTTAACTTTATTCAGACATGATACCTCTGCAATTTTATAGCAAAATAGTGTGAGGAAAAAAATTTTTACCTGTCGTAGCTTTCGGATCAAACGGATGAAAAAAAATTAGTGTTCAATATCTTATCACATCTGTCGAAAAGTGCATTTTAGGATGAGTGTGTAAAACAAATGTTGTAAAATGTACCATGGTACATGTAATGTGGTACGTAGCAGGGCTGAGTGTTATTGGTCCATCGTAAAAAATTTCAGTCGATTTGCTGAAATTTTACCTGAATTAGGGGAAATCGTGATTTTGTCGAAAAATAAAAAATGTCATAAAAACCGAAGCGCTTTGCAAATTTTACCTGAATTCATTACCTGAGGCCGCATGAATGTCTACCACTTTAATACGAAGTTTCAGCCCGATAGCCAAAAATTTGTTCGAGTTTGAGCAATCGCGAACATTTTTCAAAATTTTAAAATTCTGTCAAAAATTAAATTTGTTAATCGTTTTTTATGCAATTTTTACCAATTGAAGATTAGGGATAACTGTACATTTTGTATATATTTGAGCTGATTTGGTTATATAATTCAAAAGTTACAGTTGAATAAATTTTTGGTTACTCGTGACATACACACACAAACACACACATACATCCGGACAATTTTTCTAAACCACTTTTCTCCACATTTTGGAACATTCTGAGTAATCTGATATAACAATCTCGAAAAAAAAAAAATTCCATGAAAACAAAGCTTTCTCTACAAGTAAGCAAAAATAATTTGAATAAAATCAGTTCCTTGAAAGAAATTGATTTTCGAATACGGCAATTATGTTAATTTATGTTTATCCAAAGTTGAACTATACTGGAATTTTCTTTATTGGCATTTGGAGAACTATCTACAAAATAAGTGACAAACCTTCAAAGTTGTATATTAAAAACTGAAATTTAAAAAATGTGGAAAGTGAAATCAATCAGTTCTCCAGAATTGTTCACTTTGTGAATTATGGTCTGTTGATCACTGAATTAAATGTGAGATTAATATTGTCTTTGGCTGATTGCTACCAAGAATTTAGCCGACGTAATTAAAGGCTCGACACTGAGTAATCAAGTGATAGTTAACTTGACACGAAGTTTCCGACAAAGCGCTCTTGTTCATCGAGTAAAATGTATAATGTACCTCGAGCATTTTGGCCGTTTACCTTCGGGTCCTTCACTGAAGTTAAGGTAGTACTACGCGAGGCCCGCAATTGCCACCAACTCTACAACACTCACCACCTTCGTTTTACTCTTGAAGTAAAATGAGTGAGGCCGAGGACATAGTGTCTGCCACAAAAATTCTGCCCTTGTATGGTAAACACTAAAATCAGTCAGAAACCTTCCCCGAGAAAATTACAATATTTTCGCCCTTCGAAATTTTTTGCCATTCTTCAATTTTCACCATTTTGCTTCAGTGTAAAACGCTGGCCCGAAAACCCGCTTGCGATGTTGTTTAATTTTTCGTGAAGAAACTTTTATTCTTTTACAAATGGTGTCACTAATTTTGATACAAAATTAGCGATTAAAAAAATACTCTACATTTTTTCTGGAGTTCCTGAAGAAAAACCCTGAATTTTTCTAGACTATTAAAAAAACCGAATTTTTTTTGATTATTTAAAAAATGACATGAAAGTTTCTAGAATAATTGAATAATGACATGAATGTTTCTAGAATAATTAAAAAATTCTCGGAGATTTTCTCGACACGTTGAAAGACTCAAAGTTTTCCTTCTGATTATAAAATGGACTGAATTTTTTAAACTGATTGAAAATGGACTGAATTATTTTAACTGATTGAAAAATTCACTGAATTTTACTTAACTGATTAAAAAATTCTCTGAACCGTTTTTAAATGATTGCGAAATTCAGTAGCATTTTTTTAATTGCTCGGCATTAGCGGTATTTTAATACTTTTTCCTTTCGCGATGACCACCATATCTTACCACTCTTTTATCAATCATTTTAAAAATAATTTGCCTCGGAAATAATCTCATTATTGCTGCGATTCTCGTAACCGACGAAAATAAATAGGCACGCGGTTTTCCCCGAATTATAAAAAAAAAAACAAAAAATATAATCCGTACAAAGTCGTCAAACTGAGATTAACAAAAAATATCATAAGGGGCCAAGAGTCAATGCGGAGAAACAAATTTGGTACTGTTGTACAATACCAACATTAATCGTTACGCTAATAATTCTGAGTATCATTAATTTTTCGATATAGGAGCACAATATTGCAATAAATCGTTAAAAATGCAGTTGACTTCGAGATATTTCATTATTATTGTATATTATCAATAAATAAATGCCTTGCACACCATTTGCCACGAAAATCTTAATCGTAGCCATATCAATTTTAATTTATGTTCATGAACAAACTTATATTCTATAAATATACAGATGTGAGATTAGACCACAAAAAAATCTAAATAAAAGACTAAATATACTCTACAATCGATTAATAGTTGTGTAGCAATACTGCGAATCCATTTTTTTTAAATTTACTTATAAATGAAAAAATTCTGAAGATAAGGAAAAATGAGTTGAAGAAATTATCTCAATGCAAAACAGAAAAATCGAAAATCGTTTGAAAAGCACGCACGTGGTGTCCCGACATTATCTCCTTGCGGTCAACGTGACTCGATCCTTATCGTGATGTAAGAGAGGTCAAAAATTTGCCAACGAAAACGTGAGACCAATATTTACGACTCGAATACACGCGGAATTGAACTTGACCCTGACACCGTTGACTTTTCTCCTTTCTCCTTCCACGAGAATAACGGAATCCCCGAGAATTAGTAAAATGCATCGGAATTTATTAGAATCGATAGAAGTTCATTCATAATAGAGTTAAGAGCATCTGTGATTTGGTTTAATTAATATTCATCGTATTAATAACTTAATAATTATTATTTTGCAACATTCACGATCAAGTTTAAGAAACAGAGAGTTTTTTATATAATTGCTAGGAATTTGGACTCATTCATTATCTTCTACTTATTATTTTTCGTGATTTTTTAATAATAATAATTTTATTTATTAAAGTAATGAGGTCTTACTACTTTAGTTCAGAGTAATTATTACGGGCTAATTTACAATTAGCCCAATGAAATCGCAAACTATTTTAGTTAGCTTCGTATAATGTTGCAATAAGCCATAATAATAAAGAAAATAATTTTTGTGTGACGTGTTAAACACGCACCACTGATGCGTATTGAGCGATTATCGGTTTTTTGTATACTCAATTGATTGGCCGCATCCGCCGTAAATAAGGATTAATTGTAGACTGACTCTAATCGGTGTTGCGAGAGAACTAACGATACACGCGTATAAATATTGTTGCTACATTCATAATCACGCAACTTGCCATTTTTTCCTCATCCCTAACAAGCATTGTGATCTATCGGTAATATTGTCTTATTAAAAAGCTTATGCAGCACCTGCACCTTTTTTCTTTATTCCCCATGAAAATTCATGAACCTGTGCAAAAAACCATATTGCATATATTTCTCTATAAAAAAAATTCCTCTCATTTCATGAAGTACAATTTTTATTTTCAATTCTATGATTAATAATTATTATTACTATTGTAAAAAAGCAATAGTGATAATAATACAAATATGTATTTTCCAATATTATTTTCATTAGTAATCGTTCGATGCATGACTTTTTCGTCATTTTTATGTATAAAATATTATTAAAATAGATATATAACACTAAAATAAAATCAATTTCGTACGGTGATGTGTTAATTTATTTTTTAGACCCCAAAAATGATTCGTGCCACTCTAGTAGTTTTTCTGCAATATCGACAGTCACACAGGAATATTTGGAGTTCGCCAAGCCAGAAGAAGAATTAATTTTTGAATTGAAAAAAAAAATTCTCCCGTTTTTCGGTGACCAATCAGGGTTACCAGAAAGTAAAAATGATTTTGAACATTCCATTTAAAAGCTTACACAAAAATACAGCTTTTATGTAAAAACATATTTTTTCAGTCACTTCAAGTTTCCGGGATGTTTTTAGTTGACACAAAAACGACTTTTTAAATATTGAAACCACCGACATTCAGCCACAAAATTTTTTTTTTTTTAACTCCAAACAAATTCTATATAATTACGTTTTGTTATTGTTAAAATTAACTAAATTTTATTACGATAACATAGAAATCTGACGAGATATTAAAATCTTTCAATTTTCCAATCAAATTGCTAAATCTCGTTAGTTTCATCATACATTCATTCCCGAAAAATGGCTTATTTTTAAATTCGCATTTTTAGCCATTCGTCATTTTAGCCATTCGCTATTTTGGTCATTCGCTATTTTGATCCTCACCCCACAAAATTTCCAGTAGAGGAAAAACGCTACTGGATGTTAAAACAAATAAAAATCATGAATTTATTGTCATTATTATTGTTCACTGTTATTCAAAACAACAATACTAATAATTCTGAGATATTTATTTCACATGTATTCTTAGAACACAAATTATCAGCAATTAGAAATAACCTCGGACGTAACACTATAATAAATATAAGGCGGCTTCAAAATCTTATGAAGAATAAAAAAATGTTGTCTTGAACTTCGGTGCAATCGCTCATATGTTACATATATATATTCTTCTATGTCGAATAGAATGTTTCAGATGTAACACACATTTTTTTTACCCCATAAATTGCGCATACATAAATTGCCATCTGATAATATTGGTGAGGAGTTTCAAGCCTTTCCTCAGTTGATTTATATTCTATATTGGTCTTTTAATTTGACCGCGTGAGAAAGCAGCCTTGCGAGGGACATTAATCCGTAATTGCATACTACTTTTCGAGGCGAGTTGTGCACAATCGGATCGACGATAATTCGTGAAGGTTATTCTTGGGATCGCAGTCAGGGCGCAATCACTTATAATTGCATTCACTCTAGAATCAATCCTCAATCGCACTGCAATGCCACCGATACGTGGCGGCTTGTAGTTCTATTTCTGACCTCTATTTACTAGCTCACCACTCTATAGTCATTGCAATTTTCCAATCGCACTCTCACGCGATCATCAGACATCGCCACAATTTACGGTTTTGTCGCGAACCTTGTGCGTCATACTACTTTTCGAAAATACGAATTATGCGACTCTTGCTCGCCTAATACTATGCGATGTATTCCGGTACAGCGACTTGATTGCTGTCTCATGCTAAATCATTTTACGGACGATTATTCGCATTGCAGAAATCGAGACGTCGATGACTTTTCGTATCTCGTGCGAAGTAATGTGTGACTTGCACAACTGAGTTTTACCCTTACGAGAAGAAGTAGGAAAAATACATGATTTCATTCAAGGGCTTACACTGAGAGAAAAGCATATTGTTTATTTAAGGATTTCATATGGTACAACGAATATAGAAAGGCTTGCAATGTTTCATGGTTGAAGCGATGATAATATGGTTCAATAAACGATATTTGCTAGGTTGTTGGAAACAAACGATGAAATCGTATGTGCAACAAAATGGCATATTTGCACCTATTAGAATAGTTTTTAAAACTATTATCATTTTAATAATTGCTACTATTATTATATTCGCTATAACCATAAAATATAGACGTTTCTCCTAGGAATTATATTAGTGGTTGATCCAACTATTTTCTTATATTTGCTATAACCATAAAATATAGACGTTCCTCCTGGGAATTATAGTTTATAGTTTGATTATCGTCAGTCCAACTATGTTCAGTTATTTTCAGAATTACCAGATTTTTTCTCAGTCTACAGTCACTTGCCTTCAAACGTTGATAGTATTCAAAATATATACTTATTTCAACATTTTATTAAAACCTTTTTTTCTATAGAACAGTTTTTGAAAAATGGAAGTATTTCATGTTTTAATTAGGATTGAAAGTGCAGGTCACCTTAATAATTTTTTAATTGTAATTTTAATGCAATTTTCCGACTATTAATTTAAAAAAAAACAGTTAAGAAATTCTTATTATTGTAGATTTGTTGCAGATTTTGCTTTGCGCTGTGAGCTTTTAGAGCACATTCCAATCGAATCGAACTTTCAGTTAGAAATTTGGGCGCGACCTAATTACAATTTTTATTTTATATACATGATTTCATCGGGGTTTTTTTTTCAAAGGTTGCGTCCTTGAAAGTTATTCCCATTGTACAAAGTTGCCCCTTATGTATAATTGAATAGTAATAACAGATTCACAATTACATACCTTAAGGTATACGCGTGCGATTTATAATTATAATACCTCTTATTAGCTTTTCAAACCGGTTTTTTGCACTGATGCATGATAGTGATGATACATAAACAGAGTTTATGTACCTTTGGCTTTCAGGTAGTCCTAGCGGTACAGTCCAGTCAAACATGAGTTATAGAAAGAATTTCCAACATTTTCCAAAAAGAACAGGATCTGAAAAAATTAAGCATGTGCAAGGTGCTCAACAGGTTGATTTTGCGTGATAATGATTCTAAAAAAAAAAAATTTATAATTATAATTATTATTACGCAAAATGAAACTTTTCAGTACCTTGAAGATACTCGATTTTTTCAGATTTTTGTCTCATAGAGAAGGGTTCAAAATCTGTCTGTATCTTACTTTTGGACTGACTGTACAAAGTCTACCCCTTAAGGTCGGTAGAACTACCTTACCGACCTTAAGGGGATCCCGATTTTAAATATTCAAAAAAGCTTTGTCTTTGAGGATTTTTCAGACCATTCTGAGTATTCCGACATAGTAGTAATAATGTGTTTATTGCTTCACTTTTTGTTATTTTTTTTCTTCCTTATGACTGTGTTTGGATACATGGGTCTGCGTGTGCGTGAGCAATAGGCCATCGACCGGAGTCCTTCAGCCCTGTTCCGCCATAAAAATCTCGAAATTTCGGTTTCATAGAAACAAAGCTTCTGTAAGGAAGTAATATACCCAAAAGCTTGCTGACTTAAGTTGTCTCCTTCCATAAAAAAAAAAATCCTCTCAAAAGATCTCCATAAAGCAGGAACAAATAAAGGGAACCCCATTTGGTTTCGCTTTCCGAGAAACCTAAGAACTGCACTTGCATGCGAGTGCAACTCGGCCAATATCAGAAACGCACGTTCATTATTTACAAGTACTTTGTCTGCCCGGCCGTTTGTTGTGCAGAAGTAAGTGCCCATGGGTTTTTATATGGAAGGGATCCGTAATCTAAGTAACTGTCGGAGAAACGTGGAGGTAAACTTGTTCTACGATCTTGCGGGCACGTTGCGATCCTGTTATTACCGATGGTGCGCACAGTCAACCCCAAGGTTACCAAGAGTCACCGAGAATTCGTTCAAAACATAACCTCCCCCCTTTCGAGCGAATATACATGCACTACATGGAGTTAAAGCATTAATTCGTCAGAATAGTTGCGATGTAGAGTAAAAACAACTCTGAAACAAAGTAAGCTCGAGTTTTGTTGTATTGTGGCTAAGCAAACTAACAATAAGTACTTATTAAAAGTTTGTTCTCTGTCGTTTGTTCAACGAAACTTCTTAGTACGTAATCTGGAGGGTTACAAATAGTGAAAAGTGTACTTTTCTGAACAAAGCACTGAAAATAGTTAATTATATAATTATTTTATAGTATGCAACACGGTTTTTAAGAAGTACATATAGAAGTAAACAGTTCAAGAAATAACTCATTCAAAGCAAACACCTACTGTGATAAATCGGATTGAGTTATCCCGACATTCTCCGTATTATGGCTAAGGATAATAATTCGACTACTTACTGTATTCATTATCTTGTAAACACTAAGTCTACCTGTGGTTAGTTTCACCATTTCTCAGCATCCGCGACGCCATTCGCATTATTAAACCACCCTCTTTACTGACCTCATTCTAATTTTTTATCATGATAATTGCATGATCGATGAAAGTGATTTTTTTTCCGACTGGGAAACAATTATTCGGGTCGTTTTTTTTCCACAGTTATGTATTTTTATACTACAAAATAGGCTTTGATATTCTTTATGCATTACAAGAATAGTTATCTTTAAAAATACCTTGTTTGTTGTTTTCGTTACGTTTTTACGTTTTTAATCTAAAAACGTAAGAAAAAATTTGACGGACAGTGGAATCGATTTCTATCCATAAAATTGTCCAAGTATTATGAAGTTTTATCTTAACTGGAAAGTAGCTTTGACGTTAAAGGGTTAATGTCCATTTGTCTCGACTTGAATCAAAAGTGAGTCATGCGAATTCTCGCATATTTGCATCGATATTAATTTATTTAATTAGACCACAAGACTTCTAAGTAATAATGTTTGCGATGACGGATTTTCCTCGTAGATAATCCAATAATGTATTAGACATTCCATCCTTTATGCTTCGTTATCGCGATATTATACTTGACAAGTTTTTTTTCAGATTCGTCGGCTACCAATGCTTGTATTTTTTTCAGGCGGGACATGTCAATGTTTTTATCGCAGGCGATCGCGAATTACGTAATCATATCAACGCTGTTTTGATGCAATGAGATTTCCGAGCAGACAAAATCTTATAAATATGTTGCACGGATCATAAAAAATCTCAGTGCAGCGGCTGTGAAAAAAATTCATAGCACTTGGCATTTTGAAACGTTTCCAAGTGAAATGAAAAAAAAACAATTATTCTCTTCAATTATACTATTAATTTTATCATTTAAAAACACCAATTTACAGTAACATTTTTTAGCGAATTATAAAAAAAGTGATTAAAAGAGAAAAGAAATTAAGGTAATTATGTCATCAACTCGATTTGAACTCTCGTTGTCGAAATTCGTGCTATATACAGTTTAGAGCTTCCTTTATCTTCTGGCAAAACCTAAAAGTCGGTTACCGACTCTTAGAAACCAAACTCAAAGCCTGAAAGTTGAGTTTTTAACATGTTGCATATAGCAGATATTCAAATTTCCCTTTTCAAAAGTGAAATTTCTCCCCAAATTCTTAACTCGTCGAGCAAATAAAGTACATTATATATTCGTTAAACAACATCGAATATTCCTGCATGAAAAAATTGGGGTGTCACCGACAATTTAAGGGAATAATTCATAAAGTAGTCTGCTAGTTAAATCGGGACAAAAGGTGAGCCGCTCAATTGCATCGCATTACTCTCAACTACCAAAGTAAAAAAGTTCATTACGTGTTTGTTAATGCATATGGAATATCCTTGCAAGAAAAAAATGGGAATTCACCGACCTTTTAAAGAATCAATCGTTTGAAAAGTATATTGGATGAATCAGGGGAAAAGCTGGACCGCTTTATTGCATCGCATCACTCTTGAGTAATAATCTCCGGGTTTTTTTTTTTTCCGATGCTTAGTCTGGCGTTAAAAAATAACCTTATCGTTAGTGGTAACTATCGGCGAGAAAGCATGACGATAGATAAATATTCCGCGTTTTTATATCAAACCACAGACTCACTTTCCGCTCGTCCTTCCTCAGCTTCTTGGATGAGAGACGCTACTGTTTCTTATTCATCAGTGGTAAACACTACTCGCTCGCTATTGCTGTAGCAGTGCATACTCCAACTCAGGCAAAAGATGACTCGTTTCCGCCATTCCTCGCCACTAATGAGTATACCTATATGTAGTTGCGTGCGCTGGATGTTGTCCGGGAATCCAGTCTTGGTCCGGATCTCGTACCGGATTTATTGGCATCTTCTGAAAAAAAATGTGCTAATGTAATATATTTGTTTCTCATGGGAATGTGAATTTTTAAATAGCAAAAAGTAACGAAATTGATAAAATTATAATCTATGATCCCAAACACAATCAGACTTTATTCGCATCTTAATTACTATGTAAACTTAATAAAACCAGGCGAAGAGTTTGGCGATGTGTAGATATTGACATTGCGAATGGACTGACAAAGTATCGAAGAGAGAAAGTATATAGTGATCACCGGAGATCGAACCCGGATTATTTAGGTACTGAATAAAAACGCTGCCACTGCGCTGATGTCATCTGTATATTTCTCCCATTCGAATCGACTTTTTATATGAGGCTATAAGAATTCAGTCGCCAAAAAAAAATTCCCAAACGAGCCTAAAACTTAGGTTGATTGATAGCTACATCAGATTTAATTTTTTTTTAAGCGAATTGTGCCATGTTTTTCATTTTTCATTCAACCTATAATATCTTGGTAACGATTAGTCATATCAATATGTATTTTATGGCACACAAGGAAGAAAAATTAATTCAGGATTAATTGTGTGATTGTTGACGTTATTTTACGGCAAAATCGACAAAAATATTTTTCGCTTTGTTAGTTTGCGGAAAGGACTTCGAATATTGGCATGGACATTATTTGCACGTCAGCACTGTGACGGCACGGCCTGCCGATTGAGCACTATGCCGACAAACATCAGACTGATCAGATCCCGACAAAAAGCACAATGAAAACCACGGTGAAAATCACGCGTGAGTTTCAACCCTAGTAAAAAAAATTATGTGAAGATTGTATAAAAATTATATATACAGATCTACATAGAAGATGTGTACGAAAATGGACATATACATTTTCTATATGTTCTATACAATACATATAAAGATTCTATGAAAATTATGTAAAGTGCAATATAATTTATGCTGATTTAATATAACGTTTCTACAAAAATCGTTTTATAATATCTGCAGACTATATATAAATTTCATATAATTGAAATACATCGTATAGTTATTCTATATGTCCATTTTCTTATACAGACTATATATATTGACTTATATATGATTTTTTCACGTGGGGGGTCTGAATAAGGAAGTGGGAAAGGGGAGAAATCTATGAAATGATGGGGAAAAGGGGAGAGGGGTAAAAAAGTAGAAGCCTTGAAGAAGGCATACGGAGAGAAACCAATTTTAAAAAAATATATATTAAAATGCATAAAAATAGCGAATATTAAAAAGGCGAATGGCTAAAAAATCGAATTCCATAATTATGGACATTCTACATTTTAGACGTTCCTTATTTTTAAATTCGCTATTTTGACCCGCACCCGCAACAATGTTGACGAATTCTTGATTATTTTTGGTATTACCAATGTCACAATCAAAATGCAATATATAATACATTTTCGACGTGATATAGATGCTACTGTCCATAATACCTTCATATTCACACAGCTATCTTCAAGAATCCGAATTTCTATGATTTTGTTATATCCCATAAGCCTATTTCAATTATTCGATTTGAATAAAAAGACTCTACATAATAAGCCCCTCAGGTCAATTTTTCGGCGTGATCTAAGCATGAAAATTCTTTGCATTTATCGAGGGTGTGCAATGCACGTGGTTGCTTGACCAAAGTCCACATGGCGTCGAGGAATCGAGGGATAAACGCACGTGTTCGCAGCGCGAGCCTCGCTTTCCGAGCTGCGCAGTCGCTGCCGTTGAGAGAGAGAGAGAGAGTCTCGTGTGTAAACGAGCGGGAGCGCGAGATTTTTTCAGGACATGATTTGCGGAAGGAAGAACGAAGGTAAACAGCCAGTTTTAAGATAGTTGCTCCGATTAAGGAAGTCTCAGAGAGTTGAGTGTGTCTTCATAATGTGAGACCGGATTCTCCGGTCAAGTGGAAACACGAGGAGATCAATGCTTTGCCCGACTGTGACATTGAAAGAGAGTGGACAACAGTGCAATGTAAACGAACGTTCTAGAGACTCTCCGGAAGAAATGCCACCGATGTATACGTTTATAATATACTCGCCGCTGATCCGATGACGCGGCCATTGATACTCAACGGATTCGATCCAAATGTGGCCCTTCCTCAAGGTTACTTAATGTGGAGAAAAGTGATCGGTTGTTTCACCTTAATACGACAGTAACGACCTTCCGAATTAATTTTCAGTTATTGCAACATTTTTTATCGGTTGCGTCAAATATGTTTTGGCCTAAATCGAATGACCCCTTCAAAATAAAATATGAACCCGAAGATATATATTATAAGCGTTAGATTGCCGTGTCTCAAAGACCTTGAAAATTTTATGGACGCGATGAATATGAATCTAGTTCGGGAGCACAGAAGCGTCAATTTTTTTTTTACCATCTTAAGACCTTTAGATATCAATATTTGTTCATGGACAATTCATCTTAAACCGTGAGCCTGTATAAAAAAATATTATATTGTAATTTTCAACTGGAAATAATTTATGTGCTGCATATGCGTTGTCAGAATTATCCTTTAATGGTTTTTAACACTGAAATAAATCTTTATAAAGTGTTAAACTTATTACGACTTCACTTATTAAGAAATGAGAATTTGGAAGCCATAGACTTATTCTTTCCAATGGGTAATTATTTTTATCCGGAGTTATTCGGATTTTATACAAAAAATGAAATATGTAATAAGTGATAACTCTACTAACGCAAAAGAATAGTTTTGTAATTTATTTTTTTTAGACAAATTATACCTTGTACATTTAACGAAAAGTTCAATAGCCGCGGAATTTATTCTGTGTAAATTACTATTCAATTCCGCAGTTAAATTACACGAAAATAAAAGGTTTCTAAGATACGCTCATATATAAATATACGGTGGAGTAAAATTCAATATCCTTTATACATATTCTATATGTACGACGTATATTGCTGAGATATAAGAATTTCTCTGAGTCGGGCCTCTTATTTTTTTTCTTTTCTAAATTAGAAATTACTTATAAATTGCAAGATTTTCCTACTACTTAACCCATTTCACTGTCAATGACGCATATATATTGTGCTACTTTTGCTTAGAGGCGACGCGTGTATGACTGCATTAATTTATGCGGTTACGATTTTATTGTGCTTAGGTGACTCAAGGTTTTTGAGGATGCTGAATTTTTTTCACTATCCAATTTTTTTACCAAATGTTCTTTCTCGTGCTCAAAGTCTTTTTTGCTTAATGTCCGATCAGAAACCTTAAGCCGCCGTGCATTTATTCAGGATTCTTGACATACAAAGTTACTAGTTGCATTTTCTTAAAACTTTCTTGGACTGCATTTTATGCTCCGAAACATAGAGCCTCAGAAAAATACTCACGAACACTCAAAAACACTCAAAAAACTCACAAACACTCACAAACACTCACAAATACTCAAAGACACTCACAAGCACTCACAAACACTCGGAAACACTCACAATCACTCACAAACACTCGCAATCACTCACAAACACTCGCAATCAGTCACGAACACCCTCAAACACTCAAAGAAACTCAGAATCACTCACAGACCCTCACAAATACTCTAAGACTGTCACAACCAGTCACAAACACTTACTAAACATTCAAAGACACCCGAGAACAGTCACAGACACTCACAAACACTCATAATCACTCTCGCAATTCAGTTTCGTTCATGTATTCAACAGTTATACCTGCGCCACTGCGCCCGGTTTCTTCTGCAAGAATCACATGACCCCCGAATACTCCCTGAGTATTTGCAATCACTAACACTCATGATCACTTTCGCATTTGCACTCACAAGCACTCATAATCATTCTGGTATTCGCACTCATGATCACTTTCGCATTTGCACTCACAAGCACTCATGATCATTCTGGTATTCGCACTCACAAACACTTAGAATCACTTTCGCATTTACACTCACAAACTCACTCACATACATTTACACATTTAAAATCATATATGCAACTTACAAAATACAGTGAACGAGTGCTTGTGAGTTTTCGTAAGTCCTTGTGAGTGTTTGTGAGTGTCTTTCAGGCGCTGTGATCAATTTTGAGCGTTTATGAGGATTCGTGAGGGTCTAATAAATTTTCTGATGGCTTACAGTATTATTATGTAAACGTGAGCGTATGACTTCCGGAAAAATGGCGGCCACGGAGAACTTGAAATCTCGCAGTTTCATTCGCAGGGATATATAATTGCAGATCGGAATATACCCGAAAAAAAAGTATTATCCTTGCCCACGAAACAATGCGACTTTCCGAGAGATCGACGCCGACAACACGTAGGAATGTTTGCGAAATCGGCCGACCTTCGGCATCGCCAATTCTACGGCGTCGCGCTAAAAGTCGCTGCGGACAGTTCGGTCCTTGACTCGTCGACATACGGGTTTAACCCGAAGACGATTCGTGTCGTGCTCGAGTTTATACGAAGCCACAGAATTCTGATGGAAAAATAGGTAAAGACGGAGAAAAGAACAATAAAAAGGAATATCGGTCAATTGATAAATTTGACGGCTCTTATCAAGGAATCGGTATACGTTTACACGTCCTTCAATGTGTGTGTGTGTGTGTGCCAATTATAGACAAAATCGTCTATAAGTGACACATCTTCCATAAATGATAGTGAAGCGTGAAAACGGGTTTTTTTTTTTTCTTATTTCGAACGCAAACGAGCTGACACGTAATATCCACTATAGAGATTTCTGCTGAACAGAATGCAATAAGTCAATTAATCTGAGTCTAAAAAACTCCGGTTTGTCAATTTTTTTTAGTCGATGAAATCGATGCAAGGACAAACTATAAGATTATATTTGAAAACAGATTCGAGTGGAATTTTTGGCCCCGTCAGCATATAAAAAGATAGGAGAAAGAAATATTTTACGATACACGAGCGAAAAGTTGTTTTGTGATCGGGATATTCAACTTTTTGTGATGACAAAAATCGGAAAGTTGTTTTTTTAAATAAGTAGAGTGAAAGATATCTTGATAGCTTTTTAAATTCTCCTGTTTTATACATTCGTACGCAGCGTATTTTGTATACGTACTTGGAATTACAATAAGGGACAGACGCACACACGATTATTTAATTCCTAGCACGGCACTATTTGTACAGTAAAATCTGGAATCGCTGGCGATCGGTAAAACTGCTGAGAGCAAGGATTAAATGTAGAGACAAAGGGAAATGAAATTATTCGCCCATTGGTATGTACAATGTAAGAGGCATTTTTCGTCAGTTCAGCCACTTTTTTTCCGAAGATCTTCAGATATTGCTCATATTTATTCATATAATAATATCCCTTATTAATAATCTTCATGCATTAAAAAAATTTTTTTTTTAGAAATGTATAGTTCTTTTATTTGCTCATGACTTTGGAAGAGAGACAATAAAAGTGACAAGACAAACAAAAATTGAACCCCAAATTTAGAAAATCGAATTCAATTAAATTGACATTTTTAATGCAAGGGATATTTAAACAAATTGATGCTGCAAAGATTTGTTTAGACAAAGAAAAACGTTTTCAGAAATATCTTTGTTTTTGCTCCTAATTCTATTTAATTTACAGGTACGAAAATCCTCCTTCACAGATGTTGACTCGAAGATGAAATTTATTATTGTACGCGAAAACAAATTTTGTTGCATATATCGTAAATATTTTCATAAATTATATAAAATTAGTAGCTAAAATTGCCAATGGCCGCTTGAGTAAAAGATGTTTTTCGTGTGCCGAAATAAATTTTGGAATCTGAATAAAATTTTAAGGCCCATTACAATGAACAGTTGAGTAAGCTAGTTTTCATTTGAATTTATACTTTCGGTGTCTGACTTACCCCTTTTAAGTTATATGAATAAATAGAGAAAAATTGCTTTTCTGAAATGAACGATTTAAAAAAATCTTTGAAAAATCGACAAAAATTACTTTTACGGGGTACGAAAATAAAAATTATGAGCGATATCTAAGAGGATTCGAAAAAAAAATCGCTAAACTGACGAAGCATGCTTTATAAATGCTACCTAAAAACTACGTCATCCATAACATCCAGATTTTGCTAATTTACAATATTATACGTAATTGGCAGCGAATTTACAACAAAGCGCTTCCAGCTCATGTTTGGTTCGAATTTTTTCAAGCGTAATGATCTGCGTCACTGGCAAAGACATTACTGAAAAAAAGTAACTCATGCGATTAGCAATCGGCAACAAATTCACATGCGATCACGACGAACCCGCTCATCTTCATCATCCATAAAAAAAATTCTTAACTGACGTAGAATAATTAATTAATGGTGCTTTGAAGTACTTAATGACACAAAACTTGGACAGAAGCGCTTATATTGTACTGTTTATTCAGATTTATTGAAAGTAATGATCTGCGTGACTGAAAAAAAAAATCACGTAACTCATGTCATTTGCAATGAGCAAAAGATTAATAGATCTGATGATAGAAACTGCTACCTTCTACTTAACCACCCTGAAGTGACGGAAGTGACAGAAACGAAAAACTGACTCAATTAATGGTACCTAAAATATTTTCAACATAATATAATTTGTTTATAAAAAATATACCTAACGGCTCAAAATTTAGGGTAGACCGATTCGTGCAGATTTTTTACATACAAAAATCAAGGCATAGTTATAAAAAAAATAAGTAGCAAAAATATCAACTTATGATTTTTGCGATCAACGAGACATCCAAAGCGATACCTTGACCACGAAACAAAAAAATGACTAACAACCACGGAATAATTAACTAATTCACATAACATGCATATTTTTAATTTTCTGTTTTTGGTTTCCTTCTCAAAAATATTTTTCTCTGTAAAAGTTACACCTACCAAAAAATGAAATAAAAATATGAAGAAAAAGAAAATAACGATTTCTGCGATCGGCAAAAGATCAATTAATCTAGAGCAACATAACGATCGCTACTTCTTTTTTAACCACCCGAACTTTTCCAAAGTGGCAGCGACGAAAAACCGGTATTTCTAGTGAAACCTAAAAAGTTGCCAATACAAGACAATTTATTGAATAAAAATATGCGTTCCATACCGATTTTCTTACCAAAAATATTCCACGCTGTTAAAGTCACGATGATTAAAAATAAAATAGAAATAATGAATAGACAGAAAATACCGATTTCTGCGATCGACGAACGATCCGAGTGAGATCGCGATCGCCACCTCCACCTTGACCACCCGATCGAGAAGTCAGAGCGGAGGGGTGCTGACTGGAAGCGTGCGGGCCCGACCCGCGACCTCCACCACCACTACAACAACCACCACCACGACTACCACCACAAGGAACTCCGCGTCAAGTGGCGGGGGCCTTAGCGATATTTTTCAAAGTCGGCCTATCGTCCTCCTTCGTCACTTTTGCACAGTATCGCACGCGGCGAGCACCTTCGCGAGACCACCCGAGCCTTTGAGTACATATCGGCACACACGGGCGTAACAATCGTTATTAAACGCGACAACGAAAAATCGTATAATTTTACAGTCGTGAATATTAAAGCCACAACTGTTGCTCAAATTGCCGATCCGAAAAGAAGAAGAAATCACGAAGTTTCTCAGTGACAACTTGGAAATATTTCGTGGCATCATTCAAGAATCGAGCAAAGCGGAAGAATAATTAACCGGCAAGAAAACGAGCGAACTCCCGATTGAGGGAGGGTTACCGATTCGTCGACCTGTTGAGCCTTGTAGAGCCCTCAGCAAGGGGGCTGACGATTTCTTCCATTGTCTTTAATTTTGGGAAATTTCGCAACAAATATAGTTACCGATCATCCATAACTCTTACCGATCTCTTTGGTCCTCAAAGAGAATCACGATTGCATTTGGGAAAATCGGTATTGAAGTGAAATCGGCGGTGAATTAACCACATAAATCGGTATTGAATGAGATAAAAGATCGCGTATCACGTGAATCGCTGCCGCTGACAACCTAATCGGGATCGGTTGACGCTGCTGTTCTAATTGCCGTTTGAATCGAAGGATCACTTTGATGGTCTCGGTTGACAGACGCATTGACACACAGCCTGGAGACCCTGAAACTTTTCTTAGAATCGATTAGCTTTTTTTTCTTCTTTATATCGGTTGCGATATATAAATAGAAAAGATCGCGAGCTGTCGACTTACCGATCTAAGGGAATCGGTTGGTTCTGGTGGACGTTACCGCTGTATTATTATTTGGGTGTGACGTGTACGTGAAAAAAAAAAAAAAAAAACGAACTTATCATGAAGGATGTAATTTCAATTTGGAGCCGATTGGCTGGGCGAAGTTACTCCTCTGTTAATACTAATTTGAACACTGGTAGCGGAAACGGTGGTCATGATAATGACATCGAAGAACCTGCGGATACCATCGTCAAAGATCCCAGGCGAAATTTCAGGAGAAAATCTTCTGTCGTCGTCAATCAATTCTTCAATGCCGCTCTACCTGTTCATAGAGACGGGCGACCAAGATGGCCTAAAAGTGAGTTCTAATTTCTATGAATTCTTAAGTTCGTAAGTCAAACATGAAATGAAATGAAATTTAATACAGGTATGTGCAAATCCAATCGGAAAAATTCGTCCTAATGCGTTTGTTTGAATCAAAGAAGAATTCATTTGTGTCACAGAAAATTTGATTATACTTAACTGATAATTAAATCAATTAGATTATGATTGATTTTAATCTGAATATTATTAGCGTTAGCAAAAAATTGATGTGAACCAAAGAAAATGTCATGTTTATCAGAAAATTTTATTTGAATCGAATACCATTAAATTTTCATGACTGAACATCTTATTTGAATGAAGAAGAATGTTATTTGCATTACAGAAAATCTTATTCGTATCACATTAAAGTCTATCAAGCCCAATTCGATTCAAATTAAGTTAGATTAGCGCGAATTGTGGAAAAAATTATTTAATGTGAATAACTTTAATTTTGAGCGAATGAAATTTTATAAATTTTGAGAAGATCCTATATTTGATTCAAATTAACTCGTTAAGCCGATTTCTTTAAGTGCAATTGATTTGTAAAGGTATAAATATAACAGTGCGCGGATTTTTAAGGCTCAGAGCTAAAAATACGCGGCCTAACGACATGTGTAAATATTAAAATTATATTCGAATGGCGCCCCCGGATATAATAATAATACAGCACCTAAAAATATTCTGGTGTTGTGATGAGAAGAATATAAATTTCATGAGGGGTGAAAGCTTCACACCCAAAATTTAAAATAATTCTCGACAAATTTCTTGTTCGAAAATTCTGGTAATTATACGAAATAAAATGTACATTCGAGCCGCAAATTGAACAATTTTTGACGTAGCGGATAAACCATACGACTATTTTAGGTCACCTAATAAAAATCTTATAAAAAAAAAAACTAGTAGGCCAAATATCCTCAAATAATTCTCAATTGTGCATCAACCGAATCTTCCCAACGTGTAACGATGAGAAATACAAAATTAAGGGATTAAACAAGAATAAAATTTTTGTGGAGCAATTCATTGAATAATTTATAAATCCTTCAGTTGAAAGAAATAAAATAAAATGCTCCACTCAATCCGGAAGCTTACATCTTATGCATAACTGATAATTATTTTAAAATAATTGGCCCACTATAAAATCAGAGAACATGTAAATAACAAAAAAAAGGTGACTAACAATAGGCTTATTTTAGCACCTTGCAAAAAATTCTTTTTTTAAGAGGGTCAAGTACATGATTTCATTTAGTGTCAACTGCCGAACGAGTGAGATATTTTTCAAAGGACATCCCTGATTTTTACCTCACTCTCTCCCCCTTAAGTGTTTTATTTATCATGTACTCGGATGTTTTATACTTTTTTCGTCTCGCTTTCTGTTCACGAAGGCATTCACGAATCCTGATGGTTTTGTAAAGCGCGTAATGTGATAGAGTTAAATCGAAGAAAAGTGCAAAAAAGATGCAAGTGCCGCGATTAAAATCCATTACATGTCGTCTGTGCACTCACGCCAAGAAGAAATATCTATCGTATGCGTGGGAGTGTCCGAACAACGCACTGCACGAATGATGCTGTACCAAAAGAAAAAAAAAGACAATTTACTGAATTAGCAGTTACCAGTAGCGAATAAAACATTTCGTTGATTGGGTGAAATTATTTCTATGGTAAATTAAGCAAAGGCATCTCAACTAATCGACCAATTAAGTATTCTTTTCGCTATACTGATTTTTTACAATCATCCGTAATCGCTAATTCAGTTGGTTATTTTTTTTCTTAGGAAGCGAAGTGAATTTAGATCTCAATTTGACGCAATTATTTTTCTATATCTCATTTCTGTGAATCAACATTGCAATAAAAAAAAAATAGTCTGGGATGCATCATTATGATTTTTCCAAGAATGTCATGAAAATCGATCAGAAACTATTTTATAATTACTTAAACATCTAAAGAGCGTTGAAATAGCGAATCTCACAGGTGTTATTCTTAATTATAGAAAAAAATAACCAGAGATCCAACTGTAATTACCCAGTAAAGGCTCTGAGTAAATTGGAACAAGAATTAATTATAATTAAGTGACATGAACACACAATAAATGTCGTGTAATCAATTAAGCATGTTAAAAAATTGCATGACCTCAATTTTCAATTAGAGAAATGAATATAAAAAATAATACAAGAATTTAAATAAAAAAACATGATTTTTAATAAGAAAAACCAAATGAAAAATACTGGCAATTTTCTGATCGATCCCACTACCAAATTGGAGCGAAAATAATTAACAAATAATAACAAAAATCCCTGTAATGATTGAGTGTCATATGGGCATCACTATAATCATCAAAATAAACAATTAACAAAACAATGCAAATTATCACCTGGACAATATTTACACACCCTCATCTGATTTGTGTAGCCGAACGTGTCAATCGGTATCATTTAAGTAAATCATTTAAAATGTTCGATAAAGATGAAAAAAAAACCATAACCTCCGCTCTCCATAATCTCGGGATGCAGAAATAACAAACTTATCGAAATCACTCGTCAAAGTTGGTGATATGAGTCGACAGGGAGTTTTTCGCACTTGCAACCACAAGCACAACGTGTCACCCAGACTTGCGATTATTATGTATGATAGTCTCGTGTGAGAGAATAATATACGTGAGGGGAATATAATTTTTTTTTTTATTTACCTACCTACCACGTTGACAATGATCCGGTCTGTGCAGTCCTCTACTTTATACGCTCTTGACAGTCAATCGTGTATATGTATATCATTTCGTGTACATGTGTTATGTATATACTACATACAACTACTATCAGTGTATATATAAAGTGCACGAGTATAATGATAATAATGGTACATGAGTCGCGATTAATTCGCGTTACTTTATGGTCACGTTGCGTACGGGCCACTATCTCCTTGTCGATTTCGTGATGAAAGTCGTGACACTGCTCGCCACGCGAGAAACGCAGCAACTCACAGAAACATTGCATACGACAGATATATGTTTACCCCTTAAGACCAAAGTCTTATCGCTTATGAATTTTTTTTGAATCACTTGACAGTTTTTGAAATTGTTTTCGAAATTTTGTTAAATTAATTTTATTTATTTTTGCGTTCTAATAACAAAATTCATTCAAGTGCAAGAGATGTTTTGGTTTTTTTTTATTAGTTTTGCGGATTTTTCTTGTTGAGTTTTTCTGAAGCCGAAACATTTTTGTAACAAGGTTTTTTGTAATCTGTATTTGAATCGGGAGCGTTTGTTGGTGGAAAAAAATTCTCCGTGTGACACTTTTTTGTATAAATTATTTGAGGAATGTGACTTTTGAAAAAATTGCACGAATCATATTTGAGTATTATGTAATTTTTATAAAATCGTTAAAATCGCCAGTCTTGAGAAAGTTAGAAAAATAACCCAAATTTTGAAAGAAAAATTCACATTTTGAAAAAAATTAAAATTTTGAAAATGACGTAATTTCGATCTCTTCCGTAAATTGACTTACATTTAATACCAAACATTCTTGAATTATTCTAGATATGTAGACAATTATTTAGGTCAATGACAAATAACTTTCCAGAATTGTAATGTCCAGGACTGTTTTTTGAAAAATAAAAAATGTGCATAACACTTCGAAATGTGAAAAAATTCTAAAAAGTGTACTAAATCGAGTGTATGTGATGACCTACTTCTGTGCCAAAACCGGGTGCGTTCGGTCAAGGTGATATCGAGATACACCTGTTTTAATTATCAGAGGCCAATTGACACATGCATAGATCTTTCTTCTGAATCTAATATTCTAACTATTTGAAATTTTCTTTTTTTTACACTTTAGTTCAAAAATCTGATATTTTCTTCTGGCTATATAAAATCTCCTTATAAGTAAGCAAAATAATCCTAATAATGTTATAATAATAATGTTATGTAAGCTGTCTAAGTTTTTTATATATAAGATAGATTTTTTCATATTTATATTTACATTTTCTCTAGAAAATGTGAATTTTTAGCCCCTTGCCCTAACAAAATCTTCTGTATAAGATTGGTAATGATGTGTTGTGGCCGCAATTATTATATTAGAAGGAATGGTTTTTTGGCTATTGGCGACCAATAAATCAAAGAAGAATGTGATCTTCAATAAACGTTTCGGCCCTAATGTGGGTCCTCTTCAGTATATTTTATAGAACATTGCTTTCATTATTATTGATATAAATTGGGTGGATCTAACTAAAGGTGGCTGGATTGCTTGGTTATGTGGTTTATTGTTTTGAGGTTAGTCTTGATGTCGTAGATAATAAAACGGTGTTCATGTTATATGTCAATTAAATAATAAAGTCACATTTTTATAAAATAAATAGGGCCAGGCAACCCAGCCAGCTTTTAACATGAGAGTAAACGGTTATATGCTTCTTCTGTATAAGTAATCAAAATATAAATTAATTAAATAGACTGTCTAGACTGACTATATATCAGATATATTATTGTTTATTTTTACCCTTTAGCTAAAAAAATCTGGATTTTTATAACCCTCACCCTAATAAAGTCTTTTCTATAAATGAACCAAATATAGATTTCATATATCGACTGTCTAAAAATTCTCTTTATCAAACATATTTTTGTTTTCATCAGGAAACAATTACGTTCTGGGGGATAATTCTAACAGCAGATATTTCATATTTGATATTCATAATCCAGAGCATTTATTCATCGATCACGGAGTAACGCGTCAACGCGTTTTATGTATAATTTACAAATTATTTATTAGTCGCTGACAATATTACCCGATCGGCGGATAACGTATGAGAGAATCGTTAACGCGCAACGATTATAATCTCATTACTAAGCCGCGAGGTCTCCGTTATAACCCAGCTTAATGTCGCGCTGCGTACGCGAGAGCAAACAGCGCGATTCTCGCGAAATCCACGCGGGAAAGGCAACGTAATTGCAACCAGTTTGGAACGTGTCGCAGCAAAATCCTGACGACAGCTATCGCTTCACCAATATACGCCAATGTCACACAGATTCTGGTTACACGGCATCGCAATCTTTTATGAAATCTATTGAATAATCTCTCCTCTAAAAAGAATGTGTATAATTAACAATATATATATATATTACACTTTGCGCAGATGATATATAAAGCAGCAAAAAATTCTGGACTATTTATGTGAAGCATTCGATACCAGTTCAATAGTTTAAAAAAATGAAATTTTTTTTAAATCAAGTCATGTAATTACGACAAATTCATCAATTTAATTCAATTTCTAATTTCTAATTTTTTAAATATTTTTCAGCGGAAAATTTTGAAGTACAGAAATAATTTATATAAATAGTGATAATTTGGAAATGGTTTAGTGTATTTAAAATTTCTAAAATACGTTATTATGCGGTTCATGTGGCGTATAGACACTGTAATTATTTAAATTTTATTCGGGAACTGAAAATTTTATCTTATTAGGTTTTATTAGGATTTTTCAAAAACTTTGTAAATTATGGGCTTGATCGGAATGTTGTGAAATTCGCAAAACCACATTTGAAAAAACATTGACAGTAACAATGTTACAATTCAAGTCTGTTAATATTTAGTTCCTGCATATAAAAAAAATTCGCTAAGAAAAATAAAGCCAAATATCGAAACTGACAAAATGTAAGCCTTCGTAAAATTTTTTTTATTGATTCTTAGGTGTAAATTTATCACTTTTTGAATAATTAAATAACTTGGATCAGAAGAGTTGGCGAAAAAAAGCGGAGTTTTATTAATGTAAAACTTTATCTCCTAAACAATAAATTGTCTCAAAGTGCAATTCTTTAAATCTTGTGTTCCTCATAACGTTCAGAGTTAGAAAATTCCAAATCTATCGATTTTTTTTATCGATATCGATATCGATAAAAAAATCGTTATTCTAATCCGTGAGATATATATATTTTTTCACAATTATCTCTCGACAAGAAAAAACCACTCTATTTTTTTTTGCCAAATTAACATTCTCGGAAATATTAATCACCCATAATTATTCAAACCAAATTGCATTTGGATTGAATTTCTATAATCATCGTTAACGAGCTTATAGATTCTCTGTAACGAGTCTCTTCATGCTATAACTTTTTTTTTTCATGTCCAACGTACGATTCGTATAATCTGTATGATCGGTTTTTTCTCGTATAAGTTTGATGCCATAATTTATTCGTGTCAGACAATCATACGTGTGCGGCATTGACTTATCGGGATATTGCTATTTAATTGATACCCTCTATGATCTTTGAGTAAAAAAATTGCCGATCCATTGTGTCAAATTGCTCTTGGTACAGGAGCGTAATAACAGTAGTAGCAGATCGGTAGCCTTTGTCGAGCAAACTCCAATCTCTTTTTTATCACTCTATCCTGTGGAATAGTGGTTGTTAATTTACAGCAAAAAAATATCGGACTATTATCTTGCCTCAGCTTTGGCACTAATAGTGTAATAAACTATCGATCGTGGCGTGAAAAAAAAATATCCAGTGCACTTTTGTAAGTTGCCATTCGACGAGAAGTTGAAACAAGTTTTTTAACAATATTTCAGAATGTAGAAATATGACTTTTCCCTTTTCCTAAGAATTTAGATATTAACAAAAATGCGTTGAAATAAAATGCCCCATTAAATTTGAGTGTAATACAAAAATATGAGTATATCTGAAAGTATTGTATTTATCCCTAAATTGTAATAATTACAAATCTGTAATAGATTTATTTTTACATCATTTACTTTTTTACTATTTTTTCATTTATCTTTACCGAAATCTGAAAATATTATGTGCAATGGTTTGACAAAAAAAGTGGGACTTAAATTAAAGACGAAACGCAATCTTTCATGCGATTTATTTTGCATCATGAGAAGAGTTGAAAAAGACGAATCTGGTTTACGAACCGGTTGATCAAATCGATTTTGTCACCGACAGAATAATACTTTATTTCAGTTTCCAAATGTAAATATTTTTATTATATTTATGAGTCAATCGGGGAGAAAAAAAATAAGTTACGAATATAGTTTTTTGATACCTGCTAGCATACTTAATTTTTTTCTCGGATCATCAGAAACAAGTTGTGATGAGTGCTTTTTTTTATTCTTATCATTCCCTTTCATGAATTATTCACAATTTTATTTAAATTGACAAGTATCTAAAATATATTTTTTTAAATATGTGCGTGCGAAGTTGGCCTTCTCAAATCTGCGTAGCGTGCGCAAAATGTTCGATTCTCGTGGGAGAATTTATTCGCGCAATAAGTTGTACCAGTTCGCGAATAAGATCTGAACAGATTTCGCAAATGGCTAAATGACACATTTATTCGGTTAGGCATTCACAACTAAATTAATCGCTGATAACAAATAAATCGCTGACATCAGCGAACTTCGCATGCCATGTATTTATTGATATACAAAGAAATACAATATTTGTGTGGAATGTACTAGTATTTATTTGGATGCAATTTGGAAAAAAACTATAAAAAATAAAGTATAACTCGTGTGCTTGTCTACTTCGCGGACTTTTCACACAATGTACTATTTATTATGCATTTAATTTTCCGGATAGAATTATAGTAATAATATATTATAAACTTAATTTTTAAATCATTTGACATTATTTAAACATCCGAATCTAAATAAAAACTATTTATGATAAGTATAAATGTCTTCCCCCAAATATTCATAAAACCGAATAACACGATCTTAAGTCTGACAGCCCTGATATTAAATCCAACCCAAATCAAACCCGAGTTTTTTTTTTGCTATGATACACTAAAATGCATCAACGACGAAAAAAAGAAATTTAGAGGATCACCTCAAGGCCATCGTTAATTGACCAACCACAATATATATATATATATATATATATATATATATATATATACTAATACTGTATCTCTAAATTTCCATTAAGGATGTATGATAGGTACAGTCCCGCCAAAAGTGAGTTACAAAGACAATTCCGATCACTTTCCGATGAGATAAAAATCGGTAAAAAATAATGCATATAAAATGTGCTGAAAAGATTGATTTCGCATATTAATAAACCCAAAATGTTGTTAACAAATCGGTGAAAAAAACAATTGTTCAACAAATAAACAGTTAACCTAACTTTTTTTTAAATGAATATTATATGTAAATTTTTTTGAATGCCTATGAATTTTTTCATATTTTTTTCTTTATTTTGATTTCGATTTTTCCTATTTCCAATAATGCGCCAAAAATAACAAATTTTGTAAATACGTTTTGCAAAAAAATCTTGAATATAGTAGATGGTTTTATGCCGACCACATATCCAAATTTCGTTATTTCGCGCTCATTTTTAAAAATCCAAAAAATCAAAATCAAAATAAAGAAAAAAATGTGAAAAAATTCACACGCATTCAAAAAAATTAACATATCATTTTCATTAGAAAAAAAGTTAGGTTGACTGATTGTTCGTTGAACAATTTTTTTTTTTCAGAAATTTGTTAATAACATTTTGGAATTATAACGATGCAAAATTTATATTTTCAGCACGTTTAATATTGATTTTTTTCCGATTTTTATCTCATCGGGAAGTAATCGAAATTTTCTCTGAAACTAACGATTGGCGGAACTGTACGTATCATACATCCTTAAGACAGAATTTTTCCCTGCTGTTGTGTCACACTCGCATCACTTGCTCTGCCTATCATACCGAAGAGTGTCGAAGTGAATGGCCGAGTCGGCACGCCCCGGAGACTGTTTATTTCACGATTACCACGCAGTCGTGACAGCTATCATTAATTATTATTTCAAGGAATTGATTAATATTGGTAAAGATGATAGCCAGGGCTTCGAAATCGAAGAATATACGTGTATATATGAGATGTGTGCGCGCGCTGCGTTCCTCAATGTGTGACAAAACATCAGCACGTGCTCGCCAATGTCCTCAGACTTCTGCATTGCAGCGAAAATAATCCTTGGAATGCTTTCACTGCGTGACTGTGAGCAGCCAACCTACAGAAGCTACTCAGCCGGCCGGGCGATCGGTCGACCGATCGATCGGCCGGTTCGTTCGCTCGAACGTTGCTACATAGAATCGTGTCCCCGCGATTCCAATTCCATGAGCCCGATCGATTTCGCCGGGGCTGGCGCAATTTCATCTCTACACACGGTATCAATACTTAGCCTCCTTAATTTATTCAAATTTATCCGAAAATCGTGATGTGAAATATTCTTAGAATTATCGGTACGGACCTGACAGGTACGATAAATATAGACACAACAATGCAGAAGAAAAATGCGACTTAGTCGAAGGTCATCACTCCGATTAGCTCGTAGCCAGAGTATATAATATAACAAACACATGATATTTTACCGATTTTACGGCAATAACGATTTTGAATATTATGAAAAGTATAGTGGGTAAGGAAATTCGTTCAATGTCATCTCCACACGATATCTCAAAACTTACCGTGCCTTATTTGGTCAAATTTATCAAAAAATCGTCATGCTAAATATTCTGAAAGTTATCGTTATAACCTGTTAGATACGTTAAATTTAGGCACAACAATGCAGAGAAAATCTCTACTTAGTCGAAGGTCATTCCGATGGGCTCGTAACGAGAGTATTTAACATAAGAAACACAAGATATTTTACCGATTTTAACGCAATAACGATTTTGAATATTATTCAATATACTAAGATTTTATTTTACGAAATTTTAAAGGACTGAGATATTCGGGCTTGGGGCCCATTGAGGGGCTTTAAATAATCCGGACTTGGGGTCTCACAGACCTCCCTCCCCCTTCAGGGCATAACGGACCCCCTGAAATTTTCTAAGTCCCTTAATTCTTGACACGGCGGCGGCTGCAAGATTTTTTTATAATATAGAAAGATATCCGGTAGAGAAATTGGTCTCCGCGGTTTATTTGGATCGAATAGCTTATAATAAATGCATAATGCAATTTTAAAAAAAGTACTTTGGATTTTAAAAATTCCACGTTTGTCTAGAGAATTTTTTCAAAATTTATTTTTAAAATCCTATGAAATTTAGAGAAAAATTATTTGGACATTCATGGATGAAAATTTTTTTTTAACAAAAATGCAAACATAATAAATTTTTTTCGTTTGTTTAAATACTTCAAGTGAAAACTTTTTTTTATTTGTAAAAAATGTATATGGAGTGAGAAAGAAAAAAAACTTTCCCTATGTTTACGATATTGGAAATACAACAAACGAATAATTTTAATCAAAATATCTCGTTAAATGTGATCAACCTCATCCAGTTTTAAATTTTTGCATTCTTGGATCCATTTTATAGACGTTTGGAAACAAAAAGTATCAGACACGTGGAGATTTTTCACATCGTCTTGTGTCGGCCTTGAACATTTGTTATTACTATTCTGGTTATTAAAATTTTTGCGCATTTTAATTACGTGCATTGTTGAAACAGAATATTGAATGCCCCGAGTAGCAAAACATAAAAGATTAAAGGCCATAAAGATCACGACACATCGAAACGTAACAGCCAACGATAAGATCCGTTATAAAATTAATTTATAAACAGCTAATATTCCTTGAAAAAAAATTAACCAACTATCAAGTATAAAATTAACCGTCATATTCACTAATTATCACGGAAAATACAAGCCATATTAAAACACTTATATAGCTACTAAACTTTCAAGGGCACAAAACAAAAAATATTCAAAAATCCTTAAAAAACAATTGTAAAATTATTTTTACCGAACCAAATTTTATTTAGTCCAATTAGAATATATTAAAATCAGGTCCGAAATGTGTAATTCCGTTCAATGAATGTTTTTTATCCTCTAATAAATACGAATCAATATTCATAATCAATATTTGCATAAAATGAAATTTTGTTTCTAAACACAATAATTAAAAAAACATAAAAAATAATTATAAAATTGGTAGGACCTTCAATAGAGTTTATTTCGAAAGATTAGACAAAAACAACACAACGGACCACACACATTCGACCTACATGGTATATTTTTATTTTATATTGCGATTCTTATAGCGAAGTTTGCTGAATCTTTCTCTCTTCTTTTCCTCTTGTTTAGCTTCCGCCGTCTCTCTCGCTCTTGCAGAGTCGCGTTTTCTCTCTTGTGGAGGATAATGAAGTAATTACTAGACGAGCCACACACGGCCGCGTGCTCGGAATTATTATCCTTTGAGACTAGCGCACTGCGCGACGAGAGATCGGGCATAAAGTAGATGCTTGAGCATTTTATCATACAGCGCCGCCAAGTTACCGGGCAACTATTTACTCCTGACCCTACCATATTCGAATTGTCGGAAGACACGACGATGACTCTGCAGTATGATGAAATATTTTTACTCGCAAGCTTCCTGCTTCCTATCGAGCGTCGCACGCATAGACCAATGGCCCGTTCCGCTTATACTTGCGGTTTATCTCGACCATTCACGTGCGTGACGCGGTTTCTTTGAATCCTGAATTAAACGAGTTAGTCCATTTAAAAGAAACAGAATATTTTGGGATCTTTTTATCGATTCATGAATATCAAATAATTCGATAGGTTTTTTGTGTACTTAGAAAAGAAATCGGTTAAACCAATCGAATATGCGATTGCAGGCTGTGAAAAAAATATTGGTTTTTTTTAATGTATCCATGAAACTAGCAAAAATATTTGAAAATTTTTATATTGTCATGAAATTCTAGAAAATCTCTGGTTATTTTTGTCTAGTCAAATTTTACAAAATTTCTTGCTTACAAGAACTAATCACAACAATCATAACGATAATAATAAAAAAACGATATCTGTCATTATAACAAAAACTTTCGCCCACGATTTTTCTTATTAATGTTGTTTTTATTATTAGTATCATTATTAGCAATCAATAATAGTTATTATTAATATCATGCCTTAATTAGAAAAATAACTGTTACAGATTTCAAGTAGTTTCCAATACTATTTTCATCACATTATTCACATTTAATACATACATTACATTATCACTAGTATTTTCACCAATTATTTTAGGCAAATCAAATTATAAAAATTGTCACATGGACCAACAATTGCCAGATTGAAATTACCAGAACTAAGCACGATTACTCTGAGCGTCATTCATCCATATATGAAAATAATGCATACAAAAAGCTTGATTATCAATCGGCCCGATTTCCGTAATGAGTTTTCGGTACGACTGCAGGAGATAATTCGTGTGTCATTTAGTTTCGATACTGCCTATTATTCTTTCCCTGTATGCATCGACGTCTGCACATACTTATTGTTCTCGGACCTGACGCTACTTCGTGCATCGAAAGAAAAATAAATATGCGGTAGAACCTCTTCTTTCGCGCCCTGTGTGTGCAAGTGAGTTAGATAGCCACCAGCTTATCGCGAGTCTGCACGTACGGATCAATCGCATTCGGATTGCGTGCGTCCAAAAAAGCTACGTGTGTGTGTGTGTCTCTTTGTACGTCCGACAAAAGTATTCGTAAATGTTTGGCACATCTTTTCCTACTCGATTCTTGCTATACATCTATAATGCATTTTGTTTCCTTGAGGTGAAATCGTGCGTAACTGCGACTATTCTCTCTTAAAAAAACAATGCCACATCGAAAGTCGAAATATCGAAGACTGAAGCCACGTTTCTAGGCTTCTGATTGGTCATCGATGACATGAAGTTGGCTTTGACATTAAGGATGCCAAAGTGACGCCAAAAGTAAATTTTAGAGACAATTTTGATCACTTCCCGATGGGATGAAAATTTGAAAAAAATAATGCATATGAAACGTGCTGAAAAGATTGATTTCGCATAATAAAAATCCCAAAATGTTATTCAAAATTGGTAAAAAAAAAAACAATTGTTAAACATACAATAAGTCAACCTAACTTTTTTCTGATGAAAATGATATGTTAATTTATTTGAATGCATACGAATTTTCTTTAGATTTTTTTCTTTTTTTTCGATTTTGATTATTTTTTATTTTGAAAAATGCGCAGAATATAACAAATTTATATTCTATAGTATAAGTGATTTGAAGTATTATTTAATTTAATGAAAATGTCTTTAATTTGTATTCATGCAACAAATACAAAATGTCTATAATCTTTGTTCTCTTTGGACGGCATTTTCCATTGAATAACTTAAACAAAATATAACGAAGTTTTTTCATAAAACGACCATATACTCGTATTTGCAGTTGTCGTTAATAAATCGTGTCTGGTGATGCATTTGACATTATCCTCAGATCAGCAGATTTTATGTACCGCGCTTCCTTTTTATTCGCGATCCTATTATGCGCATACTACGCATGTAAACTTCCACCTTATGATCGTACCCTCTATTCAGAAATATAGGATCTGATGCGCTGCGTATGTCCTTGACATTCCCCAAGACAACAGAGGAAATAAGACGCGCCTTTGCATTTATTCTGCAAGGTTATCTCGTTCCTATTCCTCCCGAGTTAAAATTTGAACTATTCTGGTGTGAATCATGAAAACAAGCGTGGGACTCGATTAATGCTTCTGGATTTTTTAACGACCTAAAGCAACGATATAAAATCTCGCACGCATTGCACACAAGTCACAGACCCGGAAGTCTCATCATCGTCAATGAAATAATAAAAATAAACGGTTTTCAAATAAAATAAAAACCGGAATAATAGCCCGTGGCATTGCCACTTTCGAGTTGTCATTATTTGACCGCAAAGCGTATACAAAGACTTATAAATGTCATCGTAAAATATTCTGGCTGATAATCAAAGCGTCAAATAGACAAATCCCTTGATAGCCGCAGGGCTAATCCTCTCTAATTTATGACGCGGCTAATGGTGATTATGTGAAAGGTATTCACGGTCCGATAAATCAATCGACCTTAGGGCCGCTTTGCAAATCCTAAAAAGCAGTTATATTTCACGATATCCGCGAGTATTTAATCTTATTATCTGGTAACCGCACTTTTTTCTATCATAAATTAAACCTAAGCCAAAAAAGCATCTTGACGTATTCGTGACCGAAAATTTTTATGAATTCTTAAGGCTCTAATACATTTTTTTCAGTATGAATATTAACTCGATAAAACATAAAAGCCGGAAATATTTCTTATTACGCTCAGATTGCATCGCAGATAAAACCTCCGCCAATGATCATTTTTTTCTACAAAGTGGCAAAATTTTTATACCACTTTAAATATAAATAATCTCTACAAATACGCAATTCTGTCTCACATACAATAACAATTTTTTTTCACACAAATTTCAACAGCATCGCCCACGAAATGGATTTGAAAAACGGCACAGACCTAAAGACAAAGACTTTGATAGAAGCTTTATAAAAAATTCCGAAATGCCAGTAAAAAAATCATAGCGATAGCTAAAAAAAAGACGTAAAATCCGTACGTCTCTTACGGGCCCAATGAATGGTTCAAATGTATTCCAGAACTTTCCAGAGGTATACCAAGTTACATTACCTAAAACCAGATATAAATCGATTAAGCCGTTCTCGAGATTTAACGAATTTTATACACACTGACAGACGGACAGACGCACGGTCAATGAATATTATGCTACGTAGAGATTAAAAGATTGACGGGAATTACGTCCTCCGCGGACGTGTACCTTGACATTCAAACTCTTTGAATCTTGAATGAATCTCCAAGTTTCGTTGACCCGAGTTACAGAAGTTTTTAACTTGTTCGCTTCGTAACTTTGCTTCGGCGAAACAAAAGGTGGATTACCCCAATGATATGAAAAACTTTTGAATGAGCCAAGGGCCGTATTACAGATTGAAAGTCCTCACGAATCCTTAAAGTAGTCCTTGCGACCCATGCTAATCAATTGACGCACTGTTCCGGAAATTATGTAAATGCCTCCATTTTTATATATCTACACATTCAATTAATCACAGTTAGAATAAAAACGTATCTGTAGATGCTTCGTAAATGAAAAACCATAAATTCTATTAACTAAAATATCTCATCAGAGTCTCGCTTGAACGCGTAGTGGTATTTTATGTATAATACGTACAGTCCCGCCAAAAGTGAGTTTCAGAGACAATTTCGATCACTTCCCGATGGGATAAAAATCGAAATAGTGCATAAAATACGTGCAGAAAAGATTGATTTCGCATAATAATAATCCCAAAATGTTATTAACAAATTAGTGAAAAAACAATTGTTCAACAAACAATCAGTCAACCTAACTTTTTCTGTAATGAAAATGATATGTAAATTTATTTGAATGCATACGAATTTTTTCAGATTTCTTTCTTTATTTCGATTTTTTTTTTTTTTTTTTTTAAATGCGCAGAATATAACAAATTTTAGATATGCGTCTTGCATAAAAATCTTGAGTGTAGAAGATAGTTTTATGCCGAACAAATATCCAAAATTCGTCATTTCGCGCAAGTTTTTCAAAATCAATTCAAATCAAAATCAAAATAAAGGAGAGAATCTGAAAAAATTCGTATGCATTCAAATAAATTAACATATCATTTTCATTAGAGAAAAAGATAACCCAAATACTTCGATAACGTCCCTTTTTAATATTTTATGTAGAATCGTGACACTATAAGTTTCCCATAAGATCCCGTGGATAAGAATTTTTTTTAAATATTTATTTTCCCGATAATATAGTCGATAACCCAGCTTGGAATTTTGCAAGCGCATTTCGAAGGGTTTCAACTATTATAGAAAAAAATATCAAGTCTCAAAGTTCAGAGAGGTTAATGCGCAAGGACTACCTTAACCTTGGCTAAGGACTCGAGGTTGCGAAAATTTTCCACTCAACACCCAGTAGCATCATCCCTCCAAGACAAAACCGGTTTTCACCTCTTTCTCCCGAGGCGTATTCTCATCGACCCTTTGAAGATAAATAAACAAACAAAATCGACTCCCAGACAATAAAAGAGATAAAAATGGTGTTGGGGCTTTCCAAACGGGACCGGTCTTAGAAACTGACCACAGCGATGCCCCATCGTCTTGTGCACACGGTAGGCAGTGTTTATCGTGCGGTGATGCGTCGTGGTAAATTTCCAGAACTGTCGGTTATGGCTAATGTACCTTTTCGGTCGCTCGTTATCCTCTCGCGGTGAATAATTCGTAATGCATTGAATTATTTCTTTTTTAAAACAATTTCGAGTTCTTTATCTACGATCTAAAGCTACCTTATAAATGGGATATTAAAAAATCGTTGACCCGCTTGAAACTCCTAACCGAATTCACGGAGAAAAAATATCAACATGAACATTTTTTTTCTTTTTGATACTTGGCGTCGCGATGCTACTGCGTCTCTGATATTCTTGCAAACATGTGGATATGTTTTTCTTTTTTGAACCACTTAACAAAGTTTCGATTTTTACCTGCCTGATTTTATCAATCTGATCTGAAGCTATTTATTTTATAAATGGCTATTTAAAACTCGTCGATACCTTGAGAAAATTCAAGTGGAAACAAAATCGTTTCTACGAATATCAGAATTAGTTTTTTATTCAGACCACTTTAACCTCTACGGTCACACGTTCTGGCTAGAACACTTTTGTAACGCTTTACAAGTTAACAAAAATTCCATTATTATCCACGATCACATTGCGCCACGTTATAAACGGCATATTTAAAAGTCGTTAACTTGATAACGAACTCTCAAGTGAATTTACAGTAGAGCACAGAATGTAATTTTTTTTACCCATCGACAGAGTTGAAATTTGTATCTCTATCTAAAACCTTACATCATAAATAGTGTACTAATCAATCGTTGACTCGTTTGAAGGTTCTTAACCGAATATACACTCAGAGAAAAATCTTCAAGCAAATACATAAATTTGTTTAATTTCTTTCACCATATAACGAGGTTAAATTTTTTATCTATGGTCTTAGACCTACAACAATCACTAGCTCCTAACCAACACCTGACTAAGCGAACGTTGGAAAAAAACCGTGAATCAATAATACGAACTGACAAGCTGGAAAAATGAGTTATCATTTTTATAATGAAATAATGACCATCAAATGTGTTACGATGGAATATTTCGAAGACAGTTACAGCGCCGAAGATTTGAATATCGCAATCTCCTTCAGACCGCAGGGCTTGAAGGTCTTAACTTACACCATTATTTCACCACGTCTTATGAGCAGCGATCTACTTTTTCAAATGTCGAATAAATGAAACAGATCAACATGCGCGATACCGTAATTATTCAATCTATCGAGTTTCGAGACCCACAACGACATTCTCGAATATTGGCACGTTGAGAATTCTTGGTATATTAACCAGTTATTAAATTAATGATCGTTTACGAAATTTTCAACGCCTTCTCGACCGTTTTCGCCTCAGAGTAATTATTGGGAATACCGGATGTTATCGACTTGCTCTAACACGGCGCATGTCATTCCGAAGTTTTCGTGAATCACCAGTTGTAAGAAAAGCATTATTATTACTATTTTTATGATCAATTTTTTGTTGGTTTTTCAAGGAGTTGATTTATTTAGCTACTATGAAGTAGAGTGAATAATCGCCTGCATTGCTTTGTTCGGTTTTGCATAAAACTCATGGATTTTTAGCAAATATATCATATATCAGTGAATCACAAATTTTGGGAAATAATATCAGTATTTATTTTCGATGACCAATCATCACTGTTTTCTAAAGAAGTGGATGTTTATTTTATTCTTCAATTTTTCGGGAATCCATGTTTATTAGTTAATTTTATTAGTTAAATTTTGATTATAGGACTACCAACATTTCTCTACATGAACCAAAATATTCTACAGTCGAAAAATATCATACAGCCCTGTTAACGAAATTTTGGTGCTGATCGGTAAAGTCGTTCCAATTTTCTGGCATTTAAAATTTTTCAATAAATGTACATTTTCAGTCACAACTTTCACAAAAGTTACGAGAGTAACATAAAAATTAGTACTTAATCAAAATGCGATATGAGGTTGTTTTAACGATGTTTCATAGTTGCACAAAATATATATAATTAAAAACAAAAAAAAGATGCAAAGTAGAACTTTGCACATTGCTTCCTCATACAAAATTTGAAAACAGCTGTAAAGACGATATTTCGAAATGTCAATTTTCACCAAATCTCCCAATACTTTCGCCAAAATAAAGAATAAATCTCTTCCTCACATTTTCTTCTTTCGAATAACCCCCTTTCAATGAAATCGGTGCCCGCAATGTATGCTTTTCTCCCAGTGCATCGTCATCAAAGCTTCACTCAGTTGAACCTTTAGTTCGCATTGATTGTAGGAGTAAACGCAGGTGTACATTTCGCCTGGGATAGTAGACAGGTATTTCAGAACTCGAGAGCACACTCACTCTCGAAAGGAACATGAATGAAAGGCGTTTCGAGATATGAGTAGTGCAGCAACATTGCGACGACGAGAGGTCGTCGACAGTGAGAGGCAGAGTGAAAAGCGCTACTACCTACAACAACACTTCACTCTGGCTACTTAATCGTCAAACGTTAAGAGACGAAGTTGTGTGAGCATCGATCCTCTCGTTGTTGTTATTACATAAGTAACTTCGATTAGCGCGCTACTTCAGTCAGGAATAAAGCGTGATTCTTTGATCGTGTACGAAACGTTGCTATACGTATATACGTTCGACTGTACACCTATTATAGAATTCCGACGAATATACGCGCCGCACAACGAACCATCGCGATTTCGACGACGTTGCGTTGCATTGCTTGTTTACGAGTTTGACCGACGGATAATAACGCTTTCATTATGTTTTCTCGCGTCTCGAAAGATCCTACATACTGTAATGTAACATAATGACTAAGAGGCGCATCGTATGTATCGTATATACGGGTGCACGAGTCGGGAGAGTGATAAACTAGAGGAATTTTTCTTTGTACTTACATGAATCGCCCGACGAATTCTCCCTCTGCAACTGAAGTAAGTATGAAGGCGTGTAATCTGTGCACGCACGCGCTATCAGACCCTCTGTGTTAAGAAAAGAGAACATTGTCGGCAGAGTGAAGAATTTTATAATAGATTATTCCTTAGTTTCTTGCATCGCGTATCCACAACAAATCCATCATCGCGATATGCACCCCGAAATGCGCACGCGCATCGACGAGACTTGATTTGGCCTGTTTATGGAATCCCTAGTCAACTTAATGTCCGCCGGTTTACCGAAAAACCACCAGGTGGTTTCTGAGCAGGAAAGTAACCTAAAAATTGGTTTGCCTGTAAAAACAAGCGATCAGGAAATTGAACAAAAAAATTCGGTCTTTTTTCGGTAATCGATGCGTATAAACGACTGTAAAACAACTTTTCGGGATATGCATATAGTATATATATATATATATATATATATATATATATATATATATATAGTGATATAGTGATATGCATATCTAGTCGTTTTTCGGTAAACAGTTGTTTTTACAGTCGTTATGACCAATTTTAGGTTTTATTTTTGCAAAAAATCACTCGGTGGTTTGACGGTGGTTTTTACGGTGCATCAGTAAAAAACAACGGTTGTCAAAATTGCTTAGGGCGCAAAATCGCCACAATCGGTGCTGATAGTTCGGGCCGGCAAACAATTTTGTTAATGTCAAAATAATACTGGTAATCGGCGTAAAATTAGGATATAATGTGACAAACAATATTATTGTCATCCTGGTTTCCATTGGTGTAAGGAATTAATTGGCGGAAAAAAACTATTTTACATCGCTAAAAACTAACCCGTTAACAAATTATTGCAAAAAATTGTGATTATAAAAATCCGCATATTGATGAAGTACAAATTCTGAAGTAAAAGCTCATTGTGCTTGTTGTTAATTTTTTGCGTGCAAAATTAAATAGCATTGGAATTGCACATAAATAAATTGTAGGTTCTTTGTTTTCAATTATGTAATAGAAAGTCAACAACGCTTTAAATCCCATAAAAGTATAAAATAATTGGCTTCGCATTTAAATAATTTTTCTTCTCAGTTTACGACTTGCACATAGATCGCATTATTTTGCTTTTACTTTTGAAGATAGTTTTTCTTGAAAGGAAAATGTTAATTCATATTACATGATTGTCATGAAAAATGAAACTAAAGAGAACAAAATTGCATTATGATCCAATGTTAAATAATTAGATCATTATTGGATTATCAGTAGAGTGACGATGTTCATAAATTATTATCCAATCGACCAATGGCGTTCAACCCACTTACGAAATTATAAAGGTCCTTCTTACAGTTGTTAACTATTTTACAGAAACGCGATTATTCGTTCACCGCAACGAGAAAAGTATGATGTAGCTGTGACGACACGACCCCGGTAAACGCGGTAGAATTGCAACGGCAAAAAGTGCTCCCTGGTTACGCAAAACAATTATCCGGTCATAGACGCGACAATCTTACTTTTACGAGTGCTTATGCAACCCGAGGGCGACAAACGTATTTCGTTAGAAGACGTATGGGAGTCTCGACTGTACAACCTTTGACATACGAGATCTTTGCGCGAGCTCAGATAACAAAAATCCTGTATCACGTATGAATGAAGGATGAAGAAGATAAATCAACAGTAGTGCTGGTGCAACAGCTGCTGACAACGAGGCTCATAAAATTACTTTGGGAAATAGCTACGAAACAAACTGCACATCTATTTTATACATAAATTTTAGTGTACCATGCATGAGTCCAAGTAAACTTGCAAGAAAACTGTAAATTCGTCAAACACTGCATAAAACTGCCGCCGACTAAGTTCAACATATTTCCACTGTAGTTTCAATAGAGGAACAATATTTTTAAATACCTCTTATGGCCTAGCTGAAATATCTAAATTCTTATATTTTGATTTTTTCATTTATTTCGCAGTCCTAAGAATTTAAACGGCCTACAATTAGATTTTTAAAGTTATGTGAATCATGTCAATTTACTGAATTTTTCAATTTTTCTAAATTTTTCACATTTTCTAAGTTTCTTGAATGTTCTAAATTTCTTGAATGTTCTAAATTTCTAAAAATTTTTAAATTTCACAAATTTTTTAAATTTCACAATTTTTTTAAATTTCACAAATTTTTTAAGTTTCACAATTTTTTTAAATTTCACAAATTTTTTTAATTTCACAAATTTTTTTAATTTCACAAATTTTTTTAATTTCACAAATTTTTTTAATTTCACAAATTTTTTTAATTTCACAAATTTTTTTAATTTCACAAATTTTTTTAATTTCACAAATTTTCTAAATTTCACAAATTTTCTGAATTTCACAAATTTTCTGAATTTCACAAATTTTCTAAATTTCACAAATTTTCTAAATTTTACAAATTTTTTAAATTTCACAAATTTTTCAAATTTCACAAATTTCTCAAATTTGCTAAATTTTACAAATTTTCCACATTCTCCAGATTCCCCAATCCTTCTGAATTTGCTATATCGTAATTTTGTGGAATTCAAACTGTACCGACAGTTCCTTATCTCTTCAACTAAAATAGTAGCCAATAGTACATTAGAACTATATAGAGAATTTATCTACGCCTGATTAAATTCGTTTGCATCGGATAATGTATTATAAGCTCATATATAGTCATACAGGATACGTTCAAGACTTATTGGGGGGGGACGTCGCAGCCTCGAGGATACAAGAATAAATACTTCCGCGAGTATATACTGGCATACCGTACACAGCCGCGTGCTTTTTACTTACACCCGATGAAAGTATGTATAGCGTTGGATTATTCAACAAGTTGCACACTACGCAACCGCTTTTCGCCACGCGGTTACGCTTCGCACTCTTTCTCAGTCTCAAACAATTTTCAGTGTCAATGAATCAGCTTCATAGAGCCTTGTATCGTTTACTGTATTTTATTATATTTTAATTTTATTCTCTGAGTGGTCTCTGATGTCCCTAACAAGGACATCGGTTCCTGATGCGCGTTCATCAATAGTTAAATTATGCGCATACTCAATAGTGCATAAATTAATGCGAAAACATTTTTCTTGTGCAGATCACTGAAACCCGATAAAATTAGTTACTTTCACAAAGACACGTTATCGTTGCATGGAGTACACTGAATGTCACCGCGACTGCGAATATCAGTCAACCCACGTGGAAACAAAAGAATCTGAAAATATCAAATATTTACAAGCTATATTTTTTCCCCTAAAGTATATTTATCATATCTTTCAAAATAATTTCACGTGACGAGGTATTCATCACATATATTCTAAATGAATTCGAAGATTGAGTTGAAGGTTTATCTTCAATTAAACGTCCGAGATTTTTTAAATCTAGTGGAGAGAAGTTATTTACTTCTCTTCCGCTAATATTCCTCTTTGAACAGTCTGGACAGCTTTATAATATTTTATCCCATTATTTATTGCGATGTGAAACTATATCGTAATCTTGTTTTGCTTCGTAAAATAATAAATTCAAAAACACAAACTTCGTAAAACGATTTTCAAAATTCCATTCCCTTATTTAGAAAAAATCGTAATAGGATAGAAGAAAAATCGTCGTGACGCAATTAGGGAGAAACAAAAATATCAGAGAAAGAGGAAAATCCCTTTAATAGTTAAGACTACCACGACATCTCTGAGCGCTCATGTAATGCTCTATGCCTACAGTACACTTTATTACCATGAGGGCTCGGCACAGAAACATCAAAGTTGTTATTATGTTTTACTGAGTTTCTGCTGTATGAGATTACATCGGAATCTCAGAAATGTTGTCTTTCGCTCAACAGGTGACGAGCAAACCAGTGCAGTGGTCACCCATCCAAGTACCGACCGTCAGTCGAGCTGGTTAACGTAGGCAAACCGTCGAGGCGATTACACCGACCGCGCGCCCGCTGTTTTTTCAGCAAAAACCGTTATTTAATTCAGTATTATGGTGGCTAATGCACTTCACACTAGTCAAATCAGTGCTAAATTTGTCAAATCAGTGCTAAATTTGTCAAATCAGTGCTAAATTTGTCAAATCAGTGCTAAATTTGTCAAATCATTTCTATAATTTCTAGTGGGTTAATTAACAGCTCCGGGAAGTTACTCACGAAGCAGAATAAATTCTTAACATATAATAAGTACATTCGCAGCCGTAATTCGAATAAAAAATCGACCGATATATGCAAATAGCTAGTAGCACGTTTCTTCACCCAGTTTTTTAAGGGGAAAAAAACCATAATTATAGCCCAACTATGAAGAGCAATATCCCGTTTTATTTGGGAGATCCTTAATCGATTAACCGTTCAGACCGTTAACCACTGTATTAGTTGTTTGAAAGTTGCTCTCATTTAGACCGACACCGGTGGTTGCGCGGTCGATGGGCGGCTCTGGCGGTCGCCAGAGTTAAGCAGCATTGTTTGCGGCCATAACTTGGATGGGTGACCGCTTAGCCGTGCACCGGCTGACTCATCATCAACCAGTAAGCGGAAGGTCAGTTTTTCTGAGGCCTCGGTGTATATACTTAAGCAAGTTACTTTCCCCGGGAGGTAAAAAAAGCGATTGAAACTATACCATGAAAGGAAAGAAAAAAAAAAAAAAAATTGCTCTCATTTCTATGCCTTACGTTAGGTTAGAATAGAACAATTAAACGGTTGTATCTTAACTACTAATACTATCAAAAATCCAGGCGGTCAATTCATTAAGGATCTTAGAATAATCAAAATGAATTATTGTTCGTCGTAATTGGACTTTTGTAATTTCTTTCGCCAAATGCGCTAAAAAAATGACATACTCTTACATATATCCGTATATTTTTTAGTATAATCAAGGCAGTGAATTTACTCATATATTAATAACCAATTCTGCTACTTGAGAAACTCCTCGAAATTCTTAACTAAAGCATCAGAAATAACAAAAATGTTTTCAACAGTTTTGCACTGATTTGACTAGTGTGAAGCTACCTTAAGATATACGGAAGTAGTTTACGATACGCCTACGCTCTATCAAAATCGTGTAGTTACTATGTGGGAAGCGACGTGACTACGGCACTTATAATGATGATGATGATGATGATGACGATGAACCACGCGTTCAAGATAGCGGCCAGCTCAGTTCAGTTGTGCCCAGCACAAAGAGTACATCTATCCGGAATAGAGACAATACTTTTTATCTTTCTCACGAGCAATAAATCTCTCCTTGGCCAAGGTTTATTCGCATTAGCCTTGCTGCAAACAGAAAATCGGAGATAATGTCGAGCCAACTGCCTACGTCAAATCCACAGAAAGCATGTGGAACTCGTGGAGAAAGAGACAAGAAATTGATTCACTAACTGAGTGACTACTGATCGGTCAAGTCCAGTAAAAGAAAAACCAATAATGAATAAACACGAGGGTGTTCCGCAAATTTTAAGAAATTCGATAAAAAATGTCCATAAAGGGAGAAAGTTGGATCAAGATCAGTGGTCCACAAGTATCTTGTTGGGATCCTGGTATTGAATTTTTAAAATAGGTACTTTTGACCCGTGCAGAGAAAATTATTTCCACGTGGCTGAAAATCTTATCATTGAGGGTTACAATGTTTTTTTTTTTGCACTGCACATTTTTTTGAGAGGAACTTTTGATTATGTATTCATGTATAACTTTTTTTTGTTAAAACGATGCTATAGACAAAATCAAGGAAGTCACTTGAATACAGATTTAAAAATGTGATTACACATAAATTATAAATTCACTGAATTTTCTGAAAAAACAATGAAAACTACATTTATGCCAAAAGTTTTCGATACACAGTATCTTTTTATATTTACACATTTTTCATTGAGCTGAAATAACAAAATATTTTTAACACCATGGAAAAATTAAAAAAAGCATCTTCAAAAAATTGAAAAAATTCCCTTATAAATTCTTCCAATTTTTACGATTACCTAGTAATATTTTTTTATTAAGTGAAAAATCCAAATGTACAATAAGGACACTATTTAATTGTCATAATTTGCACGTGATTTAGCTCGCTGAAAAATCTATACGAAAATTAGTCTTCCTACAAACAAAAAAACGAAATAATAGCTAGGATATAATGATTTACATAATTGGAACATATCCTTGAAATAAATCTCGAAATCCACATTTTTAAGCAACAGAATTCTTTATGGAATTTTTTTAAAACCTCAAAACCTCTTCTATCGCTGTTCGATAGAATTTTAAAAAAACGGGATATTGTTTTTGCGGATATTCAATGATACCGGTCTGAATACGCGTGTACGCGTTATTTCGCAAGGATCATTGTGCTTGTACGTGACTCCTTTTTTATATCGACCTATCGACCGGCACGTATATTTGCATTCGTGACTACATCGTCAGCTTGACCAATTATTCGTTCGTGAACGGTTTAGAACGATTTTACCAAAAATAACCACTGTTACGTTACTCTCGGAAAACCAATTGGGAATCTACAAAAAGATAAAATTGGTAACGTAATCCCAGCCATTGAAAAGTTGGCAATCCTCAAACTTGAACTTTTGTTCCAATTTAGGGTTTTCATAATATTGTATAGCAGTTCAATTTTTATAAATTTTTTCTTCCAAAAATATAAATAATATTAACAACGCCACAAATTATGCTAGAATTTCGATATTAGCATAATTTATTGATTATAATAACAGATGAAATGGATGAAATTTATCCAGCAGATGTCAAGGTCTCTTATGGGACTTTCCCATATGAATGACGTAGTTTTTTCTCTGTTTTTTAGGCAACATAAATATAAATGAATTTTTTACTAATTTTATTATTTATTTTTAATAAGGTATTTTCATGCTGATGACCTTGGGACTTGTTGGATTGGCATCGGGTTGTTTTGTCCTGGTCTTTCAACCCTACGATCTACTCTTCAAGCTCAAAGTCATCTTCAGCGACGGCGGGGAGATCTTTGAGCTCTGGAGGAAACCTCCAGTTGATCTCTACCTTAAGGTGTACTTGTGGAACGTAACCAACCACGAAGAGTACATTTCCGGCCAGGATGATAAACTTAAATTTCAGGAAGTCGGTCCCTACGTCTATAAGTAAGTTTGCAGGATTTTTTTCTCATAAATTCATTTATTATCTGACTAACATAATCCGTGTATGATTTTATTGAATTACTCATGAGTGAGTCAGAAGTTTGGGTTTTTTCCCAAGCAGAGAAATTATCCACAAAAAATTCGGGGACCATCACTTACTTATGTTAGTCTATATGTTAAGGATGTATGATACGTACAGTCCCGCCAAAAGTGAATTTCAGAGACCATTTCGATCACTTCCCGATGGGATAAAAATCGGAAAAAAATAATGCATGTAAAACGTGCCGAAAAGATTGATTTTACATAATAATAATCCCAACATTTTATTAACAAATTGGTGAAAAAAATAATTGTTCAACAAATAAATAGTCAACCTAACTTTTTTTTTATGAAAATGATGCGTTAATTTTTTTGAATGCGTATGAATTTTTTCAGATACTTGTAATTTAACTGCAAATATGGGAGTTGTTTAAGTATTTTATGTTGTCTCTATAAACAATTTAAAAGAATAAAAAAAAAGGAAAAATCCAAATAATAAATGTTTCAGAAAATTAACAATAGCTAATTGATCTATTTAATTATACTTTTGATCGTCCAATCTGTTGATTAAGTAAAAAATCATGTTATATGGTGGCCACGAGCTGCCAGATAAAAAATGGTCCAAGCGTAAGAAATTTTTAGTTTGGCAAACAATAATGTAGGTCAAATTTTTTATGTGAGCAAAAATGTTTAATTGATGGAAAATTTATTCGGTAAACCGTGTCCGGCGGATTTAGATGAACAAACTCTAATCTCCCTTTTTGGCATGCGGAAACGTGTCGTGTTCTATCGTTTGGCTCATGGTTAATAAAATGTTATCTTTGCGTCATTTCAGAGAAGGATTGGAACACTCGAACGTGACGTTCAACGACAATGGAACTGTCACTGCTATACCTCGTCACCCGCTCACTTATATTCCTGAAATGAGCGCAGGTGCTGAGGAAGATTTGCTAATCCTGCCAAACATTGCTCTCTTCGTAAGTAAATTATTCTGTCTTTTATTGATCCATTTATAATTTTTGGGTTGGACATTTATTTCATCAAGACGTATTTTGGAATATTTCTATGACTGAATGATTAGAAATTGCTACTCTTATTAAACATTTAAATTTATTATAAATAAATAGCGCATCTAAATTTTTTTTAAGTTGTTGCAGAAACATTATTTCGCATAATAATTATTCATAGATTGTGTTTCATATACTTAACTAAATCTGTATCAATTATTTCCCCTATCAAATATTTTGATTATGAGTAAGAATAATTTGGCTGAATTATGCATAACCGAAAAATAAACTTTTTCAGTTTCGAATAATAATTTATCGTGAAATGTATTTGAAGTACTTCTATGACTATGATTATGTATTGTTATTTCTATCAAACATTAGTATATATATATTTTTTCAAATTATTCATTTAAATTATTCATAGATATTTTTGTCAAAAACTATATCTAATGAATTTTCGTTTGATAATTACTCATCCCTGATTCGCTTAACTCAAGCCACGAACTTATCTACTACTATAAAGCTTTGTTTACTACTACAAAGCTTTATCTATATCAAAAGCGCACATGAACTTGATGTATGATTTTTTTTCATTCTATAGACGAAACACGAACGCGTAGCGTTAATCAGGTCACAATGTATTCGAGATTTAGGTCGACACAGCTGAGTTTAACGTCACAATTGTGCGAGAAATAATCTCTTCTTTCCCTCGTCGATTTAATTTAAAACGATAACGCAAAAGTCGGTCACCGAAATGTCAAAAGTTTTATAGGCAAATATGAGGACGATTTAAAAAAAAAAAGAGTAATCGCTTATAAATATTGAACGGACATAAAAAAAATTTTATAACCAAACATTTTTCAACAATATTAGGCAACTACAAAAAATGTGTGATAACTGGAGCGGTAATAAATTTTAAAAAAAATCAAACCTTTAAAATTTGAACCGAATGACAGACTAATAAAAAAGCTGAATTTTTTCTTCTGCCGTCGCAAATTTTTCTCTATGCGCAAGGGAAAAAGTGTATAGGCAAAAAGATGAGTACTGCATTAGAACGTGACGACATAACAGAAGAATACATTCCACCGGCACCAGTTTTGAGGTAAATTTACATTCGCGGAACACAACCCGACGTCCTTGACGAGAAATAATGCGAAATATATATAATGAGAAATATGAGGTATTGAAAAGAAAAAGAAAAAAAAATATCACACCCCCGCAGCGTCTCATGGACATAGGAAACCGTTAATAGTTTATTCAAGGAGTTTTGGGGGCTAAAAATAAAATGCATATCCTCGAAAAAAATCACAAAACTTTGGTTATTATCATACGATCTGCTCTATAATTATGATTTTATAATAATAACATGCACTGTAAAAAAAATCTACTTGAAATTTAGTGTATTTTAGTTGGAAGTTTTCATTCATAAACTTGCATATGAAATTTAGTATACAAATGTAATGTAAAATTAATGTATGGTACAACATGTTCAATAATTTACCTTAATTTTCCAGTTTAAGTACTTGAATCTTAATAATTTGCTTTAATTATACTGGAAAATTACATTAATTCTATACCATAATTGTTTATTAAATTTCGATGACGAGTTTATGCATAAGGACATCCAATCTTTTTTAACAGTGTGTAGCGATTATGCTACGATGACTAAACTTTTGAATGGCTGCAAAAGTGATTATTTTTCAATGGAAGTTCACGGTAATTCTTTTAAAAAATGGAAGAACATAATTAGTGCATTAATAAAGTAATGCCCTTATTATTTCTTCCATTATTTCCACTACTTCTTCCAATATTAAAACGAAAACTACTATTTTTTTGCTACTCAAATGTTTACAATCTTTTTTATAATCACTACATATTATTATTATGGAAACATAATTACAAAACAAATTGTACTGTAAACTATATCTCATGAATTAACAGGGACTTACAACTCTGAAATTAATAATAATAACAATAATAATAATAATAATAATAATATTTCGACAACCACATGGACGTAATATATGATATTAAATGCACATACTGCTCATGACTGCCAATCGAATCCATCCCAAATATCATAAGCTATTGACCCCGATTTAGCGAGTCAGAAGTAGACAGAAGTGAAACGAGATATTCTTCTTGTATTCTGAGAAAAATTTGCATTCAAGTCTATCTTAACGGGCATATGTATATGTATATATATAAATGAAGGCGGCATCATTAGCATGGGAAGAGCCATCGTCGCAATTATCGCATCAGAATCCCGCAGGAATCCCAATCCCTCACGCCATCGTCGTCTCGCCAACTGTACAATATCGATTGCTAAAAAATTCCACCTAAAAACCGTAAAAAAAAAACATAGGTTAAATATCAGCTGCAAAGAACTGTGCAAAGAAAAAAATTAATTACGAGTGGTCCTGCTTTATAAGACAATCAAGTCGAAGAGATTCCGTTTTTTAGTCTCCCTGTTTAAAGATATTCAACGATATTTTTAACATGGTTAACTGGTTTTAAAATTTTATGTTTTATACCTGACGTCAACCAGTAAAAAATAATTTATGTTTTATTTTTAGGAAAAAAAAAAATTACTTTCTAAATGATTTTTATGAATGTTTTGAACAGGAACTTTTCCTCAAATAACTAGAAAATTTTCATGAGAAAAATTTCGAACATTTATATATCTATATAAGCACACAATTTTAAAAAACTGAATTAAATATTAGCCGCAAAAGACTGAGAAAAAAATTAATTGCGAATAGTTAAAAAACAACCAAGCTAAAACAGATTTTTTTATTTTATATATCAAAGCTTAGACAAATTCAACGATTGTTTTTTTATTAGCGCTAAAAAGTTCTGGATCGCAATTTTTTTTTTCTTAATATATTACACAATGTCATTAATCTCGTGCATCTACAACGAAGCTGAGAAAATGTGAAGACTCAAATGTCGAAATAGGTCGGTATCGCTATCATAAATGTGACTGGGACGGAGAAATGGAAAATTAAGCGTGCACTCTCTTCGATCTCGACATCCTCTGTCATTAATACTATACCGATCACGTTTTATCGCTGGAAAAATGCCAGGCGGATCAACGTGACCGTACAACTGTAATTGCGCAACGGAGAAATTACATAGTTCAGTGGACTGGAAGTGCTACTGTCTGTCGTTTGAATTTTGTGCATAAAGAAAATATCGTTAACTGCAGAATTTATACATTTATAAAGGGGGCTTCGAACCTCGGACAGTGCACGTGTCAGTCTCTTTTTCATGAGAGTAACAAAATAGCATGTAATTTACACCTGCAAAAAATTACAACGTGTAAGAAAAAAATTCAAATAAAATATTCAAACGTCGGCATCGTGGTTCATTTTTCATATTATATAAAAAAAATTTTTATTAAAAAAGTTGTAATTCAATAAATTTTGTGGCTTTGTGAATTTGTAATTTTTGAACATCTTTAAAAATTCCGTATAATGCCTAGATTTTTTACGTTTTTTCGTTGTTAGATTTGTCGGAACATTTACTCATAGTGTCGTCCTCGAAAGTCGATGAGCTGACGCAGATAAGCGATCAACTCCTCATTGATTCCTTTGCACAGGCTATTGAGGATCTATATACGTACCATCGACACGTATACTTAATTATTTCCTGAGACTTTATAGCACATTCGCGCGCCATTGACGTGCAGATTAATAAAAGTTTGACGAATGGATTTATGGATAAACATAATAAACGACTGTATGCTCTTAGCGCATGTCCCTCGTCAAATCAACGAAGAATCATGTCGAATAATTAACGAACGTGTATTATGCTTATTTAAGTAAAAAAAAGTTTATTTAATCGGCGCCAAGTGACTTTTTAATAATTGCGTGTGGCTCATATGCAGCAAGACATAAGTCTAAACCGGCTTAAGGTATTCATAAGCATTTGCTAGTGCATTCTCCGCGTTTCGAATCTCCGAATTAATTATCATCAATCGCTATTTTTGGTAAATTTTTGCAACCTCATTATTCACTGATCGTTTAAATAATATTAACTGTAACATTGATTTGTTATTTCTAAATTAAGCTCTAAAAAAAGATAGCATAAAAAAAACTGTCTACATCAAAATTAGAAATAAATATTGTGTTATGATTTTCCTAAGATGTCATTATTTTTTCAATTGTTTATTTCTCAAGTTTATAGTATCTTTTCATTGAATTTTCAATATCTACAAAACATGTGACGAAAAAAAAAAATTAGAATTGAGTTTTTAAATATATTATTCATCTCTCTTAATAAATTATTGAAAAGCTCGAGATGCAATTATCTCAATGTTTACATCAGTTATTACAAGTTGAACATCGAAAACAAGTGTTATACACCAAAGTTCAAGAGAGCGACAGTTAAGAGTGTATCGATTAATTGTTATTATCATTATCATTATTATTACGGTTGTATGAAAGTAGGTCGACACAAATCGAGAAAGAGGTTTCGCAAGTTAGTGAAAAATTACTGTGCTACACGCTCGATGGCTAATTATCTAAGAATGTTGAAAGGGGCGCGAAATGGATGCGTTTAAAGTGATATATAGCAGAATTTCATTTGGAGCATAAACAAACATGCAACAAATTCTCTTTTCCCGTCTCGCTCGTACACATATGCGATAAAAAAAAAGAGTACGTTGATTAATAACGTCTCGAGGAAGCTGTGAGTGTATTAGTTCGAACGGAACAAATTTATGTATTGCTTTCTACGCCTTAATCAAGTATGAAGCAAACAAAATTTTTTATATTTTTGAGAAGAAGTTCTTACTAAAGTAAATGTTGGTAATTTCAAAGAAAATTTTTCGTTAATTTATAGTTGTATAGAAATAAAGTAAAAATATCAATCTTGCAATTTTTTTCACCAATTCCGGTCAATTTCTAATGCAAATAATTGTCTTCTTCAAATTTCTTCTGTATTCGCATTCGAAAAGAATCTTTCAAAAAGATTATTTGTTGATTCGTCGTTAAAATTTTAGTCAACCTTCTACTTTAGCAAATTATTATTGCACTGTTTTATAAAAATACCTTCTCAGATTCATCTGTAGAATTAATAAAAAAATTCTTTGGTTATTTTTTAACAAAAATTCATTTTCCTGAAAAGTACAAAAATATTTGCAATGTGCATAGTAGTAACAAATGTCAACGATGAACTTATTGCAGCTCATTTGTACTCTTACAAAATAAAGAGAATAATTCAACAATAATTCAATAATACATCCAACTTAAGCTAAAAACTTATTGTTTATTATACAAAAAAAAACACATCTATTTTTTGTAGAATTAAATATTCGCTAAAATCATCCAGAAAATCGTGTTGACGTCTTGCGATATTTTTTACAACTACAAAAATGTTAATTAATTTTGTTTTCATGTGTACATAATGATAAAAAATGAAACTGATGATAACACTCGTCGACAGTCTGGCGATCGGACGAAGAACTTATTGCTTCGGGGGCTAATTGAGAAGTCATTGACTATCTTGTTCAGTGTAGCTCTCGTCAAGTTGTCATAGAAATGAGTAACGGTAACAAAAAAAGTTTTAAAGGTGCAAAACTCACAACGGCGATACGATATAGCGCACAGAAGTTGTTGAGTCACATAGCAACGTTGATAGTTACCTGATTCATCAAACTCAGTACAGATCAGACTGTAATGTACTCTAGTACAGCTTTTATCTCAAGGAACGAGCGGTGAACGTTCTCGAATCTCACATGAATTTGTATGAGGCAATGCTATATTTATATATATTTATACGTGTGTGTAGTCCACAGCATTGACGATAATGAGTCTCGCATAATATTTATCTATGTTCTACATTGTGAATGGCGTCAAGAAAAGTTTTGCATCGCATTGTATAAGCTATCGTCTCATAATTTGTCTATTTCTTCCGTCATCTGTAATACGTAATGTGTCGTAATGAATTTGCACTAAATTCATGTTCGTCATAAAAATTCATATTTTTATTATTTCCGAGATTACAAAGTCTATCGTGATCTTTTCAAGCATCTGTTTATTCAGTTATTCCATTTTTTCACCTGACATTTTTTCAACCTTAAAACCGAAAAATTAATAAAATGACATTCTCGAGGATATGAATTGACCTTTAATTTTCTTGTTTTTTACAGAATTATTCAAAATATATAAACCTGAACGATTTACAGGATTCCAGGAATTTTATATTAATTTTTTTTAAAAGAAAACAAAAAAACTGACTCTGGAATTAAAAAACTGAAATCTTTATAAAGTCGCATCTATGAGAAAATATATTAAACATTTATGCTCTGATTAGTTGCAGTAACATTCGCTATAAACAAGTTGAATCAGATTTAAATTGGTTGGTTCATCGTTATTTGATCAGCAAAGAAATAATGTATGCGTCAGCGCAACGTCCTTAAGTAATTTAGAAAGGAAGAACGTGCGGTAATATCGGCGAACGTATGTTATTCCTTTATGAGAATAATAAGTGTAGTAATGAAACAATAATTGGAAACATAAATCTGGCATTAGCGCTAATTAATGTTGTCAAAGTAAATTAAAATATAGTGTATCTAGAATTGCGTTTATACTAAAATGGTTTTTAACAAAAACTGAAGAGAAATTCGTATTTAAATTCGATTAAAGAAGCAAAAACATGATAGAATTAAGAATAAATTTAATTTTTTCAGGGGATTTAAAATGTTTTTATCGAACTTTAAAAAAATTTTATTCCCTCAATTATTCTTATCATTGCTAAACTTTCTATAACCTTTTTCCATTTCTGTGCAGGTTACTCACAATTAAAAGCAAATCACAAAACGTCCGAAGGAGAGCAAAATATGTTTATTCAATTAATTTTTCGTGAAAAAGTTATACTAGTAAATTATAATTAATTTCCATGAAAATAAAATTTCTTAAACATTTTTCTCCCGTGTTGTTTCCATGGTTAATCTCAGTGCCACCGATTAATACAAGGAAGAAAAGCAACGAGCTGTTAGTAGCGTTGAATCATCGCAATTTCTGATAAAAAAAATTGCAACAACTATTTTATTTATGCGGAAGAATCGAGAATCTATTATCGAAAACAGAGATTCTTAATAAAGAGAGAGATGACTATATGGGAAAAAAACGTCAACGATGACAGAGACGGTTACACGCGCGCAACACGCAATAATATTCTTTGTGATTTGTTACCGTGTTTCATTCAACATCAACGCATTCCTTTGGCGTCTAACCTAAACGTCTCGCGGCACGAATATCGTAACGTCGGACGTTCGTGTGAGAAAACTCGTTACTAAATCTTATGACAGCAACGTCAATAGCAAAAAATAACTAATAACAACTTGTCTAAATGTTCATTACCGAAAATTTTATTTACCAGTTGAGATATTAAATTCAATATACATTCGTAGCAAAATTAAAACTTTTTTATATACCAATACCTGTAAAAATACTGTCTTTACTATTAATGGAAACTTTCACTCAATATTTTAAAAAGTGAGTTTTCACTTTTAAGACTCTTTGCAAATTTACTTTACTAATAATTATATTCGCCAGATATATTGTATTGTACACGTGTAAAATAATTACTGATTTTTATATTAAATTTCCAAAATTCCATTTTGTGAAAATATTTTCTTTACTTTCAATGAAAACGTACACTGAATACCTTCAACAGTGAATTTTCACTGTTAAAAATTTATGCCAATTTACGTTAGAAGAAATTATATTCACCAGCTGATATATTAAATTTAATATACGTGTGTAGTAAGATCACAATTTTTTTAATCAAATTTCGCAATTCTTTTATGATGTGGTAGAAATTACTGTAAGTTTACATCCTACTTGCATAACAAATTTAATATACACATTTTATTTAAAAAACTTCTTTTACGTGTAATAACTAATTATACTAAATATATTCATCACTCTTGTTATCGTTGAGTACAAGCAAAGAGCAAGCGAAGATAAAATATAAAGATATAATGTTGGAGATATACGGAAATGAGAAAAGAAACAGGTAAAAAACTTGTCTGGAACTATCGACGCGCACGCGACAAGCTTATTCGTCTCATGAGCATATTGCAAACTCGTAGTTGAAGTGCAAATCATTTTAATCAAGATCACTCTCGTCCGGTGACGTAGAAAATCTCCGTAATCAATGCGAAATGTATAAGCGATAAACAACGACTTCTCATCACCGGCATCTTCCACTATTACGAAGCAAATCACTGGCTAAGAATATTACAAAAGGACGAGTCATGAATTCTGAACACAGTGATATCATACGATTGATTATTCCAGCCAAATACAATTTTCTTACAGGAATGTGAAATTTACAGCTCACGTTTTAACGCGTTGTGTCAAAAAACTTGTGATACATCAACACTTCATTATTTTTTGCTCAATAGAATCGAACGTTGGAGAAAAATATACATAGCTGCTCCGTAATGTTATGTAATATTTGCGTCACAAATAATTAAGACTCCATTGTAATTTCTAGATCCAGAAGAAAACGGCATAATGAGTATTTGTATCATAAAAAATTTGCTCAACTTGGGTAAAATTACTCCAACTTGAAAAAAAAAAAGTACATAAATGTGAATGCGTGAAAAACGTTTAGTACACAATAATTATTATTATGGTTTTTCTCAATAACAATAAACTTCGGAATTTACTATATACGTTCCAATTATCTCATTACACCTATTTTAGTTATTATATTGAATTTTCGATAATAAACAGAACTTACTTAAACACAAATATTTTACAATGAAGAAATGGGTTTTATTACAAAAAATTCACCGTAGAATTCTGTACTATTCTGAATTTCAAAAAATAATTAATTTAATCATTAATTAATCACAAATTATTACACACAAATTACTAATCAATTAATTAGTTAGTGATACCAATAATAAATGAACAGAAAATTGTAACTCAAAACACAAATATTACATTTTTCTCTCTTTTTTTAATTATTTTCTTTATCTTTTCTTTTGCAGAGTATCGCGAATGTGATGCGAGATTCATCGTACCTAACGAGATGGGGTCTAAATGTACTTATCGGACAAACTGAGGCCCAACCACTGGTCGAGATGACGGCGAAAGAATTCATGTTTGGCTACGAATCGACACTCGTGACTCTCGGAAACACGCTATTGCCTTCGTGGATTAAATTCGACAAATTGGGACTGATCGATAGGGTACGTGATAATCATATTCGTTTGACCTGTCAACGCAGTGTGGACACTTTGAATAACTCTTAGAAAGTGTTTTCTAGGTTTCAAAATCACAAAATACGTGTTTCTCGCAAAATCACAGTAATGAGTGATTTTGTGAGAAACACGTATGAAAAATTCGTACCTGTTCAGACAACTTGATGAATCGTTTTCATTCGAAAAAAAGTTAGGTTGACGGATAATTTGTTGAGCAATTTTTTTTCACCTATTTATTAATAAAATTTTGCAATTATTAATATGAAAAATTAATCTCTTGCGCACCTTTCACCCAGAAAAATGGATCTGATGAGTTTATTTGAATCAATAAGGGGGTGTATTTGGAATAGATAACATTTTATTTCAATCAAATAGAGTCTATTGAGATGGGATGAAATTTTATTTAGATAAAATAAACTCTATTTCGGTTGGATAAAATTCTGTAAGGCTGGCCATTAAATAGATTATTTATTTAATGGAGGGCCTAATAGAATTTTCTTCAATCGGAATAGACTCTATTTGATCTGAATAAAATTTTATTCATTCGAAATGCATCTCATAATTGATTTAAACAAACTCTTCAGACCAATTTCTCTGGATATTTGTATGCTTTATTTTTGAAATATTTTTCTTCCATCGGGAAGTGTTTGAATTTCTCTTTAAGTTCTCACTTTTGAGCGCGTTCCTAGATCATGATTAACTCCCCATCGCGCTCCTAGATCATGATTAACATGATCTCATTTTGTTGACGAGAAACAAAAATTAAAACAATTTTGGCTGTAGACTAAATGTTGATAATGCATTTTTCTAAAACAGATGTACGATTTTGATGGAGATTACGAAACCGTTTACACCGGCGAAGGTGATGTGAGACTGACCGGCCTCATAGAGAAATATAACGGGGACGTAAATTTGCCACAATGGACCGGAAGTTGCGCGAATGTTCAGGGCGCCAGCGACGGCGCTAAATTTCCAAGTTACATCGAGCCAAACGACACTCTGCTCTTCTTCAGGAAAAGCCTTTGCCGCAGTGCTCACATGGTAAAAATAATTTGCGTTTTATTTATCTATTTTTCGCCGTAATCTTTCAATTTTTTCAATTTTTAAAAGTGTATTTATCGGTAGAAAAAGTTATATTACCAATTCGACAGATGATTGATAGTGACTGTGAAAAAGATTGTGTAAAAAATTCTCATCTTGGAATAGAATTAGATTAAATTTTTATTTTTTAAGCACAAGTTTTATTCTTGAGAATATTAAACTATTAAAATTTTTATTCTCTAAGCTGAACATTTTACTGCACGCTGGAAAATCTATTGAGTACAATGGAGCATATTAAGACTTTCCATACATTTTTTTATCCATGGAGAACAATTATTCCATAAAACACTTCAAGTTCGCTTCAAGTCAATTATGAATATTGCAAAAACCAGCGCACCTTAGAATTGTAATACCTACATAATAATTTATTGTCGGATTTCATGGACAGGTTCGCACGGGAGAAAAAGATGTCAAGGGCCTGCATACTTACCAGTACAAATTTAAGGAAAATGAACTAGACAACGGCGTTAACAATACGGAGAACAAGTGCTTCTGTCGACAGGGACGTTGTCTGCAGCCTGGACTCATTGACGTTACGGACTGTTACTACGGTGAGTCAGATACAAGAATCGTTAATAATCGTTTCAACCTCTTTTCCAATTATTTCTATACATTGTCTGAATAAACCTACAAAACAAATTTTAAAAAAATGAAAAGCATCCTCCTCTACTTCTTCCGATGAATTTTTGGGCAAGTTTTATTGGAAATCAATTCTTATCACAATTACTCAACTCAATCGATTCTTCATACATGAGTTTTGACTATAATCGACTATTTATGATCAATTTCGATGAGAATCGATTATAAACATCGATTTCTACAGAAGTCCATTTCTTAAATATCGATTTTTACAGAAGTCGATTGTTAAACAACGATCTTTACAGAAGTCGACTGTTAAACATCGATTTTTTACAGAAGTCGATTGTTAAACATCGGTTTTTACAGAAGTCGATTGTTAAACATCGATTTTTACAGAAGTCGATTGTTAAAAAACGATTTCTACAGAAGTCGATTGCTTAAACATCGATTTTTACAGAAGTCGATTGCTTAAACATCAATTTTTAGTTATGAACATTTCCCAGAATCAGTTATTAACAGATCGATTTCTACCACAATCGACGATACAAAATCAACTTTTATAACGATCGATTGCTCAAGCATCGATAGTTCCGGACAACTTCACAAATCCCTTGCCCTCGCATAAATTAAACATATCATGAGTGGTCGATAATTGCACATTGCGCCAAAGATTAAAATACAGCTTGGACGTGCATGCCGATCTTTCGATCGGCATGCACGGCAACCGATGTTAATTGTGCCGATTTCCGCGTTTAAAAATTAACTTCGAACAATTATGCTGCCTCTTCATAGAATTTCTTGCAATCATAATTCCCAGAGTCCGGCATAAACACGGGAATTCATCGTTAGCACGAGCATTATTTGAAGAAAAAACCTTATAATCCGTGCACGAAACGATCGTTAAGGTGGCGGATCGACGCGTGCGATCGATGATAGCTCAAGGAAAATTACGGTCTGTGATGGAAACTGTACGAGACAAAAAAAAACTCGATGAATGACGCAGATCGCCTGAAGCTAAAAAAATTGCCGCGTTGCGCGTGTGCTCGATGACCGCGACCTGTACAGTCTCCTGTATATTGTACAATTAAGATGTTTCGGCTATCAAGTGTCTATGCATATTAGGATGTACCAAAAAAAGCGATATTTTTTTTTTCTTTGCTCTCCGCCCAAAATATCATAAAATACGTCTTAGTAAAGATCCTGTTAAAAGCGGAGCTCATAATTTTCATTTTTAAAGGTCCATCATCGCGTTTGAAGTCTTCCCATTCAAATAACACGGGAAAGTGATTTTCCTCCATTTTTTCTCCCTGCAACCGAAGAAGAAATTTTTTTGCCGGACTTTAATCTCCCGTAATAACGGAATCGAAAAAAACGACTTATTTTCAAAACGAGTTAGTTAAAAAATCTGAAAAAAATTCACGAAATGTACTTTTGAGTAATACCGATATATGGCCAATTATCGAACAGATTCTGGAGAATAGAGAAAAAAGTGATGGCCCAATATACAAGTTACCGCATTTTGGTCGTGGTCAACTCTTTTTTCTTATATTCTCATACCGATCATTTAATCGCGATCGTGCTTCTTGCCTGTGGAGTTACCGATACAAAAAATAAACACTGAAAAAGATGCAACGAAAATTGGTTACTCGTGTACGTGATAAAATGATGGGTAGTTGATTGAAATGTCATGTTTTATGGCTTGTGCAGGTTTTCCGATAGCGCTTTCTTATCCGCACTTCTACAAGTCCGATCCTTCACTCCTCGAAGCTGTTGAAGGACTTAAACCCGAAGCTGAAAAACACGAATCTTATTTCTACATTCAACCGAAATCTGGACTTCCAGTGGATCTCGCCTTTAGATTCCAAATCAACATGGCTCTGCAAGACATCAGTCGGATTGCTCACGTTGAACAATTTTCCGATTTTGTTCTGCCTCTTCTATGGTTCGAAATTGTAAGTATTGCTTCGTATGTACATTTTTTATTATAAGAAATTGCCAAGAAAAATGCAATTTTTTAATCATAAAAATCAAAAGAGATAGAAATGTATCTGAAATGCAGAATATTTGGTCAATCCAACATTTGAAATACTGAAAATAAGATACTCTCAGAATAATAACAATTTTTCAACAATATTAATACAGTGATAAAAATTCGTTTGACAAATCCGATAGAGAACTTTTTTCTCATTGAATGCATCCTCTGAAATTTTCATGAAACTAAACGATACAACTATTTATTTTTTTAATTCTTCAAAAATGACCAACTTTGGTTACCTTTGAAAATTTCGTAGCGAAACACTTAGACAATGAGAACTCGGAAAATTATAGTGTACTCAAAAGATAAAAAGTTTTTTTTCGTGCGTATTTGGCGAAAATTGATCAAAAACGCAAAATATTTGAGAAGTATAAATAAATTTAATTCAAGGTAAACAATATTTGAAATTTTGTATTGAAATCACAAAGAGAAATGATATTTGAAAAGACAAAACGAAAATTTATTCCAGATACATACTTGAAACACTTTTTTGTTATCTCACATCGCCATTTAATTAGCTTAATGAATATCCATAGATCTCGAATCATAAATGCTCTGAAAATAGCTGATCGAAAAAAGAAGTCTTTTGTCGTTCCAACTTCCAAGTAAAAGTTTCCGAGGTCACAAAAAATCCGCGTAATTGAGCAACAATAAAACTCGCTTGCAAAGAATTCCTATAATTTTATTGTTGGCATTCGTCAACGCGAAGGTACGTGATGCGAATGCCGACACAACAGCCTCTGAATATCTCGGTGGATAATCGAGCAATCATAACCAGCTACGGTCAAAACTGATTTAATCTAAATTCGCGATCATACGAGGAAATAAAGTTTGTATTTATTCATTAATCTCTTGATATTTTGTTATAGGGCATGTACGAACTTCCAGAGAGCATGAATAACCGATTCCTGCTGTACTTAAACGTACTTCCGGTCGTTCAAGATGCTGCGGCTTATGCACTCTTCGCGGGCGGAGCAATTTTTCTCGTTTGGAGCGTCGTAAAGATTCTTATCAATGGACCAAACGGTACGAAGAGTTCGGCCAAATGGTTCGAGTCCGAGATGCAAAAGAAGAGGCTGAGCTTTTTGAACGATAGAAGAGGATCGGTCAAGTCGAAGATGATGGATACTTACTACAGTTCGCTTTTAGAATCAAAAGATGAAAATCCATCAGCTGGTGAACAGCACGATAACAGCGAATGCTTGAAAGAAGAACTCGTTTGATTTAAAAGAAAAAACGAGCAAATGGAAAAATGATTTTAAGAAACGAAGCCAAAATTAACTAAGAGTGAAGGCGAAAGAAATTGCACCTTTCTTCCATCATTCTGAATGTTATAGCGCCATAAAGTCGGAAGAGGAACTTCTTCTGCTTCTTCTTCTTCTTCTTTAGATTTGGCATCTAATGTTAACTCTAAAAAAATACGAGTGTCTCCCGGTCGAGAACTCGACAATTTTTACACAGAGTTTAGCAAAAGGATATCCGTCAATGATAAGCAATCTTCGCGATGGTCTTGTCTTCGTTTACCTCAACAACTTCCAAGAAAGAAGAAATACGTGGATTTTCTCTTTTAATAGTTTTATACTAGCGATAGTATGTTATTTTACGACGTGTTTTTGTTGCTAAACTTAACAAGGGAATATCGACGGATCCAATAATAATACGAGCTTATAGCGCTTCGCTCGGGAACGGAATTAGCACGTTGAGGATGTTGCAACGTTTCATACTAGTCAAATTAGTGATAAATATTTTTTAAAAACGTCCCCACAATTTTTGGTAGTCTATTTTACTATTCTGATAAGTGGTTTGCGCAGCGGAATGTGTTCTCAATACATAAATATATTCACAGCCGAGTTACAAAAAAAGTAACTTTATCTACATTTTTTACAATTAAGAACATATAATTCTGCGTTAATCATTGTTCGAAATACTAAATAAAGCCCCCAAAAAATTGAAGAACCGTTTAAAAAAAAATTACCACTTATTTTTCTAATGTAACGTTTACATTCTCGTTAAGAGAGTGAATTCAATCGCGATTCATACGGATTTAATAATCATTGCTCGGGAAATTTATTGTTTCGTTTTCAATGTGTTTCGCCGTTCCCGAGAAAATAATCCGTAGATCGCATTATCATAATAATAATAATGATAGGCGTTCTGTATTACGTGTCATCGAGGTGCACGAATTTAGTCAACAAGCTGATCTTCACCTTGCGGTGGAAAACACGTATATTTAAGCGCGACAAGCGATAAATGACCTATTCAACTCTTGAGAGGATTGACGATTCCAGTGAATCGACGTACGACTCGATGATCTATTTAGTGATCTTCATTTTCGGAGTCGGAAATGATAATGATGTTCGTTGAGAACATATTTAGCAGCTCGAACCGTATAGCAAGAATTCCGTCCAATCAAGAAGAAAAAAAAGACACAAACACACACACATAAATACTTGAGACATCAAAAGCCATCTTAGCCGATGTACGGTTCTTATTGCAAATCAATTATCAACAGTATTCGATATTATTTACGTAATACCAGACGATCTCGAATGATTTTCTTTTCTTCCTTTCCCCAATAGATGAAAATGTAAATATGTAAATACGAAGTTAGTCAGTAGTTGGATCTTCTGATAATGTTATTTAGTTAGATATTAAGCGAGGATTCCTTTCCCGTCGCAATTTTAAAAGGCTCAATAAGATACAGCCTGAAAATAGCGCCTGGCGAGAAATTAGCTGTAAAAAAAGTGGGCTTTGCAAACAATAATCAGCAATTTATTTTCACTGTGTTTTAATAAATTCGGAGAATCGTGGCGATTAAAGTGCACCGACGATTCTTGGCGCAAAACGACACTCTTGCCTTATTTAATAGTAACATGCGGTTGTCGAGGAAATGAGTTTGGTACTTAATGCGTCGCTCAACGGCTCATTGCCGATAATTTAACGCACTCAAAAAAAGGAAAGAGTTAAAATTCTCTTCTTTTTTTTCTCTCTTTATTACATATATAGTCTTCTCTTTGTCTCTCTCTCCCTTTTCTACTATCGGATACACACGTGTATAGGTAATAATTTATATACTCTATTTGTAATAAACGATAGTGTTAGCGTTAAATAATAGTGGTGACATAGTGCGACGAAATTTCTTGCAAAACGAACAAGAATTTATAAATATCCTTCTCCGCATCGTCAGTCGATGTCCTAGAGAATTAGTTATTTTAATTACGCTGTGGAGCGTGGTGGAATGTGATAGTTGCCTTTTTCACATAATAACAGTAATAATAATAATCATAATAAGCAAGCATTGTGCTGAGCCCTTCGACAGGATCAGACGGAGATTGGGACAAAGCTTTTAAGTCCACTGAAAAAGAATTAACGTCGTTATTATCATTATTATTATTGTTGTTGTTGTTATTATTACTATTAATGAACGACACATTGTGAATCTTGCCAGTGAATTGTTCTCAGCACTGCGATTTCTCGTAAATATTGCTCAATAAAGAACGGTTACTTTTTTAATTGTAATTTTTATTTATTGATCCGCCCGTTGTCCCGAATTTGTTTATATTATCTGCGACGATGGGCCATTTTTTGGCTTGTTCACGGGATTACGAGATTTTAATCCTTTTTTTTTATTTCAATGTGGTATTGAAATATTATCTCGTGAGAAATTCCCTGCCAATCACAAATATCGAAGAATTTTCATAAAAACCTTAATAAGTTGCATGGGAATCCAAGAAATCGAAAATCGACACGTTGTTGGATCTTTGCGTGAAAATAATTCATTTTTTTGTACGATGGACGACAAATTTGTAGTCAGCAGCACAAAATACAGAGCATCTAGCACAAAAACAGTATTTCTTTACTTTGAATAATTTTTAGACGACTCAATTCTTCAATATTCAAAATTTCGAAATTTTTTTTATACGTTATTTCTTAGCAATTCGGAGTGCGCTATGAAAATAAGCAAATTCATTAAAATATCGACTACTACTGTCTAATTATGAACAAGTTTGGAATAAGGTAAGGTATACAATAATAATTCTACAACAAATAACGGGTTCATACTCGTTTTATTCCGCAATGTAAAAGTTTGCGTAAAAATAAGAAGTTGCTTGAACAGCAATTAAGTGGCGAATGAACAGAGACGGCGCACATATTTTTTTCCACGTCAATCACAAATAATTACAAACTCAAAACGATCTCATTAAAGAGATTCCTTCGTTTTTTCTATTACAGATCCAGTCTATTTTTGATTTTTCGTGACGCTTAGTTCCTAAACAATTGTAAAGCGAATCTATTTACAATAAACATAATAATGGAGACAATAATCCAAGACAAATTCGAAGTGCTCTCACTTTACAATCGAAAATCATGTAATTCGTTACGTGTTTTCTTGTTTTAATGTATAATCACGAGTGTGGTACTGAGAAATCTTTGTGCATCTGATGATGGATCAAGAGAATGAAACCTGAGAGTAAGTACCGTTCATGTAATGGCTATACCTACTTTTTTCATTCATTTTTCCAGCCATCGACAAAGAAAATGCCTCATAACTAAATAATTTATGAAATATCAATTTGCTTGTATACAATTATAATGGCCGAAGGCTCTTAACGAAACGGTAAATAAACAGCAGAATGTATAGTTAAACAATGTCGTGTTATTAAAATGCGTGATGATGCACTTGCGTTTGAAAAATTCCTGTCACGTCGGGAAATGTCTATGAATTTATGAATATTGTCATCAAGAAAAAATTGTATCTATATAAACGAAAGCGCTGTCGGCTAAGATACGGCATAATACCATGTCTGGTTACGGAGATACATAAATACGTACAGCAATATAGTCATTCGCTCTGACAGTGATACATCAAATACATACTATAAAACTTTGCTTCAAGAAGAGAAAAAACATTGTGCACCGCATTTTAAATCCGTACAACACAAAAATCGTGTCGCCATCTCTTCTCGATTATTCCCTCATCTTCATATCCGCTACATTACTCGAAATTGATTTGTTCGTCGCGCACACTGAGAAATCTTGTTTTTCTTTTTCAGTTTTTATAAAACGAGATTCTCGCACCGCGCATATATTAGAGATATACAGCATATTTTTCGCTCTATTCCTTTTATCGAATCTGAAAATAATCGCAGAATCGTAGGAAGCCGTCGAAAGGGTTCAGTATATATAATTGTTAAAGAAATGCTTACTTATCTTTGAAAAAAAAAATCCACGATTGCTTAACCGCGAGCATAGATTTTCCTCCCCGAAAAAAAATCCAACATCTACTTACAAATTTTAGTCTCAATTAGGGATGGTCACAATACTTCTAACTAACGATTCGTAGACATATTTCTTTTTTTTTTCTCCTTCTTCATTTTATTAATGTGCTTCTAATCACATTAATCGAGCATCCGCGACTTGAGATCCCCTCACGCCCTTCTAAAGGGCACATTATAAAATACTTTTTAAATCGTATTCATTTCTTAAACGCATTCAAATTATTATTTTGTACTTTGATAGTATCTTTTAAGATTATATTTATTGGCTGGGCTGGCTGGTGTATCACATGTGTAACAAGATCGTGACGCATCGATATTTATTTATTCATTGATAATTCGAGTGCTTTCTGGCCACACCACTTTTTTGCCCATTTTCTCTTGTTTCCTTCCAGTTGTTTTACAATAAAGCTTGCGGATGTAATGTTACAAGTTCGATTCAAGAGTCGGCAAGTAAAAAATACTGTTCCATTGATGATTTAGATTTTATTTCACGATGTGTAATTATTTATCCGCAAAATGTGGTAAATCAGTTGACTCGAAAAAAAACTGTTAACGTCCGTAAACCCTGAAACGATAGATTACGCGCTACAACTGAAATACTCCCTTAAACTCCCTCAACAACTCACAGCAACAAATAGTGACTCTCTCTAAATTCACGTTACTTACAAACTAAGTAAACTCAAGTGAATTTTTCAAGAGTTGTACGTGTGATTGATGTATTTGCAAACAAATCTGGGCGGCATTTGAAATACTATTATGGAAAATCCGTGTTTTTTATAGATATTCAATAGATTTATCGATTCAACAGAAATTGAAAGATTTTCCCGTGCTACTTTGAATATCTCGAAATATGTATTTTGTATTTGGTATTCAAAAGACTTCATATGATAAGCCCTCAAATTTTTGGTATTTCAAATACAGTATGAATTTCGCTTACATTTCGAAAATTTCTATTTTCCCCAGATCTGTTGGCAAATAAATGACAAAAAAAATAAAGAAAACATAAAATAAGGTCGGAATATCATTTATTGCAATGTTGCCTTGGTGTCATAACTCGGTACGTATCATTGTGCAGCAAATTTACGTTGTTTTTCTAGTTCTTCACACACAGACAGACTGACAGACACACACACACTCTCGCACGCATACGTGTTTTTTTAGTGACGACGGGTAATTGTTGAATTAGAACAATATCGAAAAATTGATGGACAAGACACGAGTTGAATGCTCAAATATTTCATGTCTTTGTCTTATTGATGATGAAATTGCTGAGGTCACGTTTAATGGGAGGCATTGGATGTTATTTTTTTAATTCACAGAGACTTATGAAAGCGCGATTCGCAGTAAAAGACGATAATGATTGTACGAGACTCTGTGAAAAAAAAAAATCTCATGTGTCGAGCCCTAAAAAAAAATGTCGATACTCAACGCATCTTTGCATTCAGTAAATTAATAAGCTTGACACGCTTATTGAGATCTTGATCTTTTTCGCAGATTCCTTTTCACAGTCGCCGCATTACCCTGAGATATGTAACGTTATCTAGATCACGTATGCATTACATTCTCCGTATGTCGTGGCTTCTGTCGCTCTTTCAAACTCGGCGACCTCTTTTTTTTTAGAATATAATCTGTTCATAAGCTCTTGTTTACAAATAGTAGAAGAAAGCTTCGCTTAAAGAGGCTAGAACGCTTTATATATATTCTTTAATATTCCTCATTTTTCTAAAACCTTTCCACAATTTTCTAGATTTTAATTTACTGCTTTGAAGATTGAATTTTCCGCAATGTGTTCTTCGTATACGAATCTATTCACAGCCTTTGTTCGAAAAGAAATTAGCGTGTATCACTTAATTTTACCCGAATTATTTGACTGAATTGTTCTTTTGTTTTCATCATGAATGAATTTCCAAAACAATTGATTAAATTGCAAGAAATATCAGAAATGCTTTGAAAAAATAAGCAACGATTTGGTAAATAAAAGCCCTCCAGTCTCTTTAAAATTCTGTTAAAGTTTTATCGGTAATGGATATAACGCTATTGATTTTTTTTTTGTTGTTTTTCGTTTTTCCTTTGTTACAGACAGTACATTAAAAAATAAGTTCATCGAATCGACAGAGTAAAAGGGACGATTATTAATAATGTTTTGTGACTAGCACAAACTGGCTACATTCTGAAATACATACATCGATCTCGTTTTCGAATTTTGCTTGACAAATTTTCGTGACGATCGTGATTCTTGTGTATAAATAAATAAAGTAATAAATACAGAAAAACAAATATATAAACAAACGATGATTTTTATTATTATTTTTTCGGCAAACATAAACAATGAATAAATTAGTCAATAATCTCGTTATTATAATTTTTCAAAACGTCAATATTTTTTTTTCGAAGAATCACGATCGTCGCGACGTTACGAGCAGTACGATTTAATTGTTGGTCTAGGCCAGCCATTTATGTTATCTCTCTCGGATCTTTTTACATTACTTCGTCGCGTTAGATTTCATTGCCGAATAATCTGATCGATCGAATCTGGATAGGCAATGAGGATCGATACAATAGCGTCGAAGTAAAAGTGACGTATATACAGATTCAATATAGGCCTTCAAATGCATGAGTTATATGGAAAAATGATTGCCGCACTTCGAATACTCAGAGGATGTAAAAATCCTCAAAGACATAACGAGTATTTTATTTAAATAATTTTTTTTACACACATTTCTAGTCCAATAACAGGATTTTAAGATGGGCCACGAGACGCTCATGCACTTGAAGGTTGACGGACGAAAACTTTCAGTAATCGTTTCGCATTAGACGTCTATTATCTTAAATTACATATTTTTCATTCATACAACAATCTTGGGCGCTCGATCAAACTATTTATATTCCGTTTATCTCTCTTTCACTGATATTATCTTAATTCGAATATTCTCCGAATATAAGCTCGAGAGTCCGGCGTATTTAATAAAAAGTCATCCTTTAGTCATTTCTAAGCCTTCTTAATATTTTACCAACTTATTATACGACGCATTTTTTTTTTTGTTCTTCTGCATTTATCAACATTTTCATCACGCTTATTTAATTTTTATATTTCTCATACAATTTTGTATTTTTTTTATTTTTGTTTTTCGTATTATTTTTATTTTTGTTTGCTTTTTTTTCATTCTGTATCTATGTATATTAATACAAATAGATATTCATATAATTGTATATATATATCTGCGTGTATAAATATACATTTATGGATAGAGTATACCTAATATTTTAAACAGTGGACATACTTAATCAATAACCACTGCCGAATTTGTATCACATTCATTTCAATGCTTCTACAAAAATTATCTCACCTTAATTGAAAGTAGCTTTCACGTTCACAGCTCTCATCGGCACTTTCATAGTACTCTGTCCAATAACGACCAATTAATTCACGCGATTTTAATTTTTATCCAACGAAAATCGCGATTTTTTTAAAAATCTTGTATGCGGATCGATAATAATTGATTCAAATGTGTGTGTGCGCTGCCGGCGAGCAGCAACAATAATTTGCCGAGGTCGCGAGATTAAACGCGATATGAGCCTCGAGCACAGAGATGAAAGATTCGAAGATACAAATTTTAGATGTCATCTCGCTGTTTGTTTTTTTTTTTTTTTTTCTTTTTGTCTCTCCGATTTCCAATTATATTCGTATAATTACCATGCCGGGTAGAAATACTCCTCACTGTTGCTTGTATCTTCAAAGATGCTTCAGCGCCTTTTGTTTCCATGACGTCTGGCAAATTTTCTGCTCTTCCTATAAATACAAATTTAAAAAAAAAACAGATTATTCATTGAACGAGATGCAATTGAATTTAAAAAATACAAAAGTATGTATGAATCTTGAAAGTTGATTTTCTTTCTAACTGAACATATAATATATATATATGAAAATTGTTGTCTGAATAAATGCAAATCTTGACGGTTTTTGCTGCGCTTCGAGTGGCATTTTTAAAGAATTTCCGGAGTTTGATACGCCCAGTTACAAATATGATGCTGAATTTTGCATCGTTGAAATGCAACGAAATAAGTTTCCAAAAATTCTTATCACCTTAAATCATCATAAAAGGTCCAATTAAAAATAACTCCGATACTAGCATTGAAAACAAGGGTCACCCTATAATACGGGGCTTTTCAAAGGACGAATCTTAGCATTCATGGTTTATTTTTTTAGGTCGTTGCATTCCAACGATGGAAACTTCAATGACATTACTAATCGCTATAATTTTTTGGAATTTTTCTCAGTGTTTCACGCTGCTCAACATCGACGATTCCGCACAATAACGTACCTTATTCTACTAGGCGATGGTACAGGCGCGTGCTCAGCAATAACAGGCAGTACTGAAGTGAATTTGTCGGTGGGACGCAAAAGACGAGCAGTTCGCGATGACAATCGCCAGATGAGCCTTTGTCTGTGTGGTGTCTGTTCCTGTGCGTTATACTTGCTCAGTATAGCCCCGACCAGTTCATGAGTAGCGAAGAAACTTTCGTCAGAGATCTGCAAGGCGAAAAAACAAAAATTCCAATTAATTCAACGTTCCTTCGCGACAAATGCGGTCCCGAAAACACAAGGACTTAGAAAATGTCAGTTCTATCATTATCTCAAAGGCGTTCTATATTTCAAACATTAAATCAAGCTTCAATTCATTTCACACCTAAATGTGAACCTAATTTCGGTTTGCCAACGTTTAACTGGACATCAACATGTCCAGTTAAACGACGTATATGAAACATGTACATGAAATTCGCATTGAATGTCTCATATATCAAAGACAAAAATTCCCTTACAAGGAAGCAAAAAAAACGTGTTTTTGTTAAGAATTGCTCAGCGATTACATCTACAAGTGTAAAATAAATTCTGATAGTCACAATAATTAGCCTTAACGAAAAAAAAAATGTTAGGTCGTAAATAAAAATTAGTAAAATTTTACCTTGCACATCTTTTGCAATTCCGCAGCAAACTCGACGAGTCTAAGCATCTGATGAGCAGGTGTAGTCGGCATGTTCATCGAGGAAGTACCGGCGATCGCAGCGGATGATAATGTCGCATCGGCGTTGGAATCCAAGCGATTTACAGCCGCATCCAAGTACGTGCAGAGAAGAACTAGCGCGACTTCGGAAGCACGCAAACTTGCGCAGTTACCGTCGCACGCAACCATTTCCATTCTCAAGTAGAGTTCGGAATCCTACAATTCAATTGAATGATCGATTAAATATTTTCTCACTCGTTATAACGGCGATAATGAGATTGAGTTGTTAGTAGTAGTAGTAAAAGATTTTTATTATCAATATGTTTTACAGATCTGTTTTTCCTTGTATATTTTTTTTTATGCTTTAAATAATATATCTATGATTTTGGCCGTTAAATTTTCTACTTGTTGTAGCTTCTAAACCAGTGAACAAATTTCAGCATTCAATGTCTCATTTTATCTTACGAAGAGTAGATTAGAAAATTAGATTTACTGTAATCAATTGGTTAGTGAATTTCTGATAATGAGCGATTTGTTGGGTCGTTAAAAATTATAGTTTTGTAAAAAAGGCCTGAAAATTTTGTATTATAATTTTTTTCAGGTTGTAAAGGGTAAGTAAATTTTGTTACCGTGACGATACTGGCGTAAAGCTCGCCAAGTCCAAGCTGAGAGGCTGCCGCATGAAACATGACGTTGAAGAGACGGAGAAAAGTGAGAGCAGTGATGGGCGTCGTGCCGGGAGCCCATTCGAGCTTATTACGAATAACTTCCGACATGCGCTTCAGATCGCCGCCCGTGCATTTGCACTGGGATATGGATACCAGGTGATCGGCGTCCAGCGACTGAGCCATTTGGACGGCAGCAATGTGGAAGGATGAGACGCTTATGCAGGCCATATGCTTTGGCCTCGCCTTCATCTTGGTGAGAAAACGATCCATCAAATTGATCGCTATGAAGAATACGTCCGATGGAAGATCGTACCACACTTTAAGGCATCTCAGGACGTGCGCTGAACCATCTCGGGCCCCAATCGTTATCTCATCGTTCTGACAAACGAGATACATCAAATTTTTACAATTTATTCGTGAAATATTGAAGATTCTATTCTATTAAATAGGAAAACTACTAAAATGAATGATGATTTTTTATGTTAATTTGAAAACATCCAAGTTTAAGTAAGCGTTTATTGAAAAAGTCTGCAAAATAGAACCTCGCGAATTATTTCCGTATTATCTTCGACTTTTACAAACCAAATTTGAAGAAATATGTTGATCAGTTTTGACTTCCTCAAAGATTCGGTCTTATAAAATCTGAATAAATGGTTCCATTTTTTCGTAAGTACGTTGCTGTTCTACCACTACACACATGCATATTACTAGGCATTTTTTTTAAACAACATTTCTTTATGTTTTAGACCATTTTTTGTAAAGTGATATGAAAAATCGCGATTTCATTTATCACGAAAAAGTAATTTCCTCCAAGGAGAAGCAAAAAAATAAAGTTGACACATCAAGGGAAATGATGAAAGATGATAAAACGTTTTTCTACTATAGAGATAAGCTCAAGTGGTTTTCTATTAAATAAAGGTAGAAAATTTTGGTTTTCGATGAATCGAAGAACATTGACTATTTCTAATCGAATACGCATATAGCCAATACTTACTTGAGTGGTCACAGGTAATTGTAGATTCGGCTGATATTTCACCTCGAGCACAAGAGCCTCTTGCAGCTGTTCAAGGAGAGGGTGGATTGCATCCGGTACAGGCGAGCCCGATGTGTCCATTCCTGCGACGTGTGACCAGCAGTTGTCTTGAATATAACAGGCGTGACTATCGGTGGATACCACGAACACGTAGTACGCCTGATAATTAGTCACACTACAAGAATGGCCCAGCTGGCTAGCCTGGTATCTATAACAAAAATCGAACAATCTTTCTTCACAAACGTTGCACTTAAATCGTTTATTGTTTCACGTATCTATTAGTCATTGAAAAAATCATGACCGCGATTATAATAATGTCAAGAAAAAGTAAACGAAGCAGCGATCTTATCTACTTTGGAGGTCAATCGGTAAATATGCTGCTTAAGCCAGTGAATCATCAGTGAAAACTTAAACACTGTTAACATCGGCTAGTTACGAGCTAAAGAAGGGAAGGATAGACGCATCTAGCTGATGTGGTTACTGTATAATAGTTTAAAAAAAATTCTATCTGATACATTTTTCGTTCGTGATAATGGATAATTCGAGTTGCAATTTGAAAACAGCGCTCGTCGAGTCAGGAGTAAAGTTGAGATTAGACGTGTGACTGTATTATTATTTTTTTCTTTTTAACTTAACGTCGAGTCGCAACCGCGACTCTTAATAATTATGATAAATGGTCCAATTAAAATTTTCTCAAAAAATGAATACCGCAAAAATTGTATTGGAATCGGTAGCGAATTTGCAAGGAAGTGTAATTTCAGTGTTAATATTGCTTAAAATAGTTTTTTTAACGTATATTTTTCGATATCAATATATTCGAATGCTAGGAAAAAAAAAACGCAATATAATGCTGCTAAAATTAAATAAAGTTTCTGAAACATTGCTAAGCGGGCGAAATATTTTTGCAGACAAGGAAAAATCGGTAACAATTTCAAATAATTTTTTCAGCGCGCGTATTTGTTCGTGTAACGTGGTTAACGTTTTTACTCCAGGTAGAATACGTGCAAAGAAATCAATTTAGAATTGGACATCGTATTTAATTCAGCTCCCTCTTTTTTCTCCAGCAGACGATTGTTATTGTCATGTCCGAGGATGAAAAATGCGCATGATGAATAGCTTAATTTCGTTAGAGTCGAACAAAGTCCCAAAATAGTTGAACCTACGCAACAGCATTAGACAAATTTCAAAGTTATGCAAGAGGACTGCCGACCCTCCGAAAAACAAAAATAAAATAAAAATGAGGCGACTACTGTTGTCACTCTCGCTTCGAAAAACAACGAGACTCCGAAGCTCAACGAGAATAATATTATCGTCGTATCGAGATCATTCTACGTCCGCCAAGAGAGGCTTGCGATTCACCTTGAGAAGTGAAGTTTATAAATAAATAAACTGCGGAAAACGTCATCGGCACGATTTTTATGCATTCCATTGAATGACAGCGGAATAATAAATTTTTTTCTTCACTGCAAGCGGAAATTCAACAAGTAAAAGATGTATTGAATATTGTCACGTAGACATGGATCGAGAAGAAAAAAACATATTGACGTCGGTTACAATATCGGTATAACAGAAACCGATCATCCGGAGACTCCGAAGGTGAAGCAGTGAATGTGCAACTCTACATAGATAATATCGAAGGTCGTATCTCTAAATGCCAACAACCATTAAATCTAATGACTTTAGTGGGCCAGACGATTCCTCTTAATCCGGTGAAGGGACGTCTGCTTGCCTTAAGGTTTTATAATATGGGGGGATCTTTATGTGATGTCTATTTTAAAAAGAACCTCAATTCGTATAGGACGTGACTCATAATAGGAAAACCTACGCGTTTAAACGCACGTACGCACGCCTACACAAATTTAATGACGTTGCGACGCATTTTATGCTTCTGGTTTTTTTTAAACAATTTCGATTATTCTGTACAATTCAAAAGTAATAATATCTTGGCAATGGACGATTGAAAGATTACACAGTTTTAGTTTATTTAATACGGTTTTAAATAATTATGGAGTATCATTGTTGAAAGCAAAGAAAAATTGGGGATGGCCTTAAATTTGATTGAGCGACAATTGTTTGGAACGACAATATTTTATAATGTGTCATCCCATGGAAAAATAAGGGGTGAGATTTTTACAGTTCAAAGTGAATTGGGTCTGGTTATATATTTGTAAAATCTTTACGACCTCAAATTGCTTTGCGCGGCTATTTTCGGTCAGCAGGTAAAGGGCCTGGACGATAAACAAAAATTCTTAAGGGTTCTGGGTCGCCCAATGGTAAAACCTCAATATAAGTTCGTGACTCACTGCAAGGGAATTGTAAAACGCACGTACGCACTCTCACTTACAAAGTATAAGACGTCACGACATATTTTTCAATCCTGACTTTTCGAATAGTTTCAATTTTTTAGTAAGACTGTTTATCAATATTTTGATCTTTTGGGACTGTATTTTCATTAAAAAAACAAAATCAAGACCGATAAAATTTATGCAATTAAAACTAAACTACATCATGTAGTACAAAACAAATATTTTTGGAAAGTGTAAAATTTTATAATGACATTTAACACAGCAAGAAAAAATTTATGGGAATTTTCGGATTTTCTAATTTTAATAAGGCTATAAATCAAAATGTTGATATTTGAGAAATCCACTTTTGTAATTTAAAAAAAAACTAATATAATTTGTGCAATTAATACAAATTCATGGAATAACGTCATGTAATATAAAACAGAAAAATCTGGACAGTGTAAAATTTCGTAATAAAATGTAGAACAGCAAAAAAAGGATTCGTAGTAATTTTCTAATTGTTTGAATGCCAAAAACCCAGATGAAAATTCCGTTGAAAATTGCGAAACGTTAAGACCAAGCCACAAAAAATTCCGTACAGTCATCAATTCGCCAAATAAAAAATTCCTCAATGTATTCGGATAGCGACATAGTAAATTGCGTCATTACGCTGGAAAGTCGAGAACGAAGAGTGAAATTTAATTATGAGATCTGCAGAACGTTGTTCTGACAATATGCGACGTTTGTGTCACACAGATGCGTAGTCACTTTGAATTTTATCAGCAATCAACAGTAGAATAAAAAAAACACATCAATCCTCTGATGATTCGTCTGCACTTACTTTTTTTTCACTGTTTGTCCGAAATAATTGAAAATTTATCAAGTAACTCGACCGGTGACCATAACTAAGGAAAAACTTGGCACAACAAACGTCAGCTTTAGAGAGAGAACCAATGTCGTTGGGGCATTCGAAATAAACAAAGCGTCAACTGACGGCGACGGTCGAGACGCCATCAAGATGTAGCCTCGCTCGGGAACTCTTGAAAGACAACGAAGACGAAGAGTGGGGTTGAACTGGGTACGATGGCCTTTACAGCACACAAGAAAACGTAAACAAGCACCGAGACTCAGCCGCAATCATAAGAAATTAATCGGGCATCGATAATCCAAACCTCCCTTTAAACTCTTTGTGCTATGGATCTGTTTATCTCACACTCAAATCACTTTTCGCTAATATGACCATTTTTTCTGTCTATCTCAGCAATAAAAAAAAAAGTGACAAGACGATTTCGTAATTTCCATTTGATCCTCAAGTTGTTTCAATGTATGATTCATAATAAGTCTCTTTTTGCAGCTATTCAAAATTTTCCACACAAATTTATCATTGCTAAAGTTTACTTATTGTTATTATTGCTATTATCATTAATGTTTACAGAATTCAAGTTTTCACTTATTGATCTGCTTTCACATTATTAAAACGTCGCGCAATCATGAGAAAAAATTATGAAATGTTTTGAAAAGTTAGTTACGAAAAAAGTGCTTATGAATTTATTTCTTAGCGTAATGTGGACTTAGAAATTCGGTTGTTTTGCATTAGGAACTCCGGCGAAATTGCAAAATATAAGGTAAACGTCCCGGCAGTCGACAGTGAACCAGTGATCGACAATTTGTGCTTTGGCTATAGCAAAATCTATATTCAAAGCACACAACGTTCGATTACTGGTTCACTGTCGATTACTGAGACGTTTACCTTATTAAACGTTAGTCAGCCTAGCAAGTTACAAGGTTTCAGTCGACTTGGCAGGACGAATAATGGCAACGACGCTTCAAGGATTCTTTTAGCGGTCTGAGTCGGTCTCAAGGATTCCGAAGAATGATGGATGGGAGGTTCAATGTGCGAGACCTTGTATCGTCGATCAGTGATTGTACCTGTTATCCATTTTTTTCTCCTTCTGATCGCTACTGGAGGGCAAAAAAAAAGAGAGAGAGACGAGAATGAAACGAGACATCAACTGACAAGCCCGGATATCTTCGGATCATGAGTGTGTAAATAATGATTTGAAAGAGAACAAAATCGCGCGCAATTCTACCTGACCTTGCACATTGCGCGGCTAACAACCGAGAGAGGACTCTCTCAGCCGACTTTCACCGTCACTACTGTCGATACCAGCCACTACTAAATACTGCTATGTATTCACTGCCCTCGACACTTATTCTTGGCCGAGCACATAGCGAAAATACTCTTAATGTGCAGGCACAATGCCCTGCACTCTAATATCCAAAAATAAACACACACAATTCTTGAAGTTCCGCTACGATTCTTTCGCAGAAAAATTTGAATGTACATTCAATTTTTCCGCAAATGGAATTAAATCCCTAAATCCAAAAAATGCAAACGGAACATCCAATCAATTTGTGCAAAAAATTTCTAAAGCTGAATATAAACTGCGTAGTATATTTTAAATATACAAGAGATATTTATGCATGTATATGTATGTTTGTTTCCTATTTCTCGAACATATCTCATTATCGTGGAGGTAATTATCATTTTTTTCTTTTCTCCTTTGTTTGTAAACTCGAAATTTTTTATCTCCTTTTTTTTTATCTTAACTGTGCGATAAGATGAGTCACGCGAGTTATTCGTGCGTAGCTTCAACGCTTTAAACAATGAAATTGGATCGTTTTAACTGTGTGGAGCTTGCAAACATGTACAGGTCACGTGCCCTTGGCGTGGATTCATTTAAAAAGACTGTCTCAAGACGATTGTTCTCGGTCTTGAAAATAGATCTTATTTTTTTCACTAGTGAACATTTTAATAACTCTCGGTTTGATCGAATTTATCAATTTTTCCTTTCGTTTTTTTTTTTTCAAATTGTTTTATACATGAATTTCAAAGCATTTATGTCTGGAGATAAAGAATATCAGAGCAGTAATTGTTCCAAACTTTGAAAAAATCAGCGTTTTAAAACTTGAGCCCACTGAAAACACAAAATAAAAAACAACAGATAAGTACGAAAAAAAAACAAAGCCGCATAACATTTTGTTCATGTTCAAAGTCTGTGGGCATATCTACCAACGTACTCGACTGCGTACTCAAAAGTCCACTTCAAAACAAATCTCCACAGTAAAAAGATTGTATATAGATAGGAGCATACAAGCCAATGTCCTGGTTTGAATTAAACAAAGCGTGTCGCAAGCCGGTTATAGAGATCTATTTAAAATAATCAAACCAACGGCCAGCGATGTGGACCCAAATGCTTGGCGACTTGAAGTTTGTTTATACTTTTTTTCAGCGCCTTAGTTTAGATTGTACATTAGGGCTAAAATAGCCTTCATGCCTTTTTTATCACACAAGCAAGAACGTCCTCGCTTCATTCACACTCTTTCCCTTTTATTTGTCTCTTCTTATGGCTCAACATGGAATTTGCATGTTTATACAATTCGTTAATTTACGTGACTCTATTTCTGCTGCAGTGTTTCGATATAATCGATTTTCGATGTGCCATGTCGTTTTTTTACGGATAAAAATGAAAGAAAGGAAAGGAAATTATTTCTGGACGCAAAATGTATTCTTTTTCACTAGTGCGAAAAAAAAGTAATTTACAAAACGCACCACGCGTGATCCCGCAACGATTATAACAGTCTGAAGTTGGCTTTGGGTCAAAAAAATTCCAAAACGAGTAAATAAAAAAATCTGAAAAAATTCACAAATAATACTTCTGATTAGTGCTAATATATGGCAAATTATCAATCAATTCAGAGAGGGTCGACAAAAATGGGGCCGTGTTGATGGCGAATGCTCTAAGTATCGTTGTATAATTATTTTCTGCAAATGACTGTACATTCAATTGCGAAGAATATATAAATATATATAACGACGTAACGCTCGTCATGAGCGATCAAATAATAATCGTGTGTTATCAGTAGGTCATTCCCTCGAGTTGGCTATACGCACACATACATTCGCGAATCGCGCTTATGGATTCCGTTACGAGAATCAACAGCCGGTTCACGTAAATCCTTCTAGAATCCCCACCGAAGTACTATCTGTTCAGCCGGCTTGCGAGTGACGTTCGCACGATCACGTACGGCGCATTTTGTGGCTGTGTGAGTCGCGTATTTTTTCTTCAAATCTCTATGTGTGCGAATGAGCGCGTGTTCGTTTAACGAAGCCGAGAAAGTTTGTCTGAACGTGCTAGAACAGGCACGAACTCGCATAACCACGATGAGACATCTTCACTCGATTCTGCAAAACTACGCAATATTTCTTAGCAATTTTGAGACGAAAAAAAAACGAAAGATGATGACTAATTGATCCGATGATCGATAAATGCCTAAAAGTACTCAAATTCTTTTTTATCGCGATGATCATCGTAATATAGACCTTTATATTTTTTATTAACCTGCGCTTAATACTCAAGTTTGTAGAAATGTTTAAATTCAATGAACGATAGTCTTGAAATTTGTGTTCAAGTAATTTGAATTTATTTGAATAAATTACATGACCATTTGATTGTTGCACAATTTTGACAAAAGAAATGGACTTTGGTGTATGTAGTGCGTAACGAATAAAATTACGTAATAAGAATAATAAAATACCTATAATGTGATAAGACGATATAAAATAAGTCAACAAGATTTCATTCATATAATCGTAAAATCTTTTTAACAATCGATACATGCCCGGAAGTTGTGAATTTTTTTGTTATTTGGATAACAATCGAACGGATGTTCATATTTTATATAAATCGAACTACTCGATTTAAAAAAAATTTAACACGCGCTCGTTTTCGAATTTATTTAGTGTCACTGAAAATTAAACTTGTTTAAATTTTAAAAAATAACCATAGGATCGCCGCGCACTTAGCAATAAACATACTTTAGTATGCTCATAATTACGCGTGAAAATATGCAGAAAAAAATTACATAACCTAAAAAGCATAAAAAAATATTCCATAAAACATTGCCGTACATACGTAAAAAAATAATCATGAAATGAACAAATTACGATAATTCCATATTTCTTCAATCGTTACAACGAATAAATAAATAAAAGAATTTAAAAGAATATTTTTATTTTAGTTTCTAGAAAATTCCACGAATACTCGGAGTTTTTTCTAGAACTCAGTTATTCTAGAAAAATCTTCGAATATTCGAAGATTTTTCTAGAAAACATTAATAAAAAAGATAAACGAATTTCGAGTAAGAATTTCTTTGTTCATTTTCTAAGTCACAATTAATTCCATTATCAATCCATAATTGCAATAAAGCCTTATTAAATATACTCACATATAATATCAAGCGACTTGACTTGAGAAAGAGAGCTGTAGTCTTTTATCACAGTAGTTTCCTTTGTATATAATACGTTTTGTACTTGAGAGTCGTTCGTAGGAGAACAAAGAGAGGCCCTGAAGCTAATATGCGTTCGGAGGCTTCGGCTGCGGCAACGAAACGTCAAAATCGTCCGGCGATATTTCTGGAGACGCGTTCACTCTTTGACACGATAAATATATCTTCGCGGCCTTGTAATAACTTATTAACAATAGTCAGTCTTGCTAGTTGCTTTTTTTAAATTTTGGCTATCTAGTTATTATCTCTAGCTTCTTTAGTTATATTTTAACACACTGTACGTCACGCGAATCAGCGTTGGATGGAATGCGTCTAAATACTCGCTTGACGAGTTTTCTGAGAATAAATAGTTGCTTAATAGTATAGAATACGATGCGGCTTGGAAATCTTCCTTTTTTCTTTTTATTTATTAAATCAGTTTCAGTTTCTTATCGTTCAGGCAGTGGACGTTTCGTTGCTTGGTTATTTTTCCTTTAGTTCTGTTCCCGGTTAACACGTATTTTCATCCTTGGCGGGAAGTTTATCTGCGCCCCGTGAAGTTGTCATACTTTCCGAACGCTTAACAGCACGCGCACATTTTTTATTTTATCTCGTAACTAAAATCCTTTTTCGATGAGCACTCGTCGACGTTTTATACGACAAACGTTACGATTCACACGCGACGATTAGCTTTTCGTTTCGATTAAATTCAATAGTTTTTTCTTACTTTACGTAAGAACTTTTTGGCCCCTACGGGGGGAGCACAATGTGCGGAGGAAACGTTCTCTACGAGTCGTTGACTGCATCTAACTAGCATCGGGTGCCCGTAAGTTTCGCTCTACTACTTATGTACCCTTCCGAGGCTCCCATTGGCTGTCGCCACTGGAGGTCTTGACAACTGCGCAGATCCGCGCGGATTTTCGAGCGTCCGCGCACGCACAGCTGACGCAATATCCTTCTTCACTACCTTCAGCACTTTCGTCAGAAAACGCGACTTTAAATCGCGTATTTTCGGGGCAGAGCTGATAATAAAATCCTTGGAAATTCTCGATTTGTCAGAGGACCTGCACTTTTTTCCACCCGAAACGAGGCCAATGCCATGGCGAGGATTTGAGTCGCATTCCTCGGGATCCATGACGTCATTTCTCCACTCTGTTCGAAATAACTCAATGACGTAGCACTATACGCAAATGGCGCGTTATAAGTTGAGACTTTAAAAAGTTTTATAAGGGTTCGTTATGTGGAATAATTTTTCGCTTTTTTTTTTTTGGCAGTTGGGAATCGAATGGTGGGGTGATTTTTGATAAAAAGGTGGAAAAGCGTATTTAGATCATTTTGTATGTGTATGTGTATGTATATGCGTGTGCGTTGGCCTCTAAAAATTCATACGGCATATCTTAAGAACGCCTCGACCGACTGCACTTAATTTTGAGACGCAAGTAGGGCATCACAAATCCTTGCTTTGGTGCAATTCTTGCGAGAATTCGTTTGTCATTTTTGATATTATGAAATTTTTTTTATTTTGGATAACAACCTGCGAGATTGTGAGACAATTTGACTTCTGTAAAATTGTTTCATAATTTTATATGTTCAAGGTTATTGTTTATTGAGTTTGAAAAAAATTGTAAGAGGAATTCGGATTTCAACGAATTTTGAAGGATGTTGAAATTTTTTTATTTATGTCTACTCCAATTTTCCAAAATATTAAGATAAGGAGCTATACATTTTTTTAGGCACTACTGATATTGTTGGAGGATATTAGTACCGATTTTGGCTGAATCGATGCTAGAGTTTTGTATGAAATTGTACTTTTCGACTTTCATTCGAAATATCATTCGTGACGACGGATAACAACACTTCGGAAGTTTTCAACGATCTCACTCGCTTCCATGACGATCTATAGCGCATCACCTTAATGATGAAATATATTTGACAGTTTCTATGAAACGTTCTATGAAAATGTACAAAGAAGCCCATTTCATAAAAATTATTTCGATAAAATCGGAGTATTTTGTTAATTTGTCAAACATTTTTTGTGTCACACACATTAATAAAACGATTTTTTACAGTTGGAAAAATTCACGAATATTCATTGTCCAAGCTTAGAAGTGACGAACAGAAAATTATATCTCAAATAATTTTTAAAAAAATTATCCCAAAAATATTCATTTATGTGAAAATGGCAAAAATCATTGGATAAAAAACAAACAATTTTTGCGATTTTGTCATAAAACTAAAAATAAACGACATAAAGTTTAATTAACAACAACAAAAGTGTATGCACTTTTGGGTTCTATTATTTGTTTTTGAAAGTGCAAAGTTTCCTTCAAATTTTCTGTATTCATTTACAGAGTAGAATCACAACATTTTTCTTCTCCATTTTCCCTATAAGAAAGCCAAACTTGATTGTGTTTGTTCTTCGCAAACAATAAAAAAATGCTGAAGAACCATTTATAGCAAGAACTGAAATTTTAAGTTTATTTATCTTTCAGAACAAACGCGATTCCCATAGAATGACGTCATCGTCGCCATTTTATAATTCGCGCAACTATATTTTCTAAGCCCTATTTCACAAGCCTCTCGACAACATATTTTTCTACACAATTTCGCCGCCGACGATAACGGAGGAAAATTCGCGACAAGCACGAACCCGTTAATTGTGGGTGGGAGAAGAGGACCTTGAAGACAATGTAGTGGGAGAGTGTAACAGCCTCGCGACTGTTGATCGTATGTTTAGGGTGGGTCGATCTTTTTTTAGAGCAGACGAGCCTCGAAAAACTCGCCAATTCGCAGCCGCCCGTAAACTTCGTTATCTCTGCCTCAGCAACAACAAAAAAACAAAAGAAAGTAGCCCATAAAATGATCATCAAAATGTTTTTTATAAAAATCTCCCCAAGCTTCTTTGTTCTCAGCAGAGTGAAACTTAATCAAAGTGTGATCATCGGTGCAAAGGTCAACTTCCAATAGTTAGAAATAATATGAGATTCATCGTTTCGTAATCCCAAGTAATATGAGCGGAATTTCAAAGCGTTACGTTGATACGCGACGCGTAGATGACTTTGTTTGCCCGACAACAGTGAACTAATCGCTTTATCTTGCGATGCGATCTTATTGTTGCTATTAACTACGCAAACTCCATTGAAAAAAAAAACGAAAAGAGTCAATTTCGTATATTACGTATAGATCTATCAAACTTTTGAGCTATTTGGAGATATACGTAATCGACGAAACGGCGTAGATTCCGCTTGTCCCTATCATGGCTAATAACCTTTCTAACGCGTTTTCACTCATCGAGAACGCATAACGTCGCAGCTTGAGTCATAAATTATGCAAAAAGTATCGTTAACTCACCCGGATGCGTCCAAACGCTTTTACGTCAGCGAATCAACCAGTCTTGGCTCTTTTGTTTATAATAAACGGGTTCAGGTGAAGAACGAACCCGGGTAGACACTACTCGGTCCCCGATTTTGACAGTTACTCGGTCAACAAGCAATGGCGTCGCTTCCAGACTTCACAGCTGATCACTACGCGTCGCGCAGCACGACCATTTATACACGCGAGAAATAGTCCCTCCAAACGTCGCAAAAACAAGCCACGAAACTCTTGTTAGGTGAATTATAGACGGACATTTTTATGCAAATAAATTTCACCGATTTTCAAACGATTTTTCAACCTTTTTCAAAGGTCAATAGGTCATTTTTAGACAGGAATATAAAGAAATTTAGTAACTACTTTCGGAGTCTTCATAGGCGTACTACGCCAAACGATATATAGTCAGTGTCAACAAATACGAGGAGTGGGAAAAACCGAGGTTTTCGTTGTGTCGTAGATCCGCACGACGTACGGGTTTTAATCAGAGGCAAAAAAGGGTTGAGTTAATGCACATTGGTCTCTCAATTATTTTGACCTTTTCGAAGCTACTGCTGGTAAAATGTATGTTGTGGAACTTTGGTTGTCTTGTAAAAGAAGTTTGATAAAGGGGGAAAGGAGGGGTAATGAGAAAGAAATTTAAAGCGGTGTTTTTGTGTAAAATTACACAAAATATAAATCTCAGAATTATTGAAAACGTCACAATATAAATCTCGAAATTATTATTTCCTAGAAAAGCTTATTATTTTATTGAAAGAAGAATAAGGAAACAAACTTAAAAAAAGTGTGCACTGTGCTAAAAAATGTCATTGTGCACAGGACATGCAATGATATGCTCGTATTAATAATTTTTTTAAATTAATGTATTGCAACACTTGGTTCGCATCCTTTAAGAGTTACACAAAAAAACATTTGTTCCTCGACTCGGTGGCATTTACAAAACAAGCGATATGCGATTTATCACAAGATGACCTATATATTTTTCAAATCGCTAATTATCATGTGCGTTTGTTGCTTATCGATAACACTTCCTTTTCCCTTTCCTGCTCTAACTTTTTCACAGCCTCTTCCAATGTAAATAAATGCTCGTCCTGAATTCCTGGGGCGACTATTCTCATAGCGGCAGCCAATTTGTAAAGATATTCGGTGTTGAGGCCACTGGGACCTTGAGCCTCTATAATATGCTTGGCTATCGTGTCGATACTCTCTGTTCCAGCGAAATTGGGGTTGTCTTGGGTGCCTATGTAGATTGTTAGATAAAAGGCCATTTCTTCGGAAGGACTTGGAGTTACAGGTACCGAAGGATTGTCGTTCAACGTGCTATCCGCCGCTGAATTACGAGTTCCGAGTGTTTTGGAGTTTATCCCTGTCGGTGGATTGCAGGGATGAAATAGTACCGTTTTTCGCGTGTAGCCACCTTTTTCTCTAAAGTCTAGATGATTCACTACGTTGTCTATATTTTCGGAGGCGATTTTGTAAGCCAGACCCCAAACTTGATCCTCTGGATTCGACGATTCCAAGAGAGTCACCACACGTCCAGGCTGGAAATTGTTTTTTTTAAATATTAAATTCATAAATTGGATATTCGTATTTATTAATCAATGAAATTTCATGAGTACTTCACTATCATCAAACCAGTGCTATATTTCGAAAGCATTTTTGTGATTAAATTTGCTGCTATGAAAGTTGCATGTGTTTCATATACTATCTTTCTAGAAAAATAAATAACTTAAATCTATCTATTTATGCTTCACTTTTTCCCAGTGAAAAAATGTACATTTTTCTTTTTCAAACAGTGGAATAATTTGATAAAATTTCAATTTTTTTGAGAGTAGACAACTTTTTGACCGTTCGAAACCATATGGAATGCCTCATACATTAACTGGAGCTGTGCAAAGCACTTGTAGTACATAAATACAGTGAACGTGATGCATTATCTCGTACTTCAGGTGCAATTTTTCTCTTTTTTGTTGTGTAATTTAATAACTTGTGTAAATAAACAACATATCTTTCAGTAACCAAAATAAGGCATCTTCCATCACAATCGAAGCGATAAAACAGAGCAAAGAAGCAATGATGAAAAAAATATTTTTTCAGCAACACATATTTATTTATCAATACTATTCCCCATATGCGCCTATGTATAAAAATATCCCCATATTCAAACATAAGTTGCCATGCTTCTTACTCTTTAAACCGATAAATCAAAACACAAACATTTTTTTTTAGATAATAAAAAATTACCAATGTAACATGCTCCAACCTTCGCAATTCTTATTTCTCTTTATAGAAAATACGTTTATCATAAAAAAACAAACCTTGCTGGGTATTCCTCTATGATCTGTGCTTTTCTGATAAAATCTTCTCACATAGCCTTTGATATGTCCAACAAGTTTTTTCTCATATGGAAAATCAGCTTTCCATATGAGTGAACCATAACCAAACACCCACATGGTCGAATCTATGGTAAATATACAGTTTTAGCAACGTTTTTTTTACACACCAATTAAATAACCATCGAAAAACGTTCCCATCGAGAAATAGCAAATAATATCGGAATATTTTTTGCATTTGATGTTAAGATACATAGTTGTCGATCAGATAAGAAAATCGAACTCGTAAATACCGCTTTTGCTTCTGAAAACTCCGGTGACACTTTCACCTGAATTTATTTAATATATATCGTGCTGCGGGAATTTATATAAAAAAAAGGTAGACGTACACTCTCTTAATAATTAAGCAGTGATTACGGTAAAGACATGTAGAACATGGTCGGCATTTGGCCCTGAAAGGATTACTATATTGACAGCGAGTAGCAAATACTACTCGATTATTAGTTACATGGTTACGTCAAACAGCACAGCTGATTTTGCTACCCAACCTAACGATTCTGCTGGCAAAGCCACGTGCTCATGAAACGTACGGCTGTCGCACTTGCTTTTTTCGGCTTCTCGGTGTCGATGGAAATAAAATGTTATCCCTCGTTTTATGCACAGATATTTTGGCGATTTGCTGCGTGAAAAAACACGTTTGTATAGGTGAGAATTTAATTAATAGATAATTGGTTGCTTAGGGGCCTGAGTCACCTAAAAAAAGACATTGGAAAAAAAATTCTGTAAATGATACCCTTTTTTTTTAAATTTCACATCTCACCTCTTTAAGAACATATCAAGCATTATATTTCTGAAATTTTGCAATGACATACAGTGCGATAAAATGGTGTTCGATGTCTTATTTCACCTGTCGAAGGGTGCACTCTATTTGAGTGTAAGAATTGTTATTTAAGGCGTTTTTGACAAAGCTGGGATTTTAAATGTGTAAATCTTTATTTATTAAAAACGTTGTCGATAATTGGCAACGGTAAAATCCAATTACCACTGTATACAGAATTGCTATATTCATCCTAGAATGAACTCTTCGATAGATGAAATAAGACATCGAACACTAAAATTCATTACCTGTTTTATCTAGAAAATATGACAGGTTAAAAAAATTTATTTGCAGGAATTGGAAATTGCGTTCATATTTATTGTATAGAAACAAGAGAATTGGTGGCAAAGCTCACTGTCCTTGAGAATGACAATGTTCATAATATTGTACAAGGAGCAGGCGACAAATTAATTGTTTATGGTGGAAAGAGCTTGAGAATATGCGAGCTTAAATTTTTAGATGACGTCGTGCAGTGAGTAGCCAATTTGGTGGCTGTTTCTTATTTTTTATTTATTTTTCATTGCTTAAATTATGAGAAATGTTGGAATTGTTTTCTAGGTTCAAATCTTGCTCCGATGTCCACCAATTCAGTGACTGGATTATTGCAGCTGAATCTTTGCAGGAGAAGGACGATGAATGGCTGTGTATACTTTTTGCACACAATAATTTGAGGCTTCACAACGAAGCGAAAAAGCTCACTCGTAGTATTTGGTGTCAACAGAAATGCATTCTGTATCCTTTTTGCTGCATCCGTTTTATTTTTCAATACATTATGCACATTAATCAATTTTTTAGAACAGTCCATGAAATTTCATAAACATTTTATTTTCATGTATCAATTATCACAAAAATCTTATTCTTTTATTATTAAAAGTTTGTACAATTGCATGTTTAAGATTTGCTCATTGTTGAGATGAAAGCTTTTTTTTAAAATAATAATGATGATTTACTGAAATGATACAATAGAAAAAACAACATGAAATTTCTCCTTAATTTTTTCATAGATATGGCGGATCATTGTTGCCAAGAAATAACAAAGAAACAATAATATTCAGTGGCACAGTATTTCAAGAAATATTGATATGGCAGGTGAAAAACAACCTAGAGTATACCGAAGATGTACCTATTCTCTATCGTTTAAAGGGCCACAAAGTCAGTTTAAGAAATGCGAAATTTCAGTTTTCCATTGATGTATAACATCTTACTAATTTTTTTTCGTCATATTCTATAGGGCGTTATATTCTCCGTCGTTTACGATCCTACATTGCGACTGATAAGTTCGACTTCGGATGACCGAACGATAAGACTATGGAGGGTAAGAATATGAGAATAGATTACTTATTTATTCCTTGGGATAAACTTCCTAAATTATCTCGTTTCCAGCAACCACTATAATAAATTAGATAAGCAAGGGATATCTAGAAAAATTTGTAACTTTTATAACTACACCCGTGTAATTAATTTAATATATTAGCTGGCCCATAAAATTTGCGGTAATGTAAATTTTAAAAGATATTTGACAGTGTAATACATTTTTCGTTTAGTATTAGAAGTCCAATTTATTAAATAATCGAATCTTTGATGAATTGTGAATGCGTACATAAAAAAAAGGATAAAATATAAATTATGTGATTTAAAAAAAATTGCAGGTAAGTAATAAAAGTGATTCCGATTCCGCTGAGCTCGATTGGTCGAATTCCGAAATTGATTTAACGACGACGATGTACGGGCACACTGCAAGAGTTTGGAAATCGGTTATAAAAAATAACAGAATTCTAAGTGTGGGAGAAGATTCTTTGATGTGCACTTGGTCGTTCAGTGGAGAACTTCTTAATAAAATCGAAGCTCATCACGGCGCGGAAATCTGGAGTATTGATGTTTCGGAAGATAATAAGACGATATTTACTGGCGGAGCTGACGGCGCGGTTAACGTTTGGCATTTTGAAGCTACCGAATCGCCGCTTGTTAAAACTGTGTTGGGCGATAAGGGTTTTTCGGCCATTCCAAAGTACGTTTGCTACATGAACAGTGGAATGATCGTCCTCTTCGTAGACGGAGGCACTCTCATAACTTATGATACTAATCTTAAGGAGACGCAAAGATTATCAATTTCTGCGCGATATAAAAGTTACTGCGTTATGGAAACTGCGCCGGATCGAAGAAAAATCGCTTTAGGATCGAAGGATGGATGGACAGAAATATACGAAGGTGCTTTTGAAAAAGTTTTATAAATTTAGTTAGAAGTTTTCTTCTTCGTTTGACCCAAAATCGAAAAAAATCTGCCAAGTAGAATTTTGCAAATTGTTTTCTTATTATTTTTCACTTTTTTACGAAGCTACGACTCTATGAGAAAGTTTGTTGGTCCTCAAAATCCCCAATTTTTTTTATCACGAAAATAAAGTTTTTTCTATAAAGAAGTAAAATGTAAAAGTACCCGAAAAAATATGATACTTTATATTGCCACAGAGAGAATGCTATATCAATGGATATGTATTCTGAGCCTTTTCCTTCGAGTGTCGGAAAAATAATCAATCAATTGTTAGATACATCGTCTAAAAATTCCGTTACAGTAAAATGAACGAATTGCGAATGCCTTTCATCCGATAACTTTCTGATTTCAGAGTATGCAGATTCAAATGTCTGGCAATTGCGTAAAATAGTGGAGAAAAATGTGGTGGAATCAATGATTCTCTCGTTGCATTGGCCGGATAATGAGATGATTCTTGTATGTGGTAAAGATGGACTTTTAGAAATCGTTGATGTTATCGGCGAGCCGAAAAAGCGTCGACGATCCAAATTTATTTTACCTCCCAGCCGCGAACGTTGGACTACCACAGCAATCGTTGAAAAAAATCTTTTGATATGTGGTGACCGAGCTGGCAGCGTTTACGTCTTTAATTTGGACGGTGAAGATGCGGGACCCAAGCAAATATTTCCTAAAATCCATGGGAGACTGGGTGTGCAATCACTTTCCATTTTGGACAACAAAGTTATTAGCACAGGACGAGACGGAACTCTTCGGTATTATGAAAATTTAAAAACCGAAGAAAAACAACATTTACAAGCGCTACATTTGCACAAGATGCCAATGGATTGGGTCTGTAAGATTTTACCGTATGGCGGTGATATCTTCGTTTTGGGCTTTATAGAGGTATTTTTGAATATTTTAAAAATATCTGTTTAAAGATTTATGCAGGTGCAAATAATATGCAAAAAAAAAAGTAAAATATAGAAGAGTATCATAACGAAGATTATTTTTATTAATAACATCTTTTTTGGCATTTAAATATTCAATATTATTTCGTAAAGTCTATCAAATTTGAACGAAAAACAACAAAGTTTTATTTAAACGACGAATTTCTTTCCACTTTTCCTGATATTTGACTGTATTACAATTTTAAGTCTCATTGCATTGAAATATTCAGTGAATAACTGTTCCTTTATTCTGTTTTGGTGACTGACTGACTACTTTCAAATTATGTAAGGAAATATTTAAGAATATGACTCCTAAAAGAATTAAATAACATTGTTCGTAAATTCAAGTGTGTTTGAAAGGATCCACTTCAAATTCGATTAAACGTAGCCAATAATAATCGACATCCGAGCATATTTTTCAAAAAGTGGTTGATAAACCCAAGTAAAATTTTCTATATACATTTTTTTATACACTTACATAAATTTCCCTCAATATTAATTGCAGTGCTAAAATATTTTCACGATACATTTTCAGGTCGAATTTGTGGTATACAGCATGAATTTTAAGCGCTTCGTTTTGCGATTCGTTTGCGGTGGCGGTCACAGATCTTGGGATTGCAGAATATCGGAAAATTTTACAAAATTTGTTTACATAAAAGACAAAAAAGTGTACGAAATCGACGTGCCACTTCGCAACATCAGCAAACCAATTCGAAATGGCTTTCACACCAAGGAAATCTATTGTATCGAGCCTATTTTAACTTCGAATGATCACAATATTTTTGTATCGGCCGGAGAAGATAGTTCTTTACGCCTCAATGCGATTGCTCATACAAAAGAACAAATCGAGAGTTATCGTTTAACGCCGTTGAGCATATACGACGGTCACATATCAAACGTTAAGTCCTTGGCTGTATTAAACATCGAAAACTCTGAAAATTACACAAAAAACCTCGTTTTTACTGGAGGTGGAAGAGCCCAGCTAAAAATTTGGGAAATACGGATACAAATCAATGAAAAAACGCTGGATAGTCAAAACGTGACGTGCAGAGAATTGTTGTCTTATATGTTGTACGGTACAGACAAGGACCGAAAAAAAACGGCGCCAAGCGTAAAAACAGGATTTTTCGCAGATCCGGAAACAAGATTTATGGACATAAATGCCCAAATTTATCGCCAAGATCCGAATTTTGTTCTTCTTTTCATTGCCTGTTCCGATGGACTTCTCAGGATATTTGTTTACGATAAAGTACAAAATGTTCTACGTCTCAGTCGAGTCGTAAATTGTGGCAATCGTTGCACTCTTAAAGTACATTCTTTAATACACAAAAATGATACAATTTTGTTGTCTATGACGACTGACGGAATTGTTAGCTTTTGGCAAATATATACAAATGTTGAAAGCCTCGATGTTGAATCGGAGCAGGCGACGCTTCCATTCAGCAAAATGAAAATTCACCAAAGTGGTATCAACAGTTTCGATTTCCGGAAAATTGAGGACTCGCGATATATTTTGTTGACTGGGGGCGACGATAATTTGATAAGTTTAGTCGTGTTTGAGATCTTGTCAACTCGAGATGGATTATCAGCTCACATTTTGGGAAAATGGGAATCGTCATCTATCCATTCTGCCCAAATAACAGGTATTTTTTTAGGGATGAAATAACGAGTATATATAAAACTGGAAAATAAATTGCGCTGAATATCGCACGAATAAGTAAAATTTTTGTGGAATCCAAAGCAGCCACTAATTGTTCCATATGATTAGTAAGTTTAAGGGGAAATGTAATCACATTTCAATAATTAAAAATTTGTAATTTAACTTGTTTAGAATGTGATTCATTTTTTACAAAATTCAACAAAATTTTTCAGTTTTCAATAAAACTTTGAACCGATTCTTGTCGAAAATTTAAACAGTAGGCAATTTATTTTAAAAATGTGTGATTTAATTTTTATTTCATTGAAAATTTATTTTATATCCGTAAAAATAGACAAATTTTTATTTATCTATATGAAAAATGGGATAGATTTCAATATTTTCAAGTTTAAATTTACGCCAAAATTTAGCTTTAATTTCACCGTAAACTTTCAGCTGTGCCAATAGAAAGTATTCATGACGATCCGTGTTAACACTTTTGCGTGAAATCGCGCCCGTAGAAGTTTAACTTCAAAAACGAAGCCATTGGTATTCTAATCCATTCGTATTGCAGGTGCTAAATTCGTCGGCAGCAATCGTATGCTCACCACAGGAATAGACCAACGAGTTGTCGTCCATTCGTACTCATTCGTCGACGGACTTTTATCTGTTTCACAGATAGACGAAATAATGACTTTCGTATCGGACGTACAAGGAGTAACATTATGCCGTCCAACACAAACGTAAGTTCTCATAATTATACGAGGGTAAAATACACATAAAAATGTATCTGAAATACGAAATACAAATGCTCGTAAATCGTATATTTGAAGAACCGGTTAATATTTTATCCAGCATTTTGAATGCTAAATAAAAGATACATATTTCAAGATAAATATTTCAAATACATATTGCATTTTCTGGTTAATGATTATTCATGATGCGGAAAACCACAGAAATCGTTAAAATAACACAATTTATGAACACGTAACACTGGATTTATTAACCGGAAATTGGCACTCATTGTATTAGTGTTCCAAAAAAAAGTTCTTTTTTTCAGCTTAACATACTTAACGTACTTAAAAATACTTCATATTTACATTCCCAACGAAGTGTTTCATTTCTTTACAATTAGTATATTTTGCGGCAAAAGAAAGACTTGCAGAAATGTATGTAATTGAGGATACGAAGTACATGGATATTAAATAATAATAATGCCGAAAAATGATTATGAAATTTGTGAAAAAAAAGCTTGGGAAATTCTTTTTTTATCGAGATACATAATTATCTACAAATTGAAAAGTACAATTTTACAAGAAATTACCGAAATATAAAATTATCAAATGTGTGTGTATATAATACTGAATATGAGATAGAAATATATTCGCAATATGTATGTTTACATATCTTTCATTTTCAAAAAATGGTTAAAATTCTGTTACAGGAACGTTGAAACATTGGCATGCATTTATGGAAAAGGCCTTGAGGTGATTCGCTTGAATCAAGAAAACGGTCGCCGCTAATACGATATATCTAAACACAAAAACCATAATTTTGTACGAACATTAAACTGTCGTATTTTCGTTAAGTTAGTCATAATCGTCGCTCTTGCTTAAGTTAGGCAAATTAATTTTTGAAACAACTAGACGAAAACTGGAGATCATGGATTGCATCGAGTTTTATCTAAAGTTGGAATTCGCTTGATGAGCTCGCGCCAAACTTCTGTGCCGTTGTTCCACGAAATAATTTCGGCTTTTGGAGTTCGATCTCCGGTGAGCGTCTCAGGTTCGCTCAGAATCTTTATCAGAGGATAATCGACTCTTGGGAAAGCAAAATCTTTCTCAGAAAGTCGAAGAACTGGGCAGAGATCGTTTCTACCATCGCCAACATAAGCGATTCTTTCGAATTCCACTCCTTCTTTGGTCCTCTTTTCGATGTAACTCTCGAGAATATGTCCTTTGCACATATTTCTTGAGCTCAGTTTGCACCAATCTTGCAAATGATACATCTGTATTTTAAGCAGGCCATTTTCGTCGAACCAAGCGGGATTTGTAAATACTCGTTTAACAGTGTGATCGAGCTTATTGTATTTCAGCCAATGTTCAATGAACAATGAATTAGAGTCACTTATTATTATAATCTCAGCATCGTTGGAATGTAATTGCTCCAGGAGATACGGGAAAGCATTTACAGCTGGAATTGCACCAACTGCAGCTTGAATCTCTTCTTGTTTTACAGCATTGCTATGAAGAAATTCGAAAATCTTCTCCATGTACTGAGTCCAGCCGTTTGTTGTGTACATTCCTTTTATTTCTGCCAGTGCCTTTTCATCCTTGAGTAAATGGCGAACTACTATGTCCGTATTGTCCTCCACAATTGTATGGTCAAAGTCAAATGCAACTAGAAGCCGTGGGGCCATCTAAAAAAAATTCTCAGTCATTTGAAAACTGATAATTGATGAAACTGATATTCATATCCAAATATCTCATTATTATGGAAAATTATGGCTTTGTGTTTTTTCGAAAAGTGAACAAACGAATGAATAAATTTTTTTTAAAGTATATTTTTTGGAATGGTGTTAAAAGTATTTGGCTGTTTATAGTCATTTTAATATTTGTCAAGTGGTACACTAAGATCCTAAGGCCAAATATTCTTAAATAATTTTCAATTGTGCGGAAGATTGATTCTTCTGACATGAATGTAGCATTTTGGAAAAATTTTAACAATGCTATAGACTTGACTGACTTGATAGACTTAAGATTTAAGATTAAACAATTTTTTGAATAAAATATAATTCGGGTAATCCTAAAAAGTAAGAAAACTTATAGTAGAGAAATACATCTTACGCAGAGCCTTTTTCTTTAAATTTTGCTAAGTTCTTTTGAATATGTATGCAGTGTTCCGAAATAAACTTAAATCATTAATGAATGTCACTGACTTTTGTATTGTTTAATAATTTTAACACAGTGAATATTGAAGAATTCAATTTGGCATAATTTAAATGGTTTTACAAATAGAATATGAGAATTTAAAAAAAACATTTTAAAAAATATACACCAATACAAAATGTATTGGTATATATTTTTATTCGAATAATGTTCTCTGCCTGAGACTAATAAGTACATAATGAGGTAAAAAAACTTCAACGGAGTAAACATAATGTGAATAATATTGGAAATTTAATTCAATAGTATATAACATAATGAATAGATAATAACAAATATATTATTATCTAGAAAATATGGACAAATCACAAATGATATAAAATAAGTTATTGCTTTGTCTAAAAAAAATTATGATGTAAGTTTATGACTCTTTGACATTGTGTATTTTTGTATATACATATATTTTTATTTATTTATGCAATGGACATTGTATAATTCTTTCATAATTTTTTATATCAACTCTCATTTATAATATAACCGGTTCAAGTGATTTATTTTATTGCTTTCTTAGATAAACAATATTTAGAAAAAAGAACAATAATATTTACAAAACTTGCTACTGAACGAATAATCTGAATTCAAAATTATTTTGGACCAGCAGAATGCATGAGAGTAAATAACGTTAAACAAAAGTAAAATAAAGCAAACACTGTTAATTTATAGTGGATTTGTAAAAAAATTTGAAATATTTCAAATGGTCAAGAATGACTAATAAATCGATTTTACTAAATAAAATTTCGACACAAGTTTCTGGGTTAACCAAGATCTACTCACTTTGAGCTAATATCACAAGCGACGTTTGAAAAACAGCAGAATTATCGAATTGTTAATGATAACACAACTGCGCAAATATTAACGCGATTTATTCCACGTCTTGGCTAAGAACTACTTAGAAATAGCTATAGAATTATCGACTTGCTGCACGGACAACGCTAGCTTACATTGTGTCTATTCCTTTTGTGCAGAGTAGCCCATGTACCCATACGAAAGTAGCAGCGCACGCATTTATACGCGAGGCTTCGCGACATTTCAACGAGAATTTATGTTATATAAAAATATATATAGTTCATTGCCCGATGATGCCGCACAGTATTAAGAAAAACATAAATATAGGACAAAAGAGTGAGAAAAAAAATGAAGAAAACTGCTTATCAAATGTTGTTTTGTATATTTTTCCACCCGGCTTATCGCAACTGTCAAACATCAGTCAACTCCCAGTGATTGGCAAGCTCCTCATTGGCAGCTTTCATCGAGAAAGTACAAAGCCGGTGTAAACAAATCACGACGTGCTCCAAAAACACGCACACATTCAACGTTGTCCTCATACTGCGAGGTTTTTAGTTAATTGCAAAAAAAGCTCCGAGTTATATCATGGCTTGCAGACTGGCAGGAATGTCTGATGACGAATTTGAAGACGATTTCGAATCTTCTTTTCACGAGAAAGTATATCTTCTGTGTTTATAACCTGCAGCTAAAACAATCACGTGGAATTTGTAGATTATTTTGATTTATTGCGTCTTTATAGAGGAAGCTATGTTCGTATTTTTTTTTAATTGTGGAGGTTTTTATGTCAAAACACTCAGAATGGCTTGAAACGTCGAGAAAAGTGGTTTAAAAAAATTGTCTGCATGTATGTGTGTGTGTATGTGTGATAAGAGGCCAAAATCTCATATACGTACCTATAACTTGTGAAGTATTTGAGGGAATTATCTCATATTTAATCAACTTGTACAGCATTAGCTAATCTTCAAGTGATATGAATTTTATAATAATTACTTGAGGCATTTCAGTTTTATAAGAATTTGAAAATTTAGAAAAAGTACATAACGCTCTCACTGGAAAGAATTTTTAGATATGAGGCTGAAACTTTGTATTACAATTGGACAACATGTGCGACCTTTGGTAATGAATTTGGGCCAAATTGGTAAAGCGGTTCAGTTTTTATGGGATTTGAAAATTTGTCAAAATTTTTTGTTTCGCTCCAATTCGGGTACAATTTGAAGAAATCGTCAGAAAATTTCTACAAAAGAAAAATAATATCCAATTTCATAATGTACCAAATTTGGTAATAATCAGTATAGTGGTATGGATTTCACGTGATTTTGAATTTTTAGATTTTTTTTTGGTTTTGACAACAGTGTGATACCAAATTTTAGTACTTGACGGTTCATTTCTATAAATTTAAGACTTTCATGTTTTTAAAAAAAAGATGCACAGTAGAACTCCGCACATTTCTCAGATGAGAATTTTTATTTTTTACAAAGCTTCTGCTATGACGAAGATAAATATTAATAAACTTCCTCATAAAGGTGACTTCGCCAAAGATGAAAATTTATGAGAGAATAATGTCCAATGTTCTACTGTATATCCTCATTATTTATTAAATATTTGTTTTTATAGCCGAGGAGGAGATCGAATAGTAATTGGTCAATGCGGAATGAAAATCACAAAACTGAAAATTCTAATATGATAAAAGATAGAGATGATCAGAATCGACAGGAAAAACAACAATTTGAATTCAGAGCTCTCAGTGCATGTATGACCTGCAATTTAGAAGTGATAGAAGAATATATCAAAGGTATTTGCAATAGTCAACCAAAAGTACAAAATCTGTGTGCTTGTTTTTTTTTCACTTACAGAATTTTTTAAATTGATTACAGCTGGACACAATGTCAATGACTTTCTTCATACTGGATGGACTTTATTGTTGTATGGAGCATCCTCCGCTATACCAGAAGTTCTTGAATTACTGATAAAAAACGGAGCCAAGCCAAACAAGAATAAAGGTACAAAAAAAAATACAAAAAAAAAATTTCGAGTATCCGACTTAAAAATCTCGTAAAAAAAAAACCAGAATAGCGGTTGGAAAAATGAGTGAAAACGCAAATTGTGTACATTTCGGAGTCACTTTTTTCGATGTCTTGAATTATTTTGAGTATCCTGACATGAACATCTCGAAATAAGAAAACAAAAGAAAAAAAACGTGAAAGAGAAATATTAAAAATTAAATCACCTCTCTTGCTTAAAATTAGATGGAACAACTCCACTGATGGAATTATGCGTATCTACAAAAGGAACCACAGAGCAGTGTCTGCAATGCATCTCTATTCTCATAAAAGCAAAGGCTAATCCAAATGCTCGTAACAAATTAATGTAAAAAGCCTCATTTTATTATTCACCATTTACCATCAAAATCTAGAAAGAAGACACTTTATTTTTTAACAGGAAAACGCCTTTAATGCTTGCGTGCCAATCGAGAGAAGCGGAGGTCGTTGAGGAGTTGTTGAAACACGTGAAAGACCTCGACATCGTCGATAACGAGGGACGAACGGTAAAGAAAAAAGATATTAATTCCTTTTGCTGTTTTCAGTCATTTCGTCGTCGATAAAATAAAATATTTGCATAATCTTTCTTAAAGTTTCTAAAAAGTTTCACAACAAGATGTTGGAAGCAACTTTTCTTATATCATTGAAAATTTGCAGGCTCTTCATTACGCAGCATTGGCAAACAAGCTCGAAACCGTAAAACTTCTTTTAAAGAATAACGCATCGACTACTATCGCAGATCGTAGTGATCTGACAGCGAAAGATATAGCGCAAACTAAAGGTTTCGAAAAAATCGTCGCTCTGTTAGATTTTGAAGACGGTAATTACGCGGACGATTACTGCGAGCGGACAGTTCGAAATACTTGGAGCGATATGTTTCCTGCACTTTGTAGCGATAACAGCGCATTATTAAATGCGGATATTTCTGACATTCTCTTCGGAATGGGTCTCGAATCGTACAACTCTCTTTTTAAAGGCATGTCCCTGAATACTTTTTTGAAACTTACGGAGGAAGATCTTGTCAAATTGGGAATGGATATCGCTCTGCACAGAAAACAATTTGTCGATAATCTCCACAAGTTTCATACTAAAACGTGGAGCATTCAGAGCATCGGTTCTATCAAGAAATATCTGCCGTACACGTGAGAAATATTTACAGTATTTTATGTGTCCGATCAGGAAAAACAACAGATAAATTGTCAAGACAAATCTTTAAAAAATGATATGTATTTGTAATAATCACAAGAAGCTTTTGAAGTAGGAACCTGCGAATTTCTTTATCAATATTTTTTGCTTTTTACAAAGTTCTATACGAGAAAGAATCTCCATCGATATTGGCTTCCTTCTGCGAGAAATCTTTTTTCAAAGCAAACAATATTTAGGAACCAATTTGCAATTTGCAATTTGCAATTTGCAATTCCAGCTGCGAATTTCGACCTGATTTCACGATAATTGATTACCAACGATGATTTAGTTAAATGAACTGTTGATATTTCGGTAAATTTCGATTTATGTAAATTTAAAAAAAACATATATATCATCGAAGAAGTTTTAATTATGAATTTGATGCAAATCGATCAAGCGGTTAAATGTTTAAGAGACTTTGAATTTTTTTCGAAAAATATCTTCCAAAAATAAAGAAGCCTGCAAAATAGAACCTTGCATATTGTTTTCTCATTGTTTTTTGGCGTTTACAAAGCTTCTTGAGGAAGTCAATATCGATCAACATATTTCCTCATAGTGGTAGCTTTGTAAACACGAAAAATTCATGAGAAAGCAATTTACAAGCTTCTATTTTGCATGCCTTTTAAATGATTTATCGGCATTGTTGTTATAAAAAATCAATTTCATCATTACCTTCAATAACTGTAAATCCTCCAAACGTGAAAATTTGAAATGGTTGATACAAATAATGCTTGTAGTTGCGACCAGTTGTTTGAGATCATTGACTGTTTTCCAGACTATACGACGGTGTCACTTTACTAGGAAATGCAGCAAGGCAGATAGGAGTTATCGGTTCGAGTTTCGAGTTTATCAAAAGTGGACTTGGAAAAGCCAAAGCGAAGGGAAACGTTTTATCAGACGCACAGAAAACCGAGTATAAGGAAGAATTGCAAAAGACTGAGCAGACTTTAGTGTTGCTGAAAAAGGATCTCGATCGTATAATGAAACTTGCCAACAAAGTGGAAAAGGAGAATCGCGGAATCAAACCCGCAGCTTATATCGGAAGGAAGGAAAAAAAATATAACTGGACGATAATACTGGGCGTCATGTTAATGACCGGAATGTATTTATCAAAAACATCGTTCGTACAAAGACTGTGGACCAATTGAAAGCCAAATATTAACCAGTAAAACTGGGCATCGATTGAAAGTATTAATTATCATTCCTCGTTCCTTTTCGTTCCTTTTTATAATTTTGATAAGCCAACAAAGATACTGTTTATGTTATTTTATACGCCATTGTGAGACACAAAGTGTCCAACTTCGAGGATAAGATTAATTGGTTTTTATATGCTAAGCGAAGATAATATACAATCGAGATATATACTATGTTACAAGTGACAGTGTTGTTTTTTTATTGCATTTTAATTCCTAATTCGTACGTTCACCGATATTCGCAAGTTTTGTCATTAACGGGAAGAGATGATGAAAATTTGGCAGGTTTCGTTGCCTGATCGTCGATTGATATCGTTGCAGAGGACCGCTGCTCAAAGCTAATCTTTCCCTCTCACTTGTGTGAGTGTCCATCCATTGAGATAATCTACCGATGGACCATCCGGCGCTCTGCAAGATAAAAATTATAAATTATTATATACAGTAGGCTGGTCGTTAATTTCGATTTTGAGCGATTTTGTCCGAAACGCTGGACTTTAAACTTTATTATTATTATTAAACTTTCAAAAATCAATCACGAAAATTTAGCTCTGGTTTTACTTCGATAGCCTCCTTAAACACTGAATTTTCGGCGAAAATGTAAGAAAAGATTTCTTGGATTCGCAATGCGTTTAATAATTCGATTACAAAAATACCTGATGAGGCGACTGCAATTCGGGAGGCGCACCGGAGAAAAGGTGTAAAAGAATTAGCGAAGCTGGCACGGCGCCTTCGCCCTCAACTTGCAGTACTTTTTCGACCATTTCCTCCGGACTCAGGGGCAAGAGAACCTTAAGCGCTCTTAAAGTCCTATATTGTTGCTGCTCCAAAAATCCCAATTGTCCTCCTTGACAAAGCGGCGTAACCGCTACTTCCATCTGTGCAAAGTCCGCGATAAGTTTCGCTCTTCCGTAATCCGTCAGCGGTCTGATCAGACACGCGTGACGAACAAAAAGCTCGATGCAACGAGAGGCAACGGGCTTGCAGCTGAAATAGAAATGATATTATATGAAAATTTTTTGTATAGTCAAGTAAAATGCAAAATGTAAGTGAAGTATGGTTTCAGTATCTTCAAGTCGGTTCAAAGAGAAAAGGAATTTAAGCGTTGATTGATTTTTGGGACCTGCTAAGCTATAACTTGTTTTAGTATTAATACTCACCATTCAGCGACGACCGTTTGATTTTTATATGGCGCTAGGAATGTCGTGACTGATCGTATTATAAATCCTTGCAATTCGCGCATGTAGAGTGAACATCCCACTTGTCGACCCAGCGGACTTGAAGGCCTGAAAAATAGGATATTTTAAATTTTTTCGACCAAGGTTTTGTACTTTAAATCTTAGGAACAGAGACACGTTTCTTACTCTCTGAATTCTGGATCGTCGTGCATCGTCAGTATAATACTTTCGATAGCATCGCTTATTGAGGATAAAACCGGCGCTAGAATGTTTTTTGTCAATGTGTCGGTTCCATCGAGTGCCGCTGCAATAACAGAAGCTCCTTCAGTGGGTAAACTTCCGGCAAGATTGGCTAAAACGCGACTCGTTTGACTCGAGAGATAATGCAATAAATTTGCCAGTGATACATTCGTCTGCTGACCGGGAGTCGGTGAATCTATCACTTGACTCGCTTCTCCACCTGTTACCAAACCTTGTTCGCATTTTAAGCAGAAAAGTCTTATAGCTTTTCCCACATTACGAGCGACAACAGTTGAAAGGCCCTCGTCTACCAACGAAACGCTCAGTTCGCTGAAAAACAAATACTCAGCTTTTTTAGTCTATTTCCTATAAATGTTTAAATGGTAATTGTTAGAAATTCTGATCAGTGTGGGTTTTATCGTAGAGAAAACATTGTAAATAATGCAAAATAAATAATACTATCAATTTGTTCGGATCAAATGCGAAAGCAAATAAACTTGGGCGTATCGGCAATTATGAATAATTCTTTGATTTAAAAGCTGAGAATTTACGAAATTCAGAGTTGACACGACTTTCTTCAAATTGGAAATTTTTTATTGTAGTCGAGGGAAAATCGACTACAATAAAAATTGTAAAGTATTTCATTACTTTTAGTGGTTGTGATTGTTTTATTATTTTTAAAATGTTGAGGATCTAATCACCTCAATTAGCAAATTTTATTTTCACCTTCGCAAAACGATCTATATGAGAAAATATGCAATCGGAAAAAACGAGCTTTTACCTCGTTACTGTACGGATTAGACTGTCGATATCATCTTGTCCGGGAGATGAATCTCCTGAGAACATCGTATGAACTGGGTCCAACAGTCGAGAAACTGATCGGGATAAATAAGCATTTTCGAAAGGCAGCAGAATATTTCGGCTAAAATGTGTGTAAATAAGAAACATGATTAACATTTTTATTGTTATTTTAATATAATACACGGAGATTTATGAAAAAACAAATACTTTACCCGACTGCATATGTACCAATGGCTTGGGATCTTTCCTTCAGTCGTTTTCTTAGGTCCAAAAATACTCGTAGAAACTTTGGATACTCACCCTCGAGAGCTTGCTTAATAAACGATGATCCTGTAAAATTTTTATCAAAAACTAAGTTAAATTCATAAATGTCCCTGAGAAATAGCACTTTAGAAATTTTCTAAATGTGATTAGTACTTTCCGATTTGGCCAAATTGTGTACGTACCTTGTGCGCGATCCAGCAAAACTTTTGCTAGTAAAGTTGTAACTTTGTCCCAAAAATTTTCCGACAAAGTCTCAAAACCTTTGCAATGTTGTTCCAGAAGAATCCTTTCCAACAATTCGATTTGCACGCATTGCGTATAAACGGTATCCTGGAAAAGTCGATCAAGATTTTCCCAGAGGCGTGTTCTGACATTTCCGGAAGTTCCGGGCGATGGTATCGCCGCTCTTCCGGGTCCACCTCTTTTTGTAAGGTCCTGACTCGTAGGCAAAGAAACGTCTAGCGCTTCTTTAGCTATCTTCTCGATTTCTGCTAGGGCAGTTGTTTCAATAGTTTCCACTGCTTTAGCAAGCATTCCTAGGTTTTCAAACACCTGAACAGCGGTGCTCACCTAAAGACAGATAACTAAAAAATATCACCCCAAACTGATGAGAAAAAAAATGTTACTGGTAGTAAAAAAATGATTTACTCGAGTTCTATCATTTGATTCCAATCCCATATTCAAAGTGTGTGTCGCTATTCTCTGAACATTTATTCTGTGAGTTTTTACTGTTTGCTGATCATCAGCAACTACATCCAAGCCGCTCAAATCGGTGTCTGACATGAGCTGTTCTGTGTAAAACAATTTTTTGTAATTAATCAACGATTCGAAAATTTTATCTTAAAATTACCATGATTTTGAGATTTACATCGTTGGCATGCAATAAACTCAATATTTTCAATGTTTATCATCCCAAATCATTATATAAAATACAATTTGTGGTAATAACGATTATCAGCATTAATTAACGGAGAATGAGGTCTTCGATTTTTTTTGTTATATCATTGCAGCTGGAGGATGCAAACTTTAACAAGATGTTGGAAGGAATTACCTAATTCATGGAGGCTTTTAGCAGCTTTTATGATATCGGAACTGTGGGCAGAATTTCCAATCTGCGAATGCAATTTTTGTGAGTGAAGGAGATGTTGAACTCTCGCAACTCGCCTCAAAAGATCGGAAGTTTCGTGCAGTCTCGCGAGAACTACTGTTTGAGTTTCAATTCTGTTGAATGGCTCTATTATTTTGGCTCTCAGTCGTTCCACAGCTGAGAGTAGACTCTGTTGACAATATACTGTATGTATTTTCTCCATTTGATAACAAAGTATTTGAGCCAAGAAATCCTTACCCGAACATGCGCCCTCATTATTGCGAGGACACCCTCGATTTTTTCAACCCATGTTACTTGGGAAAGAAGGTCCTCGTGATTAGCAAGCACTTGCTTGTGCAATTCCGCATCGAGGACAGTCAGTGCTGAATCAATAGCCAGAAATAAATAATTTAGTGTTGTTGATGAATCTGTTGTACTAATTGCTGACAATATTTTTACAAAGTTACGATATTGCAAAGCTCGGCAAATTATTTCGAGCATCTATGCACTTCATTCAGTATTAAAATTATAAAACATTTTTTGAATCGTTATCTAAGCTGTTTGAAAAATCAGTCCTAAGTATTCCAATAAATTTTTTTTTTAATTTCGTAAGTACATCGCCAAAAAAATTGGGCGATGCAAATTATTTTTCGTCGACATTTGTATTTTGTTTATACTGTGCTCAATAATCAAATCAAGACGTCATTTAAGATTTAAAGAGCGACTATTAGATTTTATGTCGAATTTTGTCAAAACGTTTCTGGACTTTTTTTTTGCGAAATTTGTATTCGTCATCGCATAGCACTTCAAAGATACATACGAAAATTGGACGCGCATTTTTATTTTATGCAAAATTCAATAAGAAATTGTTGTTAACAAGTAACTTTGTACAAATTAATCATTTTTGTTCTTTTTGTAATACGAGTAAGTTATGTGATTTTTGGGAATACATAAAATTGTTCTTAGAATTTTACTATACAATTAGAATTGCATTTTTTTGTCCCAAAAAATAGTTTAAAAGCAGTGATGTTTTTTTTTTAGGAATATAACGACTTCTATGATTTTTAAAAAACCATATAATCATTTTTACAATTAAGGAATAATTAAACTTAGAATTTAGACCAATTATAGAAACCTATTTTTTTTACAAGACTTTCTATCTTCTACATAAATTTTGTATCAGCCACAATTTTTTATAAAAGCAGTTCTAAACATGTATGAAAAATATACTCCAAAATTACCATAATATTGAATAAATCATAAATGTTCAAATACAATCACAAACTCATTTCATATCTTGAAAATAAATTCTTGGATATAATTTGTTAAGGTATCACAAGGTATATTTTTTGCAGCACAGTATAAAAATTCAATTTGATCCAAACGTTTAACCAAGAATGTACATATAACGCATCTGTAAAGTCAAATATTTTCTGAAAGTTTTTATTAACAATCTTTGAAATGGAAAAACTGTACAAGCTATTCAAAACATACTTAGTATTTTATCCAAATTGAAATTACTTTCTACATAGCATTTAAAGAACCTCCAGTCATTACAAGTACACATACTTTAGACAATTTCCAATAATAATCTTCGAAATGGAAGAAACGTACACCCTATTAAAAAGATCCTAAACATTAATCCCAAATCAAAAGTACTTTGCGTACAATATTTGAATTATCTCAAATACTCGCAGAATCGCACGACCGCTCAAATACGTAACTACATGATGTACTAACAACATCGAATGTATTTGAAATACTCGCTCCAACTCAATAAACTTTTCATTCTAATTGCTATTAATTGCTCCGATAAATCTCCAATACCGCATCAACCATAACCGAAGTAAAATAGACTCCTACCTTGTCCAAGTTTGTTAAGTTGCTGCGCAACAGACAACAGTTGACTGACATTATTCTGTTTCCCCTCGCCATCCAAAAACTGTTTGAAAAATTCTAAAAGCACAAACAAAACCAAAGTATCCTCAAAAATTGGCGATCCACCGCATGACTAAAAAGCCTTGAGAAAAAAAAAACCAAAAAATTACCATCATTCTCAATGCTCTGAAGATCCATCACCTGGCTCATTACAACTAAATAAACCCCCAGAGAGGTTATGAACAAAAGTGTCAACGTCAGTCGTCGACCGTCTGCTTTGGGTCTGATACTCAACGGCGACGACTGCGCGTAGAGAGAAAACGATATACAGAGAAAAAGGTGGCGTTTGCTTAGTGAATCAACAGTCGCGTAGGTAGGGGAATAAAATCGGACCTTTGGTAAGGTAGTGAAGTATACGTTCGGTAGACATGCTATATAGAATCCGCATCTTTCTCTCTCTAATTCGTACAGTCCGTCCGGGTGAAAGAGAGCAAGAGAAACCGAGCGAGAGAGAAATTCTCGCGTTGTGAGGTTCGGATGTGCGGGTCGGCCAAGAATAGCCAAGAGCACGCGAATCTAGCCGTCGTTATATCCGATATCTAGCGAAGGCGAAGCCGCTCCCTCCATAGTTCCCTCCAGCGTGTTTTACCGAGTAAAACTTTGTCGTGACCGGTGGGGAAGAGGAAGAATAAGCAGAAGAAGAGGAAGAGGAATAAGAACGAGCAGTAGGAGCACCAGCAGAGGCTCCGTTGCCCGTCGAGAGTATAGAAGGTGTATCGCTCGTTCTCTCGCGAGAGTTGGCGCGCGCGCGCGCCTATATGGGGTCAGCTCTTCGGATAGACGTTGGATAGGCCGTAGGATTGCTGCTCGTCGTCGTCGTCGTCGCCCCTCATGTCTACGTGTGTGTGTGCGTGTGTATATATATATATATACATATTTATATACATATAAGTGTATAAAAGTGTCGTAGCGTACGGGACAATAATCGGAGCTACCGCTGAGGAGCATTAGAGTATATAGATTGACACCGAACGGCGACGATAATCGGCAGCGCCGAAAAATCCAGGGTGGGTTACGTGTGCGACAAGTGGAGTTGGCGGAACGACGAAAACGTCGAGCGCAGGGAGAGGGAGAGGCTAGTCTGCTCTCCTCATCTCCTCCGCCTCCTCCTCCTCCTCCTCCTTCTCTTCCTTCTTCTTCTTCTTCTTCTTCTTTTCCTCTCCTTCGCCTTCTCCTCCTCCTCATCCTCATCCTATTGGTGTAAAGTGTTGCCGCTCTGCTCTCCTGTTTTTTTTTTTCTCATAAATCCACTTTTTAGTTGTTTTTGTTTGTTTGTTGTTGTTGTTGTTGTTTTTTTTTTCCTCTTGTTGTCCACGCTCTAAAGTGGAGGTGTGTACGACCCACCGAAAGCCGTTTATTCGGGAATCGAAGAGGTAGTTGTTTTAATTAACACCGCGCGTAGCATTATCGCGGCACTTGGTGTGTGACAAATGTCTCTCGAGACTCGCTCGAGCTCGGCCCTCTTCAAGAGGGCCGAACAGCTCAAACGTTGGGAGCAATCCGAAACTAACAAGGAACCGGCCCAGCCTCGGCAAATGCAGAGGAAGATCAAGTTCTCGGCCGATTGCGTATTTCTCGCGGCGTGCGCCGCTGGCGACAAGGAAGAGGTTGTGAGACTACTCCAGAAAGGGGCGGACATCAACACCGGGAACGTTGACGGATTGACGGCCCTTCATCAGGTGAGCTGTTATATCAATAGACGATTTGCATTTTTTCGTTATTTCAATTTGTATGAATTTTAACGAAGGTCTTTTTTTTTAAATCTGATACGAAATTTCGTGGATTTTCGACGGTTTTTGAGCTTCGTCCAGGAGATGAGATGATTCTGTCGCCGGATTCAAGATGGCCGCGGGCTTGATCCTCCAGCTGTCTCATTTTGATATGATTTGGAGGATTCGCTGGCTCTTGATGGAGCGCATTTTGTCTGGTGTCTGCGCTGTGACAGTGACTTTTGAGGAACTTAGTTAGCAAAGGCGGAGCGGTCACTTTGGTTGTCTTTCGAATGGCTTGAACAGTGGCTCGCTACTTTTATGTAATGGTCGCAATGATTCTTGATCTTTTTATTTATGCGTTTATGGTATCGGAACATCATTTGTTGCAGGCTCGTTTGGTGGTCGGCTAGTGTCAATTGCCTTTCAATCCGCCTCGTTTTCTTTGCCTTGCGATTGCTCTGATTAGGATGATATTTATTTGTGTTATATGCAATTACGATTGATTTTGCTCAAAATGCATCTGAAATTCTGTGATGGTGTAAATGGAGTTTATTTCTGGGCAATAGACTTCTGGAAATGATAACAAAATTGTGGGACGATAGTTTAATGATTCTATTAGTCATTTTGAGATATTTTCGATTTTGTGTTACACTCAGAAATTTTTGGGTTTTGATTATATAGTGATAACATTAGTCTATAATTCTAGCCAATAGTTCCAATCATTTTCAAGCCATTCTATGAATCAGACTAACATTAAAAAACTCAAATTTCTACACAATATACATTTAACAACGATAAAATAATTGTTGCAAGAAAACGTCTAATAATTCTGGAGATATTCTATGGATCAAACCTATATAAAAAAAAGCTCAAGTTTCTGCTCAATATTCATTCAAAAATGATAGCATAATTGTTGCAAAAAAGTGTTACTATTTAATTTTACTGAAATCCTTGTTGGTTTTCATTCTTATTTTCCTTATGCCTCAAAAGTGTTGTGATTTTTCCTTCTTGTATCTACATAATCAAAATGAACTACCCAGTATTAGGGAAAACGAATACCTAGGGATATAGCATAAATCAGGCCAATATGGAAAACCTTCTCCAACACACACAATACTACAAATTTCTTCAACAATAATCAATAAGCAATAAGTTCAGAATTTAAATCATTCTCCATTTAACTGAATGTATACATTTATAGCCACTTTCACATCTATGTAAACACCACAAAATTTTATGGAAAAATGTTTCATGGCTCATTGAACATTAAAACCCCACAAAAACGGCATTTCAACGCTCTCAAAATTAACGTTACACACATCTCATTTTATTTAATTTATAGGCTGATAAAAATAATGTAATATTCATTCAACAATAACATAATATTCTGCAAAAAAAACGTTCAATAACTCATTGGGTTAATTTTCTAAAGCTACCTTGACATGCCGAATTTTTTCTTCGACAAAATTGCAAATTTTTTTATCACAGTTTCTTTAACATTGGCCAAGCCTTGGAATCTCTAAGAGTGCAAAAATCGCATCTGCTCTTGTGCCAATTGGCAGCAATCGGAATCGCGGCTTCTTTCACCGCTTCGATGCTTCAAACGTGGGGGAAACTCAAAAAGAATGTACCTCCCCTATATCGTAAACGCCATTCCAAATTTGACACTGAGCCCTCAAGAGCATTGCAATTTGGGGCAAGATGCTTGACGGAGAAACCCAAAAATAGACAGAAATCGCAACAAGACTATGTATTAGAAATACGAAGTCTGCATCGTAAATTACGAAGCTTTTATATCGACGAGTTAAACCGCTATAACACATTTAATCATGGAACTCACACGTGTAAGATTATTAAGAGTGCATTTTGTGTATTAAAAATCATTTGCCTAGGTAATGTTTGATTTGTAAGAAAATATACTTGTATCGGTGTAGGTACATTGGGTAGGCATCGGTGTACTATTTATAGACTCCTATTAGAAGTCACAAGCTCCGGGCATACGCGTGTCCATGCTCTCTTCATTGGTGTTGTAACAGATGGTTTATTTTTTTGGCTAGAGTCAGAAGCAGCCCACTGTCCGGTGGGACTCCTCGAATGAGGTAACAGATAATTCTGGGTCGAATGTTCCCTTGCGCTGCGGAAAATTATCGCGTGTCGCCGATTCATTGACATTAAAGGTAGCAACTACTATGGAACCCGAAAAATCAGGTGGTTTAGGATTTTTTTTAATGTGAAAAAAAAAAAAGACAATTACCCACACTCTTGCAATGATCTTTCCATGTTTCCATACAGCTTTAGTAATTTTTTCAAATTATTGTATGCATTAATTAAGGTGTAATCTGCTGTAGCATTTTTTTTGGGTCGTTCCGGATGCAAATTGCCAGCTGCACGATTTCCGCAATTCGACAACAAGGATAAAAACACGTCAAGGGATACAGTTGATTTAAACCCTAATTAATGCATGAAATAGGTTGAAATTTTACCCGAGCTGTATGAAAATGTAAAGTAATAATTTATAGAGCTTGGGAAATTTTCTGTTTTTTTATTTATATTTGATCAAATATAAATAAAAAACATCTTTATTTCGGTCTCCTAAAGTAGTAACTTCTCTTAATCTGGGGATAAAAAAATGTTACTAGGATCAATGACATAGCAATATTCAGTAATGACTGTACCTACTCATTTTAGCAGCAGTTGCCATTGAATGTCCTTATTTGTTTTTTTGTCCAATAGGCATGCATAGACGACGATTTAGACATGGTAGAGTTCTTGGTGGAGCAAGGCGCAGACATAAACCGGGGTGACAACGAAGGCTGGACCCCGTTACACGCGACTGCCTCTTGTGGATTCATATCTATTGCAAAGTTAGTGCAATATGCTCATAATTGTTATTAATGTTGGTGGAAATAAGGTGGAGAGGAAAAGAAAGAAATAATTGGTGAAATCCATTGCAGATACTTGATTGAACAAGGTTGTAATCTTGCGGCCGTTAACAACGACGGGGAACTCGCTCTGGATATCGCCGAAAGCGATGATATGGAGGATATGCTGCAACAACATATTAATAATGCGGGTAATTGATAATTGGATTTTTGTGGCATATTTACATTTATGAAAAACATAATTTTATAAAAATAATTCGACCGTGTTTTCGCAAATTCGCATTGTGGTAGGATTGTAGCACATTGAACTCCACCATTGAGATAACGACGGCACTAAAAGCAAACGAAATTATTATCTACCCGGAAATAACGTCATCTGAATCGTGAATCATAGGGAATATTTATACCGTCATTCAAAGTTTTCGTATAAAGTACTGTGCACAAAATAACAGTAATGGAAGCCACATTCGTTATAGAAGAAAATTAATAAGAGTGGATTAAAAAAAAAAAACTCATAATGAGTAATAAGTTATCGTCCAAGGGGATTTCATTTCTTGATGTTCTAAAACCGAAGATATTCCGCAATTCAATATTGATTGACGTTTTTTTTCTTGGAAGAAAAAGTTTTCATATAAGAAATTCTAAAAAAAACGAAATTTCGAACATTAGAGAAAAATTCTGAAAAAATTTGTACGTATTCAGAAAAATTAACGAATCATTTACATTAAAAAAAAAAGTTAGCTTGACGGATTATTTGTATAACAATTTCTTCTCACCTATTTGTTAATAATATTTTGCAATTATTGACATGCAAAATTAATCTTTTCCGCACTAATTTGGCAATAATTTTGGTATAGAATACATGTACTTTTCCAGTAAAATTGAAGCAAATGATTAAAATTCAAGTACTTTTACTGTAAAATTAAAGTAAATTATTGAATATGCTGTACCATACATTAATTTGACATTACACTCGTATACTAAATTTCATACACTAGTTTATGAATAAAAACTTCCAGTAAAAGTACACTAAATTTCAAGTAGATTTTTTTTCGCAACTAAGTTGTCAGTTAATTATAAAGAACCTTGGACAAGACTGAAATTCGGTCACAATTTTCATCAGGTATCGACTGCGATCAGGCGAGAAGCGAGGAGGAAAGATCAATGTTGAACGATGCAAGAGCTTGGCGATCCGGAGCTCCGGGCAAGGATACAATGCATCCCCGATCAGGCGCCACGGCACTGCACGTTGCCGCCGCCAAGGGTTACATCAAAGTCATAAAGTAAACAGAATAAGCACGCACGTGACTTCTTGTACTTCTAACTGATTGAGGCTGTAACTAGGTGCTTTTTGCGGATCGAGAAAAATCATTTACTCCCGTAGAAACAGAAAACGTTAATGTTCTTATAAAATTCGTTTCGTTTTCGTCATGTTCCATTGACAATACACGTAAAAGTATCACCACAATCAGAATGGTTCGCAAGAAGATACTTAGATATAGTTCTGTTTGAAGCTTTCAGTTTGTGGTCTAGGCAAAATTTCAACTTTTGCCATCACTTTCCAGTATCTTACTGCAGGCACGTTGCGATGTTAATGCCCAAGATTACGACGGTTGGACGCCTCTTCACGGAGCGGCACATTGGGGACAGCTCGAGGCGTGCAAACTCCTCGTGGATAACGCCTGTGATATGGATATTAAAAATTTCGCTGTAAGTAACTGTCGTTGAGCTCGAGTGATTTTCCAGAACTTCGCATTACTATAAAATATCATTCGTTTATTTGATAATATAAGGCCGTGTCGCACTTTTTCTTGCTTTATTTTTGAAAAAATATTCAGTTCATTGGCTAAAAAAAATTGCGGCAGCTAGAGAACAAGCAGATTTTTTTCGAAAAATTCAGTCTTCAAAAAATCAATTACAATAATTGATTCAACGATGAAAAAAAATGATCGATTTGAAGAAGTTAAGAATGAATTGGTAATTAATGAAAACATGTCCAAGATCGATAATTACTCACGCTGATTCGGGGAAAAATATCGATTTTCGCTTCACTACTTACTTTACGTTATCAGGCACATTTTCTATCGTTTCTAGGGTCAAACTGCATTCGATGTCGCTGACACCGACATTCTTAAGTCTCTCGAGGAGCTGAAGAAGAAGCAACAGGTCGTGTTGAAGGAGCATCCACAAATAATCAGCAAGAAACAACCGACGATACCAAAGAAACGGTACATAAATTTTTTATATATCTTTTCCCCTTTTTCACCGTGACTTAATATGATTTTTATTTATTTTTTACAGTCTGTCGACGAATAACGATAATACGATTGTCACCCAAGAAGGGGAGGAAGCTTTTGAGGAGGAAACTCCGAACAAGGTGAAGAAAGTCGAGCTGGAGATTCAGTCTGACAAGGAAGACTCTAGTACTGGAACAAACAGTGACGTGGGTAAGTCTCCAACTTTTTATTTTACGTCCGGCTTCGTCATTATTGATATCATAAAAGTGTCTAGTTTAATATAGATTTTTTTGCGGAAAAATAATAAATAATTAGTCCTTCGCTCGGAAAGTGTGTGACAAGTAGTTCCTATGATTCACCTTTAGTGCTGCAATTAGGATCAGGGTTGTAAATCTCTTTTATGTAATTTCAATTGATTCATTCAATTAATAGATTATTATTATTTGGCAGTGTTCGCATCTTTCGTGTTTAAATTATCCAATTAGTTAAATGATTGCTTGGAAAAAATGTATCAAGTGTCACATCAATATTTTCGGAAAATTGGCACAGTTTTATTGGTAATTCATTTAGTTTCCAGTTTCTCAGAAGCTGCAAGTTGCTATTATATGATAATTCTTATGAAAATAATGCTAGTATTTTTTTTTGCGAAGTCAATGAGAGCTTACAACTCTGATTAGGATATCGCAAAATGAAACGACCATTTTATTCTTCGCTTTTCTTCAAAAATCGAATCCATGGAGTCATGAAATAAACGTTCTGAAATTGTAATGTAGGGCAGTTTCATTTGATACAGTTAGAATAGATATGGACATTTTTCAAAGGGATTAAAAAATGAAGAACAAAAATATTTGTTTGAAAATTCTAGAAAATTCTTAGTATATTTAACCGTGAGTTCTAAATCATCTATAAAAGAATGTTCGAGATGTTAAAAATAGACCATCTCAATATATCTATTTTGTTTTCTGAACAACAAAGTTTTTGGATTTCTATTCTGTGCATCGAATAGTTACCAGTAAATGAACATTTAAGCGAAGCAATTTGTTTATCATTGGTTTCTATAAAATGTAATAGTTCTAGACTGTCGTTGAAAATTTTGACGATCAAAATGTCGAATTATGTGATGCAACAACAAGAAATATCGTATGTTTATCACACAGTATATAAAAATTACCACAATATAGCGAAAATCGAAAATTGGAGAAAAAAAAACGGTAAAAGAACAAGCCAATCTAACCTACACTTTTAATTGAAAAAATTGGCTTCTGCGACAAAATAATCGCGGTAGAATGATAGAAAATAGACAAATTCAAAATCCATTTTTCAGTCACGTCGAAAAAATGTCTCATGTACTTATAGGAAAGATGAGAAATAGAGCGATAATAATAAAATGATCGATTTATCTTACGAGCCGCTAGCAATAATATTGTGCTATGCATCGTCAGCATAATTCGCGTTTTTCGTGCGCATGCTGCGTGGATAGAGGGTGGAGGTGATTCAGATACCGAAGCGAGTGAGGAAGAAGGTGATTCTGAGATTAGCTCAGACTCGCGGGACTCCTCTTGCTCCGAGCATTCCAATCGTTCGCATCAGTCGAATCAATCCGTTTGTCTGACGGACGACGGTGAGTTGCTCGATCGATGTTTCCCTTTTCTTTTCCCAACACCGATTACATCACGACACCAGAGTTTTTCCCTTTTTATCGCTTTATTTTTTTACCTCTATTCATCGAAAACCAATAATTGCGCTTGTATTTTTTTTCTTCAAATCTCAATATTTTTCTGCAGAGAAAAAGAATAGAGCCAACAGGGACGAGACGGTATTTCACAGTCCGGCCTCTCCCATCGAAACTAACAAAGTTCCTAATCAAGCTCCGATATTGCCACCGAAACAACAGACTGAAAACACCGAAGAAGGAACTATTCCGTCTTGGCGACGCTCCGGCTCTTTCAGAAGTCGCATTCAGGATCCAGATGCAGCCAATTCTGTTGCACCAGGTGAGTTCACTGTCCACGTAATGCGAAACCCGTTCGAAATAGGGATTGGCGATTTTCATTTATTTGTCTAAAATCGATTTTATTACATTTCTGAAAGGGGAACTCTAATCTGAGCATCAATAAAATGAATGACGTAAATTGTTTACTAATTTAACAATTCAATCTTATGTTTTTATTCTTCAGCATTTTTTTTTCGATCTAAAACGAACTATGACGAACAGTTAGCTTTCAACCGTATTTTTATCCTGTGTGAAGTAATAAAATTATTTTAAAAGTATGAATTCCGTCATATTAAGAGTATCTAAAAAATAGTTCAAGATGTGATGTAAAATTTGTTTTCGTATGGGAAAATAATTGGTAAAAAGAAAATATTTTTCAAAAGTAAAACATAACTCAATGGAACTTTTACATTTTTTTACATTTTGTGTCATTCATTACGTCAGAGAAAATGTTTGAAAAATGACTTTTTCATGCTCTGATTAGAATTCCTTTCTTAATCGCGAAATTATGTTCATTTTGTGAATATCGTCCTCCTTTAATTCGGAAATAAAACCAAAGCTCCTATTGAATTGTATTTGCTAAACCGTTAAAAAAAATCGCAGGCTCAGAGGATAAGGAGAAAGCAGCGGTAACGTCACCCGTTATACCAAACAAGGTGAACGCAGAACCGGAAGTCGTGCTCAGAAGAACTCACAGCTTCGAGACGGACGAAAAGTAAGTCTTGAATTATCGTTAACACAATTAGACACATAACATTTTCATTGTCGTTTGTCGCTTCTTTATTTTTATTGTTTTTTAATTTTTTTATTTTGGTATTACATAACACATGGGTGTTTCGATCTTATCCCCAAGCATTTTAATACATGAACCCATTAAATCTGTTCGTTTGCGTTGAAAACTTATTTGGAAAATCCTTCCAGAAAACTTTTCGAGCGCAACGTAAAATTCGAAAGAACAAGTGTTGAGTTTATTTTAAACGCTACCAATTCGAATATCCTATTAACCGATTAATTTACACTCGATTAGTAATTTTTAAGTTAAGTTTACAACTCAACTCAAAAATTAATATTTAGAAGTGTCAAAATCTTCCGTAATTCTTATGCATATTGACATTTAAGCCTCACATAATCAAGTGAACTCTTTCAGAAATTGAAACCATTTTTGATTCGAATAACGCAATAATTCTTGAGACGAATAAACCGATTCTGTGGGATTAATCATTACTTTTTGTTATTCAAGAAAAAATAATGTTCCTAGCATTTCCAATATTTGCTTAGAGTTATTGAGAGCGAAAATTACTTCAAATACAATTTATTCGGAATATTGGCGTATTGTAATAATTTCCGGTTTAATCGAAACAAAAGCGATATCCGTTTTTTATTGTTAAGCGAAAAATACTTCGAGTACAAATCAATTGGATTATTGTAATAATTTCGACGAACATATTTAACGGGTTATCAAAGACGAAATACATTCTGCTGAAAAGCAATCGCGCAAATACGTAAAGAGGCCGAGTTACTCGATGATTTGGTCTCTTTGTTTTCCCCAAAATGCCATTAATTAGTAATAGAAAAAAAGAAAAACGATTAGATAGTAGCTGTGTGCATGGCATGATGCATGTTGCGCAGGTTCTATGAGCAGTACTTGGCATTGCGAGCTCGAATCAAGGCATCCTCCTGCCCTACACTCCATCGCTGCCACCCAGCTACTCCCACTCACACCAACGCTACGACCACTCGTTCAGCGTCCTTACGCGAAACTCACAGGTACTTGCGCATGGTTACTTTTTTTTTTCGTTCTTTGTTACAGCTCTTTGTAGTACTATCATTTTAGTTAAATATATTCCTGTAACATAACATAAAAAGTAGATTGTTCTGTGTTTAACGTTTAGTTTTTCTTTATTGAGGCACGTAAAATTATCATGTAAAATGTTTTTTTTAAGTGCTGTAAATTATAGTCTTAATCTAAACGCCGCAACTGAATATTTATATGTTTCTGGATAATCGCTCTGACAACAACAGAATATTCATTTTCTTCATTCATTGTGAATATCCATGTTTTTTCGAGTGTTTGTTTCGGGTTTATGCAATTTTTAACGGGAATTCGGATGAATTCTGACGTCAGAAACGTGAAGAAATATTACATATTTTTAAGTACGGTGAAGCGCTTTAGTAAAGTCGATGCAGAATGTTGGAAAATGTTTTCACTGTTTCTGGTGGCTTAATTAAAAGTTTCAGGGATTTCACTGTGGCCCCGCGTTATAATATTTCGACCATTAAAAAAAATCTGTTTCCATAATAATTTGACATGCCTTACTAAAGCATTTAAAAAGAAGTTGTAAAGTGTACCTATTAAATGTGCTTGCTTAATCAAAGTATCGTCGAACGCTTTTCACTACCTGGATCAGATGATATACACACAGAGAAATGGATCTGGATTGTTTATTTGAATCGATTATAGGGTGTATTTGAAATGAATAAAATTTTATTCAGATCAGATAGAATTTATTTTAATCAGATGAAATTTTATTCAACCGAAGCATACTATTATTTTATTTCAATCTATTTGATTAAAATAAAATTTCATCTGATCGAAATAGACTCTATTTGAGTGAAATGAGATTTCATTCATTCGAAATACAGTACATAATTGATTCAAATAAACTCATTAGACCCATTTCTCTGGGTGTACACAAAAATACCCTTCGATAACCCTTGTCATGAATAGTCACTGAAAATATGAAACATTCTCGTGCCTCTAGGAGAAAGGAGGTGAAATTGAATTTGGAACTCACGAGAGTACCTCAGGGAAGTAATCCGACGTCGCCAACATCGCCGTCCAGCAAATTATCGTCGCTTCCGACCGCAACAACGACAACGTCTACTGCCACGACGACAACAACAACGAGTCCTGTACCGGGAAATCAAATCCGCAGGTACGTCCTTCTAATTCTAATTTGTATCAGGGATGAACACAGAAATGGTAATCGAAAAAATGGTATTCAAAATTCTTTTCGGTCTAAATAACTATGAATAATTTTCGAGAAAATACTAGAATTATTACGTTTTTTAAATAGCAGGAAATTGAAATCAATTCATCTTGAACCCTTCGATTACGGATGTCGTGTATAGAAGTCATAACGCGATGTGGTTTTAGAATCGCTATAACTAAACGAGATTTCAATATTTATAAAAACTTTTAAATTCTACTCAAAGTGCGGAATGAAGACTTTAATTCGTATCATACATCATATTTTTACTGACAATATATTGAAAATTATGGTATAAAAAAAATTACATGTGGCTACGATTTCGTTACAAAACTTCAAATCTCGTACAACGAACGAAAATTTCTCAAGAAATCTGAAAGAATTCCTGAAAATACTTCGAGATTTTGGAATGGAGCACAGAAAAAGTTGAAAAACATGACTTTTGGATCTGTCATTTTCACCGTTTCCGAGAGAACAACAGTTATTTTGATCCATTGTTGTGAATAGACTATGACAATTATCAACTTCAAACTATTCTCATTGTTCGTAGTACAAACAAAAGTCACTACCGAAATTATTTCAGATTTTCCTCTAGCGGAATACAAAATTTATGGAGAGTTCAAGTCAGATGATAGGAAATAATTCGATGAAAATCGCACTTTCAATCGTTTATAAATCGATAATAAAGGGAAGAATGAAAAAAATTCCGTATTCAGCTATTCATCGCACAACATACTACGTTTTACAAGAATCTTTATCCCGTAGTTTCGCGTTTTCGAGTCCAGAAGACTGTTTAAATATCAAGTTCCCGAAGATGCCGTACTCAAAGGGCTGAACTTTCTATTATTAGCCATCTTTATCATTTTATACAATAATAAGAATTATTGACGATTATTCAGATGGAAAAGTGTGTTGAATACAATTTTCTACAATCATTAGCTGATCCTTATGCGCGTCGAGGATTATTTTGCGTAAGAAAATCGCGTCTCTAGGATTTATGCGCTAAAGAATGAATGTTCGATGTGTAAACGTTTCGTGTATCAATGGGCAGCGCTCAGCCGGTGGAGGTTACGTCGGCGGTCGTATTGCCGACAAACAGTTCAACTCCGAGTACAGCTACTCCTACAACGCCCGGCGGAAGCAAACTCAGTCCAGGAAATATCTTCAAGAATTTCTTCAAGTGCGTAAACTCGTATCGCTCAAAGAAAAGCAGTTATTGTTTTATTGGGAAACAGTTCGCAGCCCGTGAACTTATACGTGTTATTGCCGCATTTACCTTTTTATGTTGGCATTGAGCATGGAATCGTTTGCTTTTCCGTGTCTTTTTTTTTCCCACACGTTTTTTGTAGCCACTCCAAGAAATCGACTCAACGCCGCGAGAAGCTCTGGCTCCTGTCGAAGACGAGATGCTTATTTATATTCCTGCCCGTAGGATCACTGGACGACGGCACGAGGCATCGATTGCTACGATAATAATAAACCCCTTGTGTTACTTTTCACTCGCTATTGACTCGTTTTTTTAGCTGTAAGATATGTACAATTAATGACACGCCGTGTTGCTGTTTACTGAAGATCCAACGGGCCTGATTTTTGAGATTCACTATCGGCAAACTCTTTAATGCTTCCATATTTATCATTTCTTGAGGTAGTTGAGCAAAAAACTGCGTATAGATCTTTCGGAAAGATAGAAATAACGAATTTTTTTCCAGTTCTTGTTTATCATTTAAAAGTAAAAATGATATGAAGATAAATACGTTTTTTTTTATAGAAATGACTTCATCTGCCGGCTTTTTAGATACGAGATAACATGGATTGGTTTTCAACTGTAATAAAGAAAAAAACGATGTGGTTAATATCGTGTTAATTTCTAGAATTTCGTGTAATTTTTGTGGCGCCAAATTGACAAATTTTAGGCAATCTTTTTTTACTTCTAATACCTGTCAAAATTTCGTAATGAAAAAAAAGTATACACATATTGTAAGAAATTATTAATCTCAGCTGTGACGAAAAAATGTTTTTCTCGGATAAAAAAAAACCTGGAAATGCTCGATGTTTTAGACGAATTTTAGTCATCGAACATGAAAATCTGAAAAATTTTGTTTTCTCATGAAATCAAAGCTTTTTTTAAATAAGGGAACAAAAGACCGAAATCTTCAGATGTTTATCGCTCAACTACCTTAAGTTTTTGCACCGCAAAGATATTGCGTTCGAGTGGAGTGCTTAATAACGTTTTCTTGAGTTAACGAATATGTAGCTTTGTATTTACCTTTACACTCGAGTGCCGCTTGTCCCGTTGTACCAAATTCGGCAAAAAAAATAAATAAAAAATGGACTTGCATCCTCCGAACTATACTCCAAAGACTACTCAAATTTCCGCAGATCCTTCGTACCGCCAGTGAGAGACGAGGAGAG